>JAWNLK010000167.1:4232500-4832500 GCA_035042385.1 Drosophila engyochracea
ACGACTGGAAATTTCCAGTTATTGGCAAACTTATAAAAACCATTTTCAATTGCAATTGACAAAGTTTGAATAATTGACAAGTGGCTCAATCATTGAGTGTAATCCGATTTTAAATGCATTCATAATGCATTCAATTACTTAATAGTTTTTTGAGCACGAGCCACCAAAGCCACAAAATAATCGGCGCCTATGGCAGCGAATCACAGAGTGTGGCACCAGCTAACACATACACCACACACACACACACACACACACGCACACACTCACACACACATACACACATGAGAGAGACGGACAGATGGAGTCATTTATAAAATTTCTAACAGAACGTGTTAAATGGCGTCAATATTAAAAGTTCAAATATGACGCTGACGAGCCAAAAGGAGTTGGAGCACGATTGGAGCAAGGATGGGGCAAGCATGGGGGGCAAGAATTGTTGCAAGTATGGGTGAAAGGATAATGTCGATGATTCCGATGATGATGATGATGGCGACGACGACGACGAAAACGCAGACAAAGTAGACACGGAGAGTTGAAGCTATTATCGTTGTCGCAACATGACACACACACACACACTCACACACATATATATATATATATATATATATATATATATATATATAATGTGTTTATACACATGTTGTGTGCTGTTGTTGTTGTTGTTGTTGCTGCTCATCATCTTTTGGCGTTAGCAAGTGCTTCGACGGGCAACTTCTAATGGCGGCATTATGCAGCCAGGCCCTTTAGCCACCCCTTCAACACACCCATCCCCACACACAGCCACACACCCCTCTCCGCAGACCAACATACGCTTGGAGTGTGTTTCTGGCATCGCTCTTTTGGCCAAAATGAAAATGAAACTGTTGCAAAATCCCATAAAACGGCCAAAAAGCTTTTGTAAATGACGCCAACAGCTGTCGATGGCAAAAACGGCAGACAACGTCGCGTACACTGAGAAAAACATCAGATCGTAGTAACCAAAAAAGAAACATTTATTGGCAACTGTTTAAACTCGAATTGTTATTTGTGTTTTCAGCAATGCTTTCGATAAATAAAAATAAATACAATGTTATTGGTAAGTAGAAATGTAAGCTTTTTGTATTTTCTCACAATCAATTGATATTTGTGGCTTAAAAACATTAAGCTTTATAATTTGTGTGTATAAAGGGTATCTGATAGTCGCAAGTGGAGCACTTTTGGCTGTAGCTTTTTTCGAAAGACAAACTCCAAAAATGGCAACATATTTTTTTTTGGCGAGTGCACAATTTAGCTGAACCGCGCCCATCCCGCCCCCTCGCACATAACACCATTTGCCAACACATCTATTAACCATATCTATATATATATATATATATATATATATATATATATATGTATGTATGTATATATGTGTGTGTGTGTGTGTTTGAGTCGCTTGTCCTGCGTTTTGGCGTGTTTTAATAAAGCGACAATGACATTTTATGAATTTTCCACTTTGTTCTTGCCTCTTTGCCACATTCACGTGCCACATTCCACGTTCCACGTTTGCCGTTCATCGTTTACCGTTCACATCCACGCCTACGCAAACTACAGCTCTCGCACCCGCCCTATCCGCAAGCTGTGTGTAGCCGTGGCAACCCTCTGGAAGGAAAACTTCGTCGTCATCGTCGACGTCGTCCATTGTTTGTTTGTTTGCTTAGAACCGCAGCGGGGAGTTCACTTTTTTGCTCCCAGCCACGTCGCCTACATCCCCCCACATCCTCCTCCTCCACCATCACCTCCACCGACTGATGGCGACTGTTTCGCCAGCGGCGGCTTCAAATGAATTGTCATTATTTGTGTCTATTCGTGTGTGTTGGTGTGTGTGTGTGTGTGTGTGTGTGTGTGTTGATGTGTGTGTGTGTGTGTGTGTGTTATGCTGCCCGGGTGTTGCACAAAGGCGTGTTCCAGTCGTCTTTGATATCCGATTTCATTTATAATTAGCTGTAAGGTTTACGGTTGCCATACCTTTGCTTGTGGTTGGTGCGGCCGGGTCAAGTAATTTAGTGTCAATCGCGAACGAAGGGAGGAAGGGGGTTGAGACACAGAGCGAGATAGAAAGAGAGAGAGAGAGGGAGAGAGAGAGAGAGAGAGAGAATAGATGCTACCTACTCGAGCTAACTGCCCGACCAAGTGGCATTAAAGTTATCTCAGCACGCACTTAAAATCTTAGTTGGAGAAAATACAAATTACAAAAAATACAACTTTAGCCATGAGACAAATCTAAATAGTTGCATTAGTTAGTTGAGACAAAAAAAAAAAACTAGATTGCCCTAGAGTCGACACAGATCGTCGCGACTAGCAGATACTCTGTAGCCAGTTGGTAAATAACTGTGTTTCTTATCTGATATTACTGCAATTCTTACGGCTGATTAGTAATGTGTCTGGGTTTAATATATATACAAATAAGTAGTCTGTCCCTTAATAATTGTGTGTTTTTTTTATGCAATTGAAAATCGATTAAAAATAATAATACAAATTGATAAAAAAAAGAAAATAAATTAAATAAATCGCCTCGCCTGTTCATTCTGATATATATACATATATTTATATTCCCTGACGTGATTTGTCTGCCATCTGCTTGGATCGTAAATTTATAAATTCTTTTAGCCACTATCGAGTGGCCATTTAAGGTAAAGTGTCGTGCGGCAAGTTCAAGTTGAAGTGCAAAGTGGAAAGTTGAAAGTGGAAAACATTTTGCGGCCCAACTGCCAACCGGCGGCCAAAATTAACAGCTAATTACGTGCGAATGCCAAATACTAAAGAATTTTAAATGGCACGTGCGCTTCTTGGGGCAAACTCGGAGTGTGGGTTGTGTTTGACAAGCTCCAAGTTGACGCACAAAATAATAATAGGAAAAAAGAGCTCACGTAGCCAGCAAATGCAAGGGGCGAAAGCGAGGGACGTCGCAGCAACAAAAACGTCAAACATTATTTGAATACAAAATGTCCTTGAAAAGGGTTACCACCATATGCCAAACACCTGAAAGCCAAACCCGCCTCCTCCCTCCCTCTACACTTCCCAATGCCCTTCCTCTCTCTCTCTCTCTCTCTCTCTCTCTCTGTTTCTGGCGTCTCTAAGTCCAGCGCCAAAGTGACAAAAGTAAGAAATTAGTCGATGTTGCCGACACGACTGAGTAGGGGACACTGTCGACAACCGCAACCCTTGTCCCAGGCTGCCTTTTTTTTTTGTTACCAAGGGCTGAGTTCAGCTTTCTATCGCAATAATTTTATGCTGAGCTAAAGAAAATATGTTAAAATGCGTTAGTCGAGAGAGAGAGCTCGACTAGGAGATATCCTGAGCCCAGCTGTTAAATACATGGTCGATTAACTGATAGTAGTTTTGTGCAATATAAAAATATGTGTTGGTTAACAAGTTAATTGGAAATCGATTTGTATCAAATGAAATGAAAAATTATATGAACTGGATCTGCGTATGGTATGCGTGAAATAATATTCCAAATTTGAATTGGCTGATTCCTGATCAATAATATATATAGCATACCTTATAGGGTCAGAGATTGTTCCTTTTGAACGTTCCATACTTCATTATACAATTTTTAACAATTTGTATTGGGTTTTCTCTTTTTTATATATCTCTCTCTCTCTCTCTCTCTCTCTCTCTTTTGTTTATATATCTCTCTCTATAAATGAGACTATCCATGTTAGCTTTCAAGTCGACCATTCCCCATTTACCATAGAGTATATAAATGTCAAGCGTTGGGCTTGAAGCGGGGTCAGCGTGGTGGTTGTTGTTGTTTTTGTCGTTGTCGCCTTTGACGCAATTAAAATTCAAAGAGCAAAATGCATTTGCCCACACATAGACAGAGATAAAGACTGAAAGAGAGAGAGAGAGGCAGAGAGAGAAAGAGAAAAAGTCTGTGAGAGTGAGTAAGAGAGAGAGAGAGAAAGTTTTTGTCGACTCACAGGATTCATAGATATCCAAGTTTGGTATTGTAATTCAAATTCATGTTTAACACTTGTTATAGCTGTACATATCTGTGTACATATGTGGATATATACTTATATATATATATATATATATATATATATATGCACTTGCCTGTGCATAATTATATGCTAAATTGTGCGACACAAATAACGTGGCATTAAAAGTGGCAAAGAAAGGGAAAAACACCGTATCGTACTCACCTGGAAGTAAAGTGTTAAGGATTCGCTCCCCGGCTCCTTGCCACTAGCCCCACTTGTTTGTTTCTTGCCAGGAGTCAACAAGGAGTCGGCATTAGCAGCAGCATTCCATATTGCTTCCATTTGTGTGCTTTCGACTGGCAACTGGCAACTGGCAACTGGCAACTGGCGACTGCTTCTTATCTCTGCTTGCAAATTAACGCCACAGATGTCTAGCATCTGCACTTGCAATTTGCATTTCAGGTTTCCCTTCTTTTTTTTGCCTCTTTTTTGTGCATTGCACGTTTGGGACACATGTGTTGGCGCTGGGGGCAAGCAGCAGTGGGATTATGTAAATATGTGCTAAATATATATTGTTTCATTACTTGTAAACAGCTTTAGATACCTGATTTATCGTCACGTTTTATTGGCCTCACAAGAAAGTAAGCCGAAGGTAGTCTGCCCATCCTTCATGGTAATCCTAGATGCAACACTGCTTCTCTTTCAACTATCACCTGTTATTATATATTGTGATCTCATTGGCTCTTTTCAGGATTGGCGGGAATTTAAATGCTTCGCAATCGTTTCTTAAATTCCCTTTGGAACCCTTATGGGCCTGCTGTTCCCTATAAGAAGTAACAAGAATGCCATTTTTGTTTGTTTAAATATATAAATACAAGGAACTGTTCTCTGTTTTCTATCGATCGATGCTAAAAAGCAATATGCAATATTCTTAAAAGTTAGCTTCTGCTTGAAATGGGAGCTTCATTTGCTTATTAATAAGCCACTTTAGTTTTAGCTTAAGTGCTGCTTTTGCTCTCTGTTTACATAACTGTAAACAGTAACTGTAATGGCATTCTACACCCACAAACACACACACACATACAGAATCAAACAATGAGTTAGATGGCAAAAGATACTTACTCGAATTCCAAAACACTCAAAACGAAGAAGGCCAAAAGGGCGCAAGTGCAGCGAGCCAAAAATAATGAACTCCAAATGAAGTAAAATAAAACAAACAGAACAAAACAAAATACACAGGCAAAAAAGAAGCGCACACAATATTAATTATTCATATTTCATTAGTGAGCAGCTCGGAACCCCTCATTACCCTCTGCAGTACCGCCTTCAAGGGAGCCAGAGAAAGGCGTGTGTCGTTATATAAAATTTATAAAAATCAAAGTAATGCTGCCAGGCTGCGCTGAGCGAGAGCAAACAGAAATGGCCAACAAAAGGGGAAGCTGGGTGGACGGGGGAGGTTAACAGTAAATGCTATCCCAGACTAAGACCAAGCAACGGAATACCAGCTACCTGTCACACACAAAAAAAAAGCAAGTAAGAAAGCGCGAGTCGAGAGAGCTCGACCAAAAGACCCTGGCCTCAGCTCGGCTGTCACTCAATCAATCATATGTCAGGGTATATTAAATATTAATTGGCAGGCCATATTGGATTTTATTGCTATCGAAAATCGATTTGTATCGATATTCGTCTCTAGATTCTTGTTTAGTCTCTGAATACTCCAGATCATCAATCACAATAATCATTTTGGAGAAGATATGGCCCCCGTTTGATATTGTGGAACTTTACAATTGTGCGATATATGTAATTGTATCGATTTGTTCTTATCGATATTATCGATTTTCCAGGTTTCAAGTGTGTAGCTGCAAGACTGAGAGTGGACTGAATAGACGAACGGAAAGTATGTCGAACATTACACAAATCTTGTCTTTAGAAAAAAAACGAAATTTATTTCAAGGCACATACATATTTTTCAGAGTGTAGTAATTGGTCTACCTTCTGGCTGACTGGCTGGCTGGGTGGCATCTTTGGAACCTGCGTCGTTCCATTTGGTAGACATAATCATTTGTCTTGGCGTAGCCAACAAGTATTTTTTCGGGGACTGCCGCGGCGCCATTGATGAATGAAGTGCGTACATTTTGCCAGCTTTTGAAAAGGCCAAAAGGCCAGGCGACATTAAAAATGCACACGCAATCAGAAAATGTTTCATGTTGGCCCAGACAGGGAAAGCCAGTTACCAGTTAACAGTTAGCCAACAGGCAGCAGCGGCACCAGCACCAGCAGCAGCAATCCAGGTGATGGATCAACAGCGACCAGATAAGACAGCCGGGTTGAGTTGGGCCCGGGGGGGTTACCCGTGACGTGGGCGGTGATGGGGGAGAGGTGGGGGGAGTCGTGTTGAAGTGGGCGGGGTAATGAGCGAGTTGAAGTGGGCCAACACATAACACACAGCACACAACCGTCAACTTTCTTTTCCTTTTATACCCTGAATCCGTTCAATATGGGAAAACGGGTGTAATGAAGTTGTGCGTGATTATGTAACAGTTAGAAGAGGGCAACTGCAACCCCCTCAAGTATATATATTCTTTATATTCTTGATTGTCGATTCGTCGATTACTACCAAAGTTTCACGAACAGCGACTTAAGTTGATTCACATATTATTAATCAACTGTGCAAAATTTCACAAAGAGCGAATAAGAAACACAGATTTGATTAACGAACACACATTTAATTAAAAGTTTGGTTCAGAATATCGCCGATCGATCTCTAAACTAGATCATTCTGACTTGTTTTCTTTGCTTTATTTTTTACTTCTTCCTCACGAATAAATAAAATATGTGGGGACTTACGGCAAATTACAGCTATGTACAGGGTATTTTATGGTCTAGCGTATACTATGGCCCTCTTATTTTTGAATTTTTTTCTCTTTAGTTGCAGTAGCTGCTTTCTTTCTTAAGCCTTTGAACTGGGCATGGCCATTCAGCTTTCAGCATTCAGGGTTCGTCGTCGCCGTCGCCGTCGTCGTTGACGGCAATTTATAATTTGTTTGGGCTTTCAGCGAGCCGTCCAAGGCAATTACCGTGCTCAAGGTGCACTTTTGCCCAGCTTGCCACATCCACTAGCTCACTCCCATTCCCGTTCCCATTCCCACCCCGCTTCTTCTTTCCATTCTTACTGCTAGCCCCCCATCTTCATTCACATTCAGTTCGGACACCTACGCAACGAGGCATTTCGACTTGACTTAAGGCGAACTTTTGCTCCCCCTCGACCCCGGCCAACTCTCTCGTCTTATCGGGTTTACTTACTGGGTCAACGCTGTCTCCTCCCACCAACCGTCAGTATAAACCCTTCCCCCCACCCCTCCAGAACCCCCCTCAAGTGATTTATTATACCACCTCCTCTTCTCTTCACGGAGGCAATTTTCTTTGGCACGTTTGCGCTGAGAATACAGACGCCTCGCATGGCCACACAATATACATGTGTATATATTTATATATATATATTATATATATACGCATTAATATGCTGCTGATACTAGGATTGATATTGCCAAGGATCTTATACAAATTGATACTTCTCCCTCATTTTGAGCCGATCAATCGAGTTGCCTTCCTTGCTATCATTTGTATTTTTCCTTACCATGGCCACTTTTAGTAGTCTTCTTCTCGGTGGTCTTCTGGGAGTACCTGCCATCGAATGGATTTGGTGTTGTTGCCGGGGTTCTTTGGTTTGGCCATTTCAATATCCATTTTGGCCACCATTTCGAGTTGCTTTTCGCCCAAGCTCTCAATATGCATTTCGACCACCTTTTTGATTTTCTGTGTTTGATACGCAATTTCTTAATAAATAAAGCCGTGAATAATTTGTAGCAGCATTTTTAAAATAGCTCAATTCCGATTGTTTTTAAATGCTTAAAATGAAAAAGTTTTGCCCAAACAGTATTGCTAAATTCCATTCAATAGAAATGTGTTTCGTTGCCAGCCTTTCAATATTTTTGTACGTTCACAGATTGCTTGATGGTATTTTCAATAGTACAAAATGAAGGTATTTTCCAGCTATCAATATTCCATTGCGTATTCGCCCCGAGAATATATTCCATTTTTAATAACACAAAACTTTATCAAAATTTTATACATAAAGGGCAAGAGTAACGCCAGCAACAACTACAAAAAATCCCATTGCCAAACGCAGAGCTCAAAAGTCAAAGCAAACAAAGCAAACGAGCAAAGGGCAGAGGGCAGATGGCAGAAGCCGAATGAGGGCTGCTCGAGGTTAAAGACTACCAACTGGGATACACAGTGCTTCAAGTAGTAGCTGAAAGACAGAAAGAGAGAGAGAGGGAGAGAAAATAGTGGGGAGGAGGAGCAGGGAGGCCAGAAATGGTTGGGCAAAAAAACAATTGAAATATGAATATTAAATATACAAGTATAAGATTTGATTTCTTTTTCTTTCACTGCTGGTGCTGCTGTTGTTGCTGCCATGAGTAGCGGTATTTGCAGGTGTTATGCAGGCAACATCCGCCATCCAACCCACCGACCCCCACCGAACACCTCTGTGAAGTGTTGTGACAACTCCCTGCGGCGTCATTGTGTGCATTGCAAGTGGCAACAAAATAAACCGTTTGATGGCATCAACTGATTGATGTCGAGATTTGCTTGGGGTTGAGCCTTTTGACGCTTCAAGTTCTTATCACAGATTGGCAATCAGTTTGCCAGATGTTTTCAATACAACAAATACCTACCTACATACATTACTTACATACATACATATATTAAGATGAGAGGTTTAACGCGTAGCATATTGCTGCATGATCCAGTCTGTCATATCTTATATATTTGTGGACAAGCCTTAAGCGCCTTTTCTTATTGGATACAGTTTGGGAAATCGGCTTGTGAATTATTTGAAATTCTGTATCTAATATCCGGTATGATAATCCTCGTTTTGGCATATATTTCAAATATCAGATTACAATTTTCTTTTCCCCCGTTGAAACATGTTGTATATTTAATAACAAACCCCATGAACACAAAGTACTTTGTTATTATTTATAAGCAGCTATAAAACAAAATGATTTATTAAAGCTACAGTCAAATTGTATATATCACTTGTTGTATACTGTGTGTGTGTGTGTGTGTGTGTGGGTTTGTGTGTGTGCTTGTGGGGCATGCAACGAGGCACATTAATTAAATAAAAATTGATTTTTCAAGCGCCTGAAATCCAATCAGCGACCAGCTCCAAGTAGGGCCCAGCAACTACAAGTGGCTCGCACATGAAGAGGAGCTATGGCCTGGAACAGCGCATCAGTGCCCTGTTGTTGCCCCTCCCCCGGCCCCCGCGCGCCCTTGTACCATCTCTTTGCTGCTGCTGTTGTCAAATGAAGTTAACAAAGTTTTACGTATTTTTTTTCTTTTTTTATTTATTTATCTCTCTTTTTTCCTTTTTTTTTGCGTACGCTTGACTTTCCATTTTTGTTGCTGATTTTTTTGTTGTATGGTATGCATAAGTATATAATATGGACATGGGTCAGAGTCATCGTGCAGCTGGTTGCTGTAGCTGCAGTTGAAGAGCACTATATCCGCCACTCGGTTGCATGGTTACATGATGCCACATGCGTTTTGTATCGCCTTTAACCGTTGGCCACAGTTTAATGGCCGATGTCGTCCTTTTTGTGGAACGCCGGCATTTAAACCGCAGCAAGTCATCAGGCAAATTGAATTTTCAACGTATGGCAGTAGCACACTGGCACACACACAGATACATACACAAACACAGTGTAGGAAACGCCCACAATTACAAGGAGCTGGCTTAAAGCTCTACTTGCTCCATTATATAGCATTTATTGTAACAGCACTACACACCCACAACACCCAACTGGCCTGCCACTACCGCAGTTTCCTATCTGCCCACCCACACCCACACCCACACCGCTGGCCAACACCATTTGCCATTCGCTTCTTTCGTTTCTCGTTACAAAATTACCCACGATAAAAATTGAATTACTTCGTCGACGTTCATCGCTGGCGTTCGCATCGCATTCTAGTTTTGCCTTTGTCTCCTGGTCATGCCCCGGATTCTGGGTACGGGCCGGGGTCCTGGTCCTCATTCTGGTCCTGGTCCTGGTCCTGGTCCTCGTTCTGGTTCTGAATCTGTTTGTGTTCCTCGTTCTGTTATGCTTACTCTTGACGCGCCCACAGTGACGCCCACGTCTCAGCAACACTACTTAGACGACGTTGAAACTGTCGCCGAGCCTGCTCCTGCACCCTGCTCCTGCATCCTGCACCCTGCTCCCTGCATCCTGCACCCAGTCTATGTGTGCACTACCACTCCTCTGTGTGTATATGTGCGTGTGACTTCATCTAATGATAAATGAGCTGCAATGGATGACAGCGAATCAACTTAAGTGTATTGCTCTGCTTCGGTGACACTACCCCAACCAGCTCCAGCATTCCCCCTCCCCCTACCATCATCTCTCTCTCTTTCTCTGGCAGCTCTGTGACTATGTCCTGCTGGTGCGAGTCTTGTGCCCTGTCATCCAATGCACTTTCCCTTAACGCTTTTTGCTTGTGTTTACGTTTCACTTCAAATTTCTATGCTACACTAAATATTTACATAGGAAAAACTTTGCAAGTGTAAGTGAAACGCTTTAAAGATGGTCGACTAACAAAAAACTTGAGCAATTTGCCGCAACTCACGAACTTATCGGAGCTTATTCCAAAGTGCGTTGATAATTAGAGAGATTGGTATTTAATGATTCCAGCTGTGACCAGTTCTAAGCCAAACAAAAAAAAAATAGAATAAATAAAAAATTAAAACCATGTTGGCAATTAGTTAAAGTGCATTTCGGCTCAATCAACAGAGTATTTAAATTTTGTGCAAGCGTGCCAACGACTCATCAGTAAGTTGTCAGCAGCCTGCTTTCGATTAGTTGGCAAGCCAAAAATAAATCTAGTCAAATAGTCAACGAGGCGTTGAAACGCCTGCCTGTACTTCGGTCAAGGTCAAAATGATAGATAGATTATTTTTGGCACATTTATGTAGACCGCATTTAAGTTTTTATTTTTATTTTCATTATTTATTTATTTTACTCATTTTGTTTTTGATGTGTACGCCTACGATAATATGATATCGGTCCTGAGTAACCGAAGCCAAGTCTCATCAAGAAAGAAAGTGAACAAGTCCAAGGTCGGACAGAGAGAGAGAAGCTGATCCAGAATACATATATATTGTGAGGTCAGAAAAGTCTTCTTCATTGCCTTACACATACCATGACAAAATCGTAATACCCTCTAGGGTAAACACAATAGAGAAGAAAGTATTTCCAAAAAGCAAATTAACAACGGACTTTATTGATTAATGCATATATATAAATTATATTTTATTTTTCGAAAACTAATTTTAATTGTTTTAATAAATAAGAAAAAAATGGTAAGTACAGATATATGTACTATATATCATTGCTAATATCATTGAATTTATTGTGAGATTATATTGTACGAATGCTACAGTTATCGTTTCCGTTTAGTTCGTTCGGCATTTGGTTTTGTTGCATGTTCGGGATTCTGCAGCATGTGGCTTCCTTCTACTTGTGCAGACACTCGGCGTCATTCCGGGAGACACATTTCAGGCTGCGATAGTCGAAGTGTTCCTTGTTGTCGCAGCGCAGGTGGACGAACCTATGCTTGCCTGATTTCTTGACCTCACAGCGATAATACTTTTTGCAGTCGCGCACATCTGGATAGACATCGTCCTCATCGCATTCCTCCTCATCCTTCAGCTTTTTGATGACGTTCTTTACGTATTCCATTTTCTCCCTCCAGTTTTGCGCTTCGTTATCCTCATCTTCGTTGGACTTTTTCTGTTCGCTGTCTCTCTCCTCTTTGGAATCCTTTGATTTATTACTGTCTTTGTGGTTGCCATTGTCTTTCTTTTCGTTCTTCTCCTCATCGGAGCTATTGGACTTTTTCTTATCGCTGTCCTTGTTAACCTTCTTCTCGTTCTTCTCCTCATCGGAGCTATTAGATTTCTTCTTATCGCTGTCCTTGTTACCGTTCCTCTTGCTTTTCTCCTCATCGGAGCTATTAGATTTCTTCTTATCGCTGTCCTTGTTACCCTTCCTCTCGCTTTTCTCTTCATCGGAGCTATTGGACTTTTTCTTATCGCTTTCCTCCTTAGAGTCTTTCGACTTGTTGTTGTCCGGCTTCTTCTTCTTCTCGTCCTGCTCCTTGGACTGATCCTCAGAAGATTTTGGTTTATCCTTGCCCTTGGAACCTTTGTTGCTCTCTTCAACCGAAGCGTTCTCATTGGAGACGGCTCCACCAGACGGTATCTCAGCCGGTTGCTCTACAGATTCATTTGTTTCGGACTTGTTGTTAGACTCAGTTGGGCCAGATGTGGGAGCTTTTGTGGGGGATAATGTTGGGGCTGCAGTGGGTGCAACGGTGGGCTGCTCGGGTTTTCTAGTTGGACGCCAACTGGTGATCCAATCATGCCAATTGGGCCAGAAAGGCTTTCCAGTCGGTCTGTGATGACCGCTGTGGTGGCCGTGGTTATTACCTGGACCATGAGGACGATGTGGCCACACTGGATGTTGTGGAATAGGGTGACTGGTTGGCCGTGGATGCCATGGCCATCCACCGGGAGCGCTTGGATCAACTGGTGCGTTGGGATCGACTGGTGCATTTGGATCGACTGGTGCATTAGGATCAACTGGAGCGTTGGGATCTACTGGTGTATTGGGATCAACTGGTGCGTTAGGATCTACAGGTGCATTCGGATCAACTGGTGCGTTCGGATCGACTGGTGTGCTGGGATCTACTGGTGCATTTGGATCGACTGGTGCGTTAGGATCGACTGGTGCGTTGGGATCGACTGGCGCGTTAGGATCGACTGGTGCGTTGGGGTCAACTGGTGCGTTGGGATCCACGGGTGCATTGGGATCTACAGGTGCATTAGGATCAACTGGTGTGTTGGGGTCGACCGGTGCACTTGGATCAACTGGTGCATTAGGATCAACGGGTACGTTAGGATCTACAGGTGCATTAGGATCAACTGGTGCGTTGGGGTCGACTGGTGCGTTAGGATCAACTGGTGCGTTGGGATCCACGGGTGCATTAGGATCAACTGGTGCGTTGGGATCAACTGGTGCGTTGGGATCCACGGGTGCATTAGGATCTACAGGTGCATTAGGATCAACTGGTGCGTTAGGGTCGACTGGTGCATTGGGATCAACTGGTGCGTTAGGATCTACAGGTGCATTAGGATCAACTGGAGCATTAGGATCAACTGGTGCATTGGGATCAACTGGTGCGTTAGGATCTACAGGTGCATTAGGATCAACTGGTGCGTTGGGGTCGACTGGTGCGTTGGGATCAACTGG
Organism: Drosophila engyochracea; assembly: GCA_035042385.1. Taxonomy (NCBI): domain Eukaryota; kingdom Metazoa; phylum Arthropoda; class Insecta; order Diptera; family Drosophilidae; genus Drosophila; species Drosophila engyochracea. Next base: position 4,245,822 of record JAWNLK010000167.1, read on the forward strand.
TGCATTGGGATCTACTGGTGCATTAGGATCACCTGGTGCGTTGGGGTCGACTGGAGCGTTGGGATCAACTGGTGCATTAGGATCGACTGGTGCGTTAGGCTCGTCAGGGGCATTAGGATCAACTGGAGCATTAGGATCAACTGGTGCATTGGGATCAACTGGTGCGTTAGGATCTACAGGTGCATTAGGGTCGACTGGTGCGTTGGGGTCAACTGGTGCGCTAGGGTCGACTGGTGCGTTGGGGTCGACTGGTGCACTTGGATCAACTGGTGCATTAGGATCAACGGGTACGTTAGGATCTACAGGTGCATTAGGATCAACTGGTGCGTTGGGGTCGACTGGTGCGTTAGGATCAACTGGTGCGTTGGGATCCACGGGTGCATTAGGATCAACTGGTGCGTTGGGATCAACTGGTGCGTTGGGATCCACGGGTGCATTAGGATCTACAGGTGCATTAGGATCAACTGGTGCGTTAGGGTCGACTGGAGCGTTGGGATCAACTGGCGCGTTAGGATCGACTGGTGCGTTAGGCTCGACAGGGGCATTAGGATCAACTGGAGCATTAGGATCAACTGGTGCGTTAGGATCTACAGGTGCATTAGGATCAACTGGTGCGTTGGGGTCGACTGGTGCGTTGGGATCAACTGGTGCATTGGGATCTACTGGTGCATTCGGATCACCTGGTGCGTTGGGGTCGACTGGAGCGTTGGGATCAACTGGTGCATTAGGATCCACGGGTGCATTAGGATCTACAGGTGCATTAGGATCAACTGGTGTGTTGGGGTCGACCGGTGTGTTTGGATCTACAGGTGCATTTGGATCTACTGGTACGTTAGGATCTACAGGTGCATTAGGATCAACTGGTGCGTTGGGGTCGACTGGTGCGTTGGGATCAACTGGTGCATTAGGATCAACTGGCGCGTTGGGGTCGACTGGTGCATTTGGATCTACTGGTACGTTAGGATCTACAGGTGCATTAGGATCAACTGGTGCGTTGGGGTCGACTGGTGCGTTGGGATCAACTGGTGCATTAGGATCAACTGGCGCGTTGGGGTCGACTGGTGCGTTGGGATCAACTGGTGCGTTGGGATCTACTGGTGCATTCGGATCACCTGGTGCGTTGGGGTCGACTGGAGCGTTGGGATCAACTGGTGCATTAGGATCCACGGGTGCATTAGGATCTACAGGTGCATTAGGATCAACTGGTGTGTTGGGGTCGACCGGTGTGTTTGGATCTACAGGTGCATTTGGATCTACTGGTACGTTAGGATCTACAGGTGCATTAGGATCAACTGGTGCGTTGGGGTCGACTGGTGCGTTGGGATCAACTGGTGCATTAGGATCAACTGGCGCGTTGGGGTCGACTGGTGCGTTGGGATCAACTGGTGCGTTGGGGTCGACTGGTGCATTAGGATCAACTGGTGCGTTAGGGTCGACTGGAGCGTTGGGATCAACTGGTGCATTAGGATCCACGGGTGCATTAGGATCTACAGGTGCATTAGGATCAACTGGTGTGTTGGGGTCGACCGGTGCGTTTGGATCTACTGGTGCGTTGGGATCTACGGGTGCGTTAGGGTCGACTGGGGTATTAGGATCAACTGGTGCGTTGGGGTCGACTGGTGCGTTGGGATCAACTGGTGCGTTGGGATCTACTGGTGCATTGGGATCAACTGGTGCGTTGGGATCTACGGGTGCATTGGGATCTACTGGTGCATTGGGATCTACTGGTGCATTAGGATCAACTGGTGCGTTGGGATCAACTGGTGCGTTGGGATCGACTGGAGCATTGGGGTCGACTAGGAGACACTGTTGTTCCTTCTGGATCTACAGGTGCATTAGGATCAACTGGTGCGTTGGGGTCGACTGGTGCGTTGGGATCGACTGGTGCATTAGGATCAACTGGCGCGTTGGGATCAACGGGTGCATTAGGATCAACTGGTGCATTGGGGTCTACTGGAGACACTGTTGTTCCTTCTGGATTTACAGGTACATTAGGATCAACTGGTGCGTTGGGGTCGACTGGTGCGTTGGGATCAACTGGTGCGTTAGGGTCGACTGGAGCGTTGGGATCAACTGGTGCATTAGGATCCACGGGTCCATTAGGATCTACAGGTGCATTAGGATCAACTGGTGTGTTGGGGTCGACCGGTGCGTTTGGATCTACTGGTGCATTAGGATCAACGGGTGCATTAGGATCCACTGGTGCGTTGGGATCAACTGGTGCGTTAGGATCAACGGGTGCGTTGGGATCTACTGGTGCATTAGGGATCAACTGGTGCGTTAGGGTCGACTGGAGCGTTGGGATCAACTGGTGCATTAGGATCCACGGGTCCATTAGGATCTACAGGTGCATTAGGATCAACTGGTGTGTTGGGGTCGACCGGTGCGTTTGGATCTACTGGTGCATTAGGATCAACTGGTGCGCTAGGATCAACGGGTGCATTAGGATCTACTGGAGCATTAGGGTCAACTGGTGCGTTGGGATCGACTGGTGCGTTGGGATCAACGGGTGCATTAGGATCAACGGGTGCATTAGGATCCACTGGTGTGTTGGGATCAACTGGTGCGTTAGGATCAACGGGTGCATTAGGATCTATTGGAGTATTAGGATCAACTGGTGCGTTAGGGTCGACTGGAGCGTTGGGATCAACTGGTGCATTAGGATCCACGGGTCCATTAGGATCTACAGGTGCATTAGGATCAACTGGTGTGTTGGGGTCGACCGGTGCATTTGGATCTACTGGTGCATTAGGATCAACTGGTGCGTTAGGGTCGACTGGGGCATTAGGATCTACTGGAGCATTAGGATCAACTGGTGCGTTAGGGTCGACTGGAGCGTTGGGATCAACTGGTGCATTAGGATCCACGGGTCCATTAGGATCTACAGGTGCATTAGGATCAACTGGTGTGTTGGGGTCGACCGGTGCATTTGGATCTACTGGTGCATTGGGATCAACTGGTGCGTTGGGATCCACTGGTGAATTGGGATCAACTGGTGCGTTAGGATCAACGGGTGCATTAGGATCCACTGGTGCGTTGGGATCAACTGGTGCGTTAGGATCCACTGGTGTGTTGGGGTCGACTGGTGCATTAGGATCGACTGGAGCATTGGGATCAACTGGTGCGTTGGGATCAACTGGTGCGTTGGGGTCGACTGGTGCATTAGGATCTACTGGAGCGTTTGGATCTACTGGTGCGTTAGGATCCACGGGTGCGTTAGGGTCGACTGGTGCATTGGGATCAACTGGTGCGTTGGGATCTACGGGTGTATTTGGATCGACGGGAGCATTGGGTTCGACTGGTGCGTTGGGATCAACAGGTGCGTTGGGATCTACTGGTGCATTTGGATCGACTGGAGCATTGGGTTCGACTGGTGCGTTGGGATCTACTGGTGCGTTGGGATCAACTGGTGCGCTGGGGTCGACTGGTGCATTGGGGTCGACAGGAGACACTGTTGTTCCTTCTGGATTTACAGGTACATCAGGATCAACTGGTGCGTTGGGGTCGACTGGTGCATTAGGATCAACTGGCGCGTTGGGATCAAGGGGCGCATTAGGATCAACTGGTGCATTGGGGTCTACTGGAGACACTGTTGTTCCTTCTGGATTTACAGGTACATTAGGATCAACTGGTGCGTTGGGGTCGACTGGTGTGTTGGGATCGACTGGTGGACTTACAGGTGCATTAGGATCTACTGGAGCATTAGGATCAACTGGTGCGTTGGGATCGACTGGTGCATTAGGATCAACTGGTGCGTTGGGATCAATTGGTTCGTTGGGGTCGACTGGTGCATTAGGATCTACTGGTGCGTTAGGATCGACTGGTGCGTTGGGATCTACTGGCGCATTGGGATCAACTGGTGCGTTGGGATCGACTGGTGCGTTGGGATCCACTGGTGTGTTGGGGTCGACTGGTGCATTAGGATCGACTGGTGCATTGGGATCAACTGGTGCGTTGGGATCCACTGGTGAATTGGGATCAACTGGTGCGTTAGGATCAACGGGTGCATTAGGATCCACTGGTGCGTTGGGATCAACTGGTGCGTTAGGATCCACTGGTGTGTTGGGGTCGACTGGTGCATTAGGATCGACTGGTGCATTAGGATCAACTGGTGCGTTGGGATCAACTGGTGCGTTGGGGTCGACTGGTGCATTAGGATCTACTGGTGCATTGGGATCAACTGGTGCATTAGGATCGACTGGTGCATTAGGATCAACTGGTGCATTAGGATCAACTGGTGCGTTGGGGTCGACAGGAGACACTGTTGTTCCTTCAGGACTTACAGGTGCATTAGGATCTACTGGTGCATTGGGATCAACTGGTGCGTTGGGATCAACTGGTGCATTAGGATCAATTGGTGCGTTGGGATCAACTGGTGCGTTGGGGTCGACTGGTGCATTAGGATCAACTGGTGCGTTTGGATCGACTGGTGCGTTAGGATCCACTGGTGTGTTGGGGTCGACTGGTGCATTAGGATCAACTGGTGCGTTGGGATCAACTGGTGCGTTGGGGTCGACAGGAGACTCTGTAGTTCCTTCAGGATACACAGGTGCAGTAGGATCAACTGGTGCGTTGGGGTCGACTGGTGCGTTGGGATCCACTGGGGCGTTGGGATCAACTGGTGCGTTGGGATCAACTGGTGCGTTGGGGTCGACGGGTGCATTAGGATCAACTGGTGTATTAGGGTCGACAGGAGACACTGTTGTTCCTTCGGGACTTACAGGTGCATTTGGATCTACTGGTGCATTAGGATCAACTGGTGCGTTGGGATCAACTGGTGCGTTGGGGTCGACAGGAGACTCTGTAGTTCCTTCAGGATACACAGGTGCAGTAGGATCAACTGGTGCGTTGGGGTCGACTGGTGCGTTGGGATCCACTGGGGCGTTGGGATCAACTGGTGCGTTGGGATCAACTGGTGCGTTAGGATCCACTGGTGTGTTGGGGTCGACTGGTGCATTAGGATCGACTGGTGCATTAGGATCAACTGGTGCGTTGGGATCAACTGGTGCGTTGGGGTCGACGGGTGCATTAGGATTAACTGGTGTGCTGGGATCCACTGGTGCGTTGGGATCGACTGGTGCATTAGGATCGACTGGGGCGTTCGGATCTACTGGTGTGTTAGGGTCGACTGGTGCATTAGGATCAACTGGTGCATTAGGATCAACTGGTGCGTTGGGATCTTCTGGCGCGTTGGGGTCGACTGGTTCATTTGGATCAACTGGGGCGTTCGGATCTACTGGTGTATTAGGGTCGACTGGCGCATTAGGATCAACTGGTGCATTAGGATTAACTGGTGCGTTGGGGTCGACTGGTGCGTTGGGGTCGACTGGTGCATTTGGTTCAACTGGTGCGTTGGGGTCGACTGGTGCATTAGGATCGACTGGTGCGTTGGGATCGACTGGTGCATTAGGATCAACTGGTGCGCTGGGATCTTCTGGTGCGTTGGGGTCGACTGGTGCATTGGGGTCGACAGGAGACACTGTTGTTCCTTCAGGATTTACAGGTGCATTAGGATCAACTGGTTCATTGGGATCGACTGGTGCGTTGGGATCCACTGGTGAGTTGGGGTCGACTGGTGCATTAGGATCAACTGGTGTGCTGGGATCCACTGGAGCGTTGGGATCGACTGGTGCATTAGGATCGACTGGGGCGTTCGGATCTACTGGTGTGTTAGGGTCGACTGGCGCATTAGGATCAACTGGTGCATTAGGATCAACTGGTGCGTTGGGATCTTCTGGCGCGTTGGGGTCGACTGGTGCATTTGGATCAACTGGTGCGTTGGGGTCGACTGGTGCATTAGGATCAACTGGTGCATTAGGATCGACTGGTGCGTTGGGATCGACTGGTGCATTAGGATCAACTGGTGCGCTGGGATCTTCTGGTGCGTTGGGGTCGACTGGTGCATTGGGGTCGACAGGAGACACTGTTGTTCCTTCAGGATTTACAGGTGCATTAGGATCAACTGGTTCATTGGGATCGACTGGTGCGTTGGGATCCACTGGTGAGTTGGGGTCGACTGGTGCATTAGGATCAACTGGTGTGCTGGGATCCACTGGAGCGTTGGGATCGACTGGTGCATTAGGATCGACTGGGGCGTTCGGATCTACTGGTGTGTTAGGGTCGACTGGCGCATTAGGATCAACTGGTGCATTAGGATCAACTGGTGCGTTGGGATCTTCTGGCGCGTTGGGGTCGACTGGTGCATTTGGATCAACTGGTGCGTTGGGGTCGACTGGTGCATTAGGATCGACTGGTGCGTTGGGATCGACTGGTGCATTAGGATCAACTGGTGCGCTGGGATTTTCTGGTGCGTTGGGGTCGACTGGTGCATTGGGGTCGACAGGAGACACTGTTGTTCCTTCAGGATTTACAGGTGCATTAGGATCAACTGGTTCATTGGGATCGACTGGTGCGTTAGGATCGACTGGTGCGTTAGGATCAACTGGTGCGTTGGGGTCGACTGGTGCATTAGGATCAACTGGTGCGTTGGGGTCGACTGGTGCATTAGGATCAGCTGGTGCGTTGGGATCCACTGGTGCGTTAGGGTTGACTGGTTCATTAGGGTTAACGGGTGCGTTGGGGTCGACCGGTGCATTAGGATCAACTGGTTCATTGGGATCCACTGGTGCGTTAGGATCGATTGGTGCATTTGGATCAACTGGTGCGTTGGGGTCGACTGGTGCATTAGGATCAACCGGTACGTTGGGGTCGACTGGTGCATTGGGGTCGTCAGGAGACACTGTTGTTCCTTCAGGAAACACAGGTGTATTAGGATCGACTGGTGCGTTAGGGTCGACTGGCGCGTTGGGGTCGACTGGTGCGTTGGGATCTACTGTTGTGTTGGGATCGACAGGAGACGCTGTTGTTCCTTCAGGATTTACAGGTGCATTAGGATCAACTGGTTCATTGGGATCGACTGGTGCATTGGGGTCGACAGGAGACACTGTTGTAGGATTTGCAGGTGCATTTGGATCGACTGGTGCGTTGGGATCTACTGGAAATGCTGTTGTTCCTTCAGTATATGCTGGCACGTTGGGACCCTCAGTTGTTATGGGGTTAGCTGGAACGTTGGGTCCATCTGTCGTTATTGGAATGCTGGCTGCTGTTGTTGTTTCCGCCGGCAGCGTTGATTCTGGCTCAACGGGTGCATTGGTATTGATAGTTGTGGTTTCAATGATCGGTTGAACAGTTGTCTCTACCAAACCCTTTGTACTACTGGGTAGCCCGGAGGCCGCCGAGCTAGTGGTGGACTCAATTATTGCTGCTGGGCCGCTGCCACTAATCGGATGATCGGTTATAGTTGTCATTTTGGCAACAGCCGCTGAATTCGCCGCACTATACGGTTTGACGGGCACACACAGCTCGATGCCATCATTGATGCAGCGAGTGTTTTCCGGGCAAAGTTGAGCAATCCCTGTGGCAACATTCGACTGACATATCATATATTTGTCTTTTCCCACGCAGACGGTTGATCGGCCAGTACAATTGAGGTTTATGATAGCCGCACTGGTCTCGATAGGCTGAGCTTGGCTGCCGATCAGTGCCGATAACTGTAAGAGACGACACCATGGGGGAAAAGAAAGGAATAGCGATTTATTATAATTATTCAATGGGTCACACTGGTGCACTGTCTGTCACAAGTCGGAGCCTCGGGACCGTAACAATTACACTTTGAGTTTAGTAACACTTGCATAGGATTCTTTCGCGTTGCCGCCGAGTGCTCTGAACGATATCCAAAGTAGCAAGAGTCCCGGCAGCTTTTGTTAGTTTGTTTGGTTTGGTTTGGTTTGGTTTTAGTCACGCGTATCCAAAATAGCCCGTAAAGTTGCCACACAGTTTTGGTTAATAAAATACAACTCATCAGTAATAGGAAGCAAAAAAAAAGGTTGAGTACAAATTTTGATTTGAGGTTCTGGCATGACAATGTGGGGAACAGGAAATCGGGTTTTGGGTTTCTGTGACGCGTTAGTAAGTTGAATGCAATTACCACAAGTATTATCAATATTCTGGTTAATTTTTTCGTCATCGTCGATGTGTGTTTGGTTCGAATAAAAAATCGTTACTATCCCCTGTATAGTTATGAGAGTCGCTTTTATCTAGAACGCTTCCCATTCAACACTTATCTCCTAGCAAATCTGCCTGACGCTATGCAAATAGCCAATGATTATCTCTGTTTGCCACAGATAAGTTTGCGACCAATTTATGATATTGCAGTTAAAATCTGAAGCAACGTAAAGCTGTTTGCGCCTCTGACCATTTTTTGACTACTGTTGGTAAACCAATTTATTTATTTATTTATTTATTATTATTATTTTTTTAAATACATTTTTAGTTCCTAATGTTGTTTTCGCTTATCAACTGACGCAATAGAATAGAAACAACTCGTCGAATTGATAAGCCCTTGCAATTGTTGTTTTACTTCATAAATATACATTGTAATTATCAAAACAGAGCTCTCACATTCCATTAAAGATGTGCCAAAAGGTTTCTGGTTGAAAATAAATTGTTAAGAAGCTTAACAAGCAGCTAGTTCGACACGCTCTCTTCCAAGCATCGTTAAACCGTATCCAATATTTGAAAGGGATTCCTTCAGCTATAAGCAGCTCAAAAGTGTTTTGAGACAGTCATATACCTATAAACATATACAATTTCAAGGTAAACGCAATTAAATAAACTCAAACAAAATTTAGTTAGCTTAGTTTAATTAGCTGTAAAAACAACCTTGTTGTTACTTGGATAGCATTTAGAATTTCGACATAATGCAAATAATAATCATTATATTCATTTTAACGCTCAATTCTTAGTAAGTTACTTGATATGAATTAGGGCTTGTGCACAATAATAACACAAATAAAGCGAATATAAATTAATAAAAGGTACTATCTCGATGCTTCCGATGGTCATTAAGTTAAGATAATTATGATATTTCACACATCTGTTTCTGTTGTACGCAATCTTAATCTGAGCAAGTCAACATAGTAGAAAAGCATTTGATAAAAAAAATATATAAAAAAATACAAGTCGGCTGCGCATTTCCTGTGACAAATTTGCGCTATTTGTCTAATTTCACGAAAATAACAAGAAGATAGCATAATTAATCGGGTCATGGAAGTTTAATTACCCTTGCCTAGAATCGGAAAAGTAATTAAAATAAATATAATTTTATTATTAACAAGTGACTTAAATGAATATCAATAAACTTAACTTCTTTGCTCACCTAAGTTGCATATCGATTTTTTGAACCAAGATTTAAATAAATACACTTTTGCTACATTTTATAGTTAGTAAACTAGTAATTCAAAATAGAGCCCATTTCATTTATTTATTATTTATTTTAGTTTTCACAATTAAATTAAATTAAAAACTATTTTTATCAATGTGAATCTTGGTTCAGATATACGTTTTGGGTGTTACACACTTGATGATGACATTGTCATGCCCAATCAGAGAGTGAATAAAATTGTTGACTGTTGTCCACGGCTGGCCGGAAATGTGGTTCAAAGTGGATTCCTGCAAATACCGTGACTAAGACGAGAATTGTCTTATCTGGCGATAACACATGATGCACATCTCACATTTACATATGCATATATATATATATATATATAGGAGAGTAGAGTGTCTACTCACCCCATTCCATGACGCAGGCAAAAGCAGTCAGCAATGTTGGTCGTCTTCTGTCCGATTATTAAATTTGTATCTTCCACGTATGTCTTGGCAAGCATCATGATAGCAATGATATGGCTACACCAATTAGGAGTACAGGTAGTACAAGTAAGGGCAGCAATGATCATGATCATGAATTCGAATGCGATAAGAGCCACAGCAAACCAGTTGGCAGATTACAACTGATTGCTGTCCAAGTAATGCTTGTCGGCCCCAAAGATACACAAGATACACGATCCCAACAAGATAAATAGCGCGCTAGCGTTAGCGTCAATTATGTTAATCTCAACACAAAGCGAGCCCGGAGAGCAACAGACTCATCCGTAAACTGTCATTCGGATTGTATAACAGACGATCGTCTGGCATCAGGCATTAATTATAAGCCACTCACTTGTACTATCTATATACTTTATACACACTTGTCTGTCGATAATGGTGGTAAACAAAGAATTATTACCTAAAACAATAAAACTACCTGCAAGTGAAATTGAGAAGCGCCAAATAAAAATATAATTATATAGAGCACAATTTATAAAACTTATTTAAATAATAACAATAATATTAATATGCATAAGCTATTGCAAATGTTTGCCTAATTTTTGTCTGAAAATTATAGTGAGCGATAAAAGTCATCGGATTGATTATCTTCATCTTCTGCTATCTCTAAAGGGGGTGAAGGATATTCTACTTCGTGCCCATAATCGAGTCCATGCAGCTCCGTAGTTCTCTGCTGAACGGAAGCGGTAATCTCAATCTCAATTTCTCAACTGCAACTACAACTGGAGCTGGAGCTGGTACCACATTGGACTTGCGCATCAAGTTGCTGTCCTCGCGGAGCAGCGTGTCGCCACCGTTGCCTCTCTTTTCTCTATCGGCTGTGGACTTTTGTTTGGATGCCGTTGCTGGTGCTGCAAACTTATTGTTTTGCATTGGTCATTGTCGTTGTTGTCCTTGCTGCTAATCGGCCAGCAGCAGCAGTTGTGCCAATGGCGCCAGTTCGCATCGAATTGGAGCGCAGCCGCAGCCGCAGCATGCCTGCTTTTGCTGCCCCATTTGCTGTGCTCAGCGGCACCTTCTTCCAGGCTGTATCCACACGAGCCTTGGTCGTCAGCTTCACATCCTTCACTTATTTGGTGGTTATTTCACGAGCTAATCCCCGATTCTGCAGTTTGCAGAGTGGGGCGCGTTTTGTGGCTGCCCCGTTTGAAAACATTTGAATTTCTCCTCAGCATTCTAGTCCACTATCATTTTAATGTTTGATAGTTTTGCTTTATTTTTAACACAAATAAATATATTACACGAGATCGTTTTCGGAATGGGATAGCTTTTTTTCCATACATAAATTTGAGATTTTTGACTTGTTTTAGCTAATTTACACATTGCACAATTATAGTTTTAAAATGAATTTTTTAACGATTGCTGCTTTAGTCAGTTTGACGAACTCTGCGCCGCTGCCATTTACATTTTTATATATATATATATTTGTTATTATATATATATATATATATATCAAGCGATTCTGAATGAATTGCCGGTTATTAGCTCAACATCTGGCCATTCGCACACTTTGCCAGTACAGGTGCAGCTACATTAAACACAAGTTGAACAGCAATTTGTAGACAGACGTCGATTCACAAATTCACATTTAGCATTTCACATTGCGTATGCTCTTTGAAGCCATAAATTGTATGTAATTGTACAATTAAGTGCCTTTTTTAATGCACCGTTTGTGGTACACATTGAAAATACGCAAAAGGTATGTGCAACATGTGGCATAGATGAGAGAGTATTAAATTATATAAGTATAAGTCAAATAATAGTAGCACGACAAAATAGGTCAAAATTATATTGTGGTTTATCCGGATTATGTACTACCCTGATTCCAAAATAACCATTTCTGACATTTTGAATGTGTCCTGTTTGTAAAGCAGTGTTTGCCTGTACAATTTCCCATACTTAATTTTGTGATGATTTATTGAATACTGTTTCGATGCAATGAAAACATCAATGTCACAATCAGATGATTTTTCAAAAAAGATAAACGCTATTTTAAAATACAATTATAATTGAAATAATTTTGTTGATTTTTTAAATATAATTTTATTTAATGCTGAAGCTTGACTATAAAAAAGATCCTTTTTTTATTTAAAAATTAGTTTCTTTCATTATTTTTTGGGGTATATAGGCTGTCGTATACTATATGTTTTCGACTCACAACTAAATCGCGCCATTTTAAAAATTTGAATGTAAGCAATTTTGGACACAGTGAAATCAAGCTGCTTTTGGAATCGCTTGTAAGCATTGGATATGAAGTTGATTGGTTGTGGTCGTAGCATTCTCACGCCACTTGCTTGCAGGGTATCCTTTAGTCAGGCACAGTCAGCATAAATTATTTCTTTGATTCTTTCGCATTTTTTGTCAGTTGCTTCATTCAATGCGGTTAAACCATAAAATCAAATAAAGTAAAATAAAAATGCGAATTGCAATGCAGCCACTGCGGTTTTTCATGTCTAGACAATACAATAAATACAGTTAGTCATATATTTGTATTATCATATGCTGTGTGTATGTGTGTATGTATATCCGATACATATATTTTATAATTGGCGTCAATTTGTTGGCTTATCACCTGCCACCTCCTAATTCGCCTCGCTGTTTGTGCCACAAAGTGTGCAACATTACGCACAAATGAGATAACATTCTTTTAATCTTAGTTTATTTGTGTAAGTGTTGCACGCAATAATCACAAAACTTATTACAATAAAAATTCTCTACGACTAAGCTAATATTTGTAAATATTTCAATTATATTCCAATAAATTTGTATAACTTGGTCTAATAAGCTAACCTTATTGTTCAAGAAGTTTATTGCTGAATGCAAAGCGTTTTCTTTCCTTCATTTTAGCTTCAATATTTCTAATATCCATTGGGTTTATTGTTGCTTACTTTATGACTTTCTTGTTTTCAGTACAAGGGTTGCCAGCTAGTTGAAACTTGTGCTGTATGCATTTCAATTGTACTGCATAGATAGTCTTAGTCCATTATAATTATTACCTACTGTACTATTAAGTATCGACCTCGTCTCGTCTCGACCCTCTGCAGTTGATTAGCCGCATGTGGCTCATCGTAGGCTTGCTGCATTAAATAACATTTGTGGGTGTTTAACTAGGTGCTATGTGCTCCACTGCAGCTTCTTCTACAGCGATTTCTTGCTCTTCGTGTGCGACGCCCCAGCTCGCTCGGCTGAGTGGCAAAGAGGCAAACAGAGTCAACGCGCTAATTCGTTGTGCACCCAGTTGAGCCCTGAGGCGACTCCTGCCGCAATTCTGCCGACAGTTGTCCCCAGTTGCGCCCCGTTGTGCTCGACATTGACAAAAATGTAACCAGGACGCAGTTTGCAGCAGATAGCAGACTGCAGATAGGAGCGGCGGGTGAGGAAATAGCGGCCATAGAGGAAATAGCAGGGAATAGAGAGAGAGAGAGAGGGCAGCAGTGGCAGCGGTTCCATGCAAATCAAGCAAAGGCGCCATCGCCGCCGCACCCCTTGTGCCAAATTATGCAAGTCGTGTCAGTGGTTATGGTGGTGCAACAGCAGCGTTAATGTTGTTGGCGTTGCGGCCGTGGCTGCGGCAACTGCTGTGGCCTGAACAGACTCCTGGCAGCTCTTTCTCTGCCTCATTGGCGTTGCATAAAGCGGATGGCGGCGGTGGCTAAATTTGCATAAATTAACAATGTTTCGCAATTGCACAGCCACTGATGCAGCGAATTCTTGCACACAACCCACCCACCACTATGTGTGTGTGTGTGTGTATGTGTGTGTGTGTGTGTGTGTGTGTGTGTGTGTGTTGTCCACCATGTGCAATGTGCGCGTTTTATTGATTTGATGCCCCAATGCACTTATTATCCCTCAAGCAGCCAGGGCCAGTTAATCCCGTGGCGATGCGGCGCCATTTTACACACACACACACGCAAACACACGCACACGCACGTAGGCATTAGGGTGTACCCAAAAAGTTGGTCAAGTGTGTGCTTAGAGAGGGAGAAAGAGAGAGAGAGGAAGAGAGAGAGAGAGAGAGAGAGAGAGAGAAAGTAGGCTCATTAGCCCAGCCAAGTGGAATTTATAATGCGTGTGCTGCACTGGCGCGCGGTGTGCGCACACAATTGGCACGCACTGTAAGCACTTTTAATAATCATTCATAAAATATTTTTCTAAATATTTATTTGTTAATTTTTCACTTTTCAATTATTATTTTATTTTATTTTTTTAAAATATTATTGAAATTTCTATCTGACATTTATTATCATTTTTGTCTAATGCTACTAGTTATTATATTATGATAATACATATTTTGTATGCATATATAATACAAATACATATACCAATTTAATAACTAAAATATAATATATTACATATTTAAATAGATGTAAATCTTCTTTACTCTATATTTTTTTCAAACATATGAAAACATTTAAAGGAATTCGAAAATAAAACTTAATTATTTTTCGTCTTTCAAATACTAGTAAAGATCACAATAACAGGTATACATATAATATTTATACATATATATTTACATATGTATGTCGAAATATATATATTTCGAGCGGCTACTGTAACAACAGTGAAGATTGCATCACAACTACAAAATGAAATGTGGCTTATTCTCCAGGGCAACAATTTAGCAATCTGTAACTTTAAGTACATTCATACATGTGTGTGTGTGTGTGTGTGTGTGTGTGTGTATGTATGTGTGTTCATGAATGCGTATAAATTTGAATGCATCATGCAGTCAATTAATCAAACGCTTCTGTGCCCTAATTGGCTGCTAGCGAACGCCAGGTGGCGCTTCATGCTTGCCTTGCGCGCATTGCCTGGAATTTGTCCTTGACAACAACGCACACAAAAGTGCAAAAGTGCATTCATCATTTTATTTTTATACACATTTAAGGTTTATTTATATTGTGATGCCAGCAGAGTGCCACGGTGACTAAAGAAAGTTGGAAAATACCCTTTCTATCTTTGGTGGATGGTGAATGAAAAGGTTGAACAAGTGAGGATGCTGTAGTTGAGACAGCTCGAATATCGGATACACTGTTAAATACTAAGTATTCTTGCTCAATATCTCTAGCTATCTCTAGCTCTCAGAGGTTTGTTGGACTTGGCTAATCTGTCCTCTTGATCTTGATTCTGTTATTGACAAGAATATAACACTTTATGGGTCGTAGATGCTATCTTCTGCCCGTTCTATACTTCGCACAACTTTCCTATACCCTTTTTCGCATGTGTAATGGCGAATGGGTTCAGTGTTATCAGCAATTTGTATATATATCATATCATATATATCTGTGGTATATATCAAGCCCGATGGCTCTGGCGATATCTATAAAGCTTAATGGATTTTCGGGATCGGGAATGCTTAAGATATCTCTTAAGGCATTTAAGGCAATCTTAGGCTTTTCTATTTATTTTATTTATTCATTTTTTTGTGAATATATTGATTGGACTAATTTACAGCTTGAATGATTTGAATTGAGTGCAATGAGTGCATACTTTGCCACGCTCAGGGGCAAATGTGCTGTGCAGCAATTCAATTTGCATTTTAGTTAACTAAAAATGCATTTCGTGTAATGCTTCAGTAGACTAGCTGGACCAGAGTTCGTCCTCTGCTTTCAGCGCCATCATCATCATTATCGTCATCGTCATCGTCATCGTCATCATCGTCGTCATTGTTGTCCTTATTTGTTTATGTTGCGCAAAGTAAACAACTAATTTTAATTTGCCGCAGGAGCCGCAGACGACGACGACGACGACGATGTCGACAAGAAGATGATGACGACCAGAACGATAAGAACGACCAGGACGAGGATGTCAACTGGTTGGGATTGCCAGTGGGGACACAATGCTGGGAGAGAGCAGCAGGGAACACACCGTAAACTTTTGAGTGAACCAGCCACAAAGGATTGGATCAGTCGAATTAAATAAAAGAAGAAGAAATCCAAGAGATACACACAACAACCACGACAAGCGAACCAAATTTATCTGTCTAACTATCTCTCTCTCTCTCTCTCTCTCTCTCTCTCGCAATCTCGATTTCTGGCTGTGTGTCTATCTCATTCTAGTATGGCACTTTTTCTTATTTCTTTTGTTTGTTTGTTTTTGCTGTTTTTTTTTTTTTTCTTGTGCATTTTGTTAGTTTGCATTTTTGTTTTGACGTTTCATTTATGTAAATACCAGCAACAATAACAATAACAGCAACGACAACTACAAACCAGTCAAATTATCTTTAAATAATCTAGATTTGGTTGGACGAGTGTGGGCGTGACCCAACCATAACATGAAGGCAAAGTCAGCTCGGCGAACTTTTGCGATGATTTCAGACTTATTTCTTCTTCTGGTTACTGCCCAAAGGACAAGGTTGGCTAATGTTTGTGTGTGTGTGTGTGTGCTGAACATCATGAGAGCGGAAACGGAAGTGCTTACCTTTAGCACACACGTACATACATACGTACACACACACACACACACACACACACACTTACGCAAACACACAGGCATACTTTTTTATACATGGCATGTAAAAAATGTTGCTGAGCCTTCAAGTGCTCCCAAAACTCGTTACTAAAGGGGCATGGGCGGGGCAAGTAGACTGCTACATACACACACACACACACACACACACTCACACATACACAGACCCATGCACAGAGAAAGACATTGCGGCAACTGAGCTTTAAAATATGTCCACAGGTGCACAGGCTGGAACCGGGGGCTGGAATTGACTTTCAGCTTTTGACTTGTGTGCTAAACGAAACGAAACACATACAACAACACACAAACACACACAAACACACACAAACACACACAAGCACATACAAATTTGGCATTTGTGCGCAGGACGTTCAAGTTCTTTGTGATAATTATAAGCTGATTATATCGATATACATACAAATTGTATACGATTCTGTTAGTTATCATATAAAGTGAACTCCAATTACACTATTCAATCAAATGTTAAATTGATTGATATATATTATATACCCCGACATTGTCATTTTGAGCAAATGAGAGAGAGAGAGAGAGTATCATCTAGTCGAACATTCCCAACTCATGATTTTGATGACCTTCTATTATAGAAATGAGTTCGAAAGAATACATGTGGAATATTAGAAAAGCTCTCAATGCGCCACTTTAAGTTTGTTTGGCAAATCAAGATGGGATTTGAAAATATTCCACTAAAATATAAAGCAAATTTGAAATGACCTCATTTACAATTCATTCGTTTTGTGCTTTCCAGCTCAATTGTTTATTTAAGGTACGCAACCCCTTTTGTTTGACCTCAATGGTCAGTCATCAGTTGGACCATCATCATTCGTGCTTAAGTGCTACGTAATAGGAATGTCTTGAGCCGAACTTGCTGCTGCTCCCCAAAGTGCTCGTTTAGCCCTCGTTTTGTAATTTGGATTCTTGGTCTGTTGCGTTTACTGCAAAAGGCTAATTGAAATTTGCCATTAATAATGCAAAAAGGTCTCGGTGAGAAACTTTTAGGTCCACCCCCCACATGCCACACTACACATTGGAATGACTGTCTTTGTGTGTGTGTGTGTCTGTGTGCGTGTGTGTAAGTGTGTGTAAGTGTGTGGGTGTTGTATCTGTGTTTGCACATGTGTGTATGTGTGCTATTTTAAATATTTCAAATATTTGTAACATTTGCCGGTGCCGCCACTCAAGTAACCAAAAGTACACAACAAGCCAACACACACACACACACACACATACACTCTACCCCTACCCCTACCCTCACATCCTACTTTCACCTCTTCAGTTCAACTACCCGCTTTCACAATTTCGGCCGTCGCCATTTACCGCACGCCAAAAACATCAACAGCGAATGTGAATGCTTATTTTCTGGTCCGTCAGCCGCCGGCTGATGGCGACGTCACAGTCACCACATGTAAAAATGCTGCTGCTACCATGCACCGTGTACCGTGTACCGTGTACCGTGTACCTCACACCGTGCACCTTGTACCTTGTACCTGAAGTTGCCGTACCACGGGGTTGAGGGTGCTCTTTCCACACTCGCCAAAAAACCTACTACAAAACTCAAGTTCAAATCGATTAGATATCTATAAACTTTGTTATTAAAATGTTGCAAGTTCAATCTTCTTTGTATATTCCGAAAAGCCGACTAAATATGAAGAATACTTCTGGATTCAAGCATAAATTGAAGAGTTTGAGTATCATTCTGGATTTGCTTGCAATGATTTTACATTTATATTCTTTAATTTTAAATTATTTTTGAATTTGCAACTTTTATTTTAATATAATATTTTTATATTTTATATTTTGATTTAGATACTCATAAGCTCAAGAACGTTCTACTTGCTTCTTTATGTACTTGATTACACTTCCTGTGGACAGGCTCTTAGGTAGACCCATCCAGTTGAATATAAACCGAAAAAGTCATATATTTGGGAATTTATCGATAAGTTTGTTATAAGCACAAAGTTTACCATTTAAATTCCCAGTGTGAATGGCGGGTGGGTATTGTTTTGGGGGCTGCTGCGCGAGTTACGCCGTGATTTCACGATCTGGTTGTGTGGCAGGGGAACCGTTGCCCCAAAAGGACGCACAACACATTCATATATGTAAACAGAGGGGGGAAAACAAAGTAAAACGAACTCATGATAAAGATGAAATGGTATAAAATACGAGTATGTGCCCAGCTGGAGTCTGGGGTGCAAAGATAGCGTCCCATCAAAAGGGCGTCGGCCTATGCCACCCCATACATACACATGCATACCTGTACACACACACACACACACACACACACACACACACATGAGTGACAGCAGATATGTCGCGGCGCGTTGAGTGTAAAGATTCGTCTATTTTGGGTTTATGTAGAGAGCAGAAGCCAACCGAAGTGGATATGGGAATGGGTCCTGTCTTCAAATGCCAGAACAATGCGCTACAAAAAAGCGGCTTTTAAGTAATTCCCCAACTCTACGCATCGATTAGAAAGAAATAGGATAGGAAAATAGATGTGAAGATAAGAATATGACAGTATAAGTTATAGTCTTTCGATTTGTATAAACAATCAAATTAATATATTTTGTTGATTTTTTTTATTGACTTCACATCTATTTTACTGTCCAGGGGTGTACGTAGGAGTTAAGAGACTCGAAGTGGAAAGAGTTGAATTCAAGTTAAAACATCTTTCAATGTTTTGAAATACTTTTGAGAGTGTGAATTTGAATAACAATCATTAGTTTTGTACCAGAACTCATTTATTTTCAGTAGTATATTGTTTAACCGATGCATATCGAAATAACCGATAACTCAAATTGTAGCGCATTTAGATTTTAACTGTGATTTTTTTTTTTTTTTTGGCTGATTCCCCACAGTTTTTTTTTTTTGTTGGTTGATGTCGCTTTGCTTTCTGTATTATTTATTTCACTTTTTATTTTGTTGATTGTTTTACAAAAAGGCAGCAACAACAACCGAAACGAAACGAATGCCAGGCAAGCCTTAGGGTGGCTGGTTTCTCAAGCGTGTGGGGGAAGGGGGTTGGATGGGGGGGGGGGGGGGGGTGGGCTGATGCAAAACAAATGGAAAAAAATCTCTTGAGGCTACTGAAAACTTGGTTTTTCCTTTGCTCCGCTCTGTGATGCTTTCGTCGGTGTTCTTATACCCTTATAAATGGTATAATAAATTTATCACGAAATGTGTAACGCCTTCACGGGGAGACGTCTTCGATAAAATATTTATATTCTTGATCTGCATCACAAGGCGAGTCCATATAGCCGTGTTTGTCTGCCAGGATTCGCATTTCTCTCACTTTTCACACCCAATTTTGAAATGAATTGGACTCTCTCTCTCATAGTTTTAAAGCTATCTTGATGAAACTTGACATATACACAGCTTTTTGCTTCAGTCATCCGGATTCGATGGACAACTATATTATATAGCTGAATATGAACAATATTTTGAGCTCAATCGATGATTATTATAATAAAAATAAATTAAAAAATTACAATTACGATCGGCGAACTAAACTAGTTTTGACCAACATATTTTGAGCTCAGACTAAGATTATATATAAAAAAAAAACAAAAACATATAAACTGTGAACTAAAATGAAGATGGAAGCAGCAAGAGTATTGAGACTTCAGTGACAAAAGTAAGCGTTCTTTCTTGTTCTTGCCTTACTTTGTATTTTGTGTGGCATTCGCATTCAGTTTTCAGCATTCTGTTCGGTTTGGTTTGGTTCGCTTCTGTATATTTTTCTTGGCCAGTTATTTCTTATGCTGCTTGGTTTTTAGCTTTGCGCCTTGGCGGTCTTCCCTCCATTCCACTCCGCTCTCCCCCTCCGGCATGATTCACGGCCATGTTGACTCGGGGGCACGGTTCGTACACGTTGCTCGTCGTAGTTGGTGGTTTAAACACATGAAACAATTATAAAGTTGCCAAGAAATGTAAACCCAAAGAGAAAACAATTTAATTGAATTTAAGCAGGGGTTGTCATATCCTAATGGATTTAAAACAACACCAACAACAACAACAACATCAAATACAAATAAACCATAATACATAAAAAATGAACGGAGGCCAGTTCCAATGGGGGAAAATATACAGAATTGAGTTTTCTCTGGCTGTGAGGTAGTCTGTGTTGTCTGTGTGTGAGTGTGTGTGTGTGTGTGTGTGTGTGTGTGTGTGTGCTGCCAACTTACTGTGCCGCTAAATGGATGCTGAGCCTTTTGTTCGTGCCGGTTCTGCACTCGAAACTCAAATCCAAAAAACCGTCTGAAGAGTCTGAAGAGTAGTGTTCTTTTAGATTGGGTGTCTGCTTGCCTGTGTGTGTATGTGTGTGTGTGTGTGTGTGTGTGTATGGGTAATTACTTATATAGATATATTAGAGCTGATTATACCAACTGGTCGACAGGTGTTGTTTTATTAATAAATCGAAAAGAATAAATAGTAAATGAGACATATTTAAAAAGCAATAAACTAAAATCGCAGATATCTTAAGCTCAAACGCCCCCAAAAGCCACGCCTACGCCAACAGCCGTGTGTTTGCATTGTTTTCACCGCCTGCGCACGCACCACCATGCAACACATGCCACCCACCCACTTTGGTACGGCGTTGCCACTTTGATTTGGCATTGAAATTGAAATCTGCTTATTTTGGTGGGCACAAAAAGTAAATAAATACCAATATGCATAAAACGGGAAGTGGGGAAGTGGGGGAGGTGGCGGGGGAGTGGGGAAGCAATGCGACATTTCCCAAAAAACGGCATAAGTAAAGCAAAACAATATTTTCCTAATTTTCGCGCGGGCACGCGACCTAAAGAAAAGCCAAACAAAATAAAACCAAAAAGCAAAGAAAACTGTCAGCAACAGGCGGACGTTGTTGCCACAGCAGGAGGTGGGTGGGCGGGTGGATGTGCGAGTGGGTGGGGCATCTCTAAACCCACCCACAAACCCATGGATGAAGTTGCAAATGCAGCCAAGCGTTTTTTTTTGCGTTTGTATTTGCGCTTGCTGCCTGTTTGCCTCTGATTTCCGCTGCTTCCGATTGCTTTGTTATTATTGCTCCAAACATTTACATATATAGATAAACTACTATATATATATTTATATATATATATCCAAATACAATTGTCATTTCGAGTGAAATAACCTTGATCGAAATAAAACAGACGAATACGCAAAATTTAGTTTTCAATTACATTTCGCTTTATCTCAGTAGACTCATTGCAAAAAATCAATTCAATTTGAGAAGCAATTTTCAAGCGCTCTACTAAAAAAAAAATAAATGATTTAATTGTTCTCTTATATACAAATGGTACTTTTTGGGCTTCCCTGGATTTTTGAACAATTTTTCATATTAATGCCCACAGAGAAAAAAAAAGAAGAAAATATCCAAACTGTGCTCCTAAAAATCATCAACATGGAATTTCTATTACTACTACTATATTTAGCTATCTTAGGAATATCATTTAAAAATAACCGATAAATAAATATTCAAATATAAAATATTATTTTCAATTCATTTTACATAACAAAACATGCAAAGTAGTCGCATTGATTGGACTCCGGAATTGTAAAAAATACAAGAAACCATATCGGATTGCGAAGAAGGTTTTTAAACTAGGTTGCTTTAGTTGGCCGATAAACTTAAAGCCAACTAAAAGCCAAATAAAGTCCATCTTGCAAAACAGTAAAAGTGGCAATTGCCACATCTAATTCCAAGTTATATTCATTTCTAATTTATATTTCCATCAACTAAGAACAACTGCAACTGATGCTGATGCTAATGTTGCCAAAGATAAAAATTGCAAGTAATTAAATATTAATGCAATTATTTGTGTCAATGGTGAATGAAACTTAAGAAATGGAATGCAATTAGATCTGATAAGCATGTCCCTTGACTCACTCGAAAGCAGTCCTCTTTCGGCATCTCTCACTGAATTGACAACTTCAATTGTATTTCGAGTGCAGCTGCGAATTAATCACACTGATGTGCATCATTGCAGACGTGTGTATCTCATCTGTGTGTGTGTGTGTGTGTGTGTGTGTGTGTGCATATATAAGTAATTTATAACTGATCAACTATCAAATACCGCAAATCCAATATGTGGCCAAAGTTTCTATTTACACAGGAATTGTTTGACTGGCCAAATATGAAAATGTTCTGCATATATTTGAATTTGTTGCTTGTTGCTTGTTGTTTTTCTTGTTGTCGGTTGACTGGCATTTTGTAAAATTGATTCAATTATTCATTTTCATTTTCATTGATTTGTTTGCTTTTATTTAATTTATTAAATTATTTCAACTAAATTAACGCACGACACACCCAAAAACCAAAACAAAACCAATCTCTGCAACTGATTCACTCTCTGACCCTTCAAAGTTTTATTATGTTCTGTTCATCACATAAAAAACAACATTCCAACCCTGAAAAGATTTTCATTTTAATCAATGATAATAATTGATGTAATTGAATTTGTTCAAAATTTTAAAGGTGCATTTACAGCAACTTAGCAAACCAATTATTATTATTAGCGAGTGCTATTCTTATGATTTGTGACATCGTTATTATATCTCAAACCTCCCAAAACGAACTTGACAAAGTGATAATATTGGCTGCATCTAAATTATGATATTCTCCAATGAAAAGTTAAGGCTACAGTAGTCATATATTGATAACCAGACTAGTTCTGAAACATGTCTGAAATGTCTTCTAAGTGGCTATACTCAAAAGCGAAATGGATGGGATTGTACCCCAGAGAAACATGTTTCAAACTCTTCAGAGGGTTTCAATCTCAAGCCGAGAAAGATTTTCGCTTTTGTGCTGGAATCAGGGTTGATGGAACAGCTATAAGCTCAGAAGGTTCCCCCAAACAGCCCAATAATAATAATAATAAGAAAAAGATTTTATCCTTCGAGCGGTTGTTTTAATGATAGCATGACTATTGTTTAAAAGTGTAGACAATAACAGTTACAAATATATGTTTTAAACAAAAAGTTGTTCATTTGAGAAGTCATCTTTCAACCGATACTTCCTATGACAGCCACATTATACAGTGATCTGACATATGTATACATATATACAAAGTGGGCTACAAATAGACAAAGACATTTTGAATATGGATTTAACAGTTATTGACATAAGGGCTGAGATGGGGAGAGACAGGGAGAGAGAGAGAAAGAGAGAGAGAGATTTGTTGTCTCATCTGTTTTTTTTTTTATATCCAAATATGATTTGTGGATATTGCATTTTGAATGCCTGCATAATCCGACGGGCTGTGGTTGTAGGCAAATTCAAGCTGCAGTTCTTTTGAGGCTATTGCAATGGCCAAATGATGATTACAAAATCAACAAACAGCAAATTGTTGACATTTTTTGGGGTCAACATTCCAGAACGTTTAATGGGGGTGTGTGGGAGGGGGGTATTGGGTTCGGTCAAACCAACAAAATATATCCAAAAGATTTGTATTTAATCTCCTGACATGACCATGAACAGAACTTGCAAACTGGCAAACACAATGTCAATTTGTAAATATATTATTGTGTATAAATATGTGGAACAGGTGTGTGCGTGTGTGTGTGTGTGTGTGTGTGTGGGTGTGTGTGTGTGCATAAACAACTGGCATGTTTTTAGCTTTTTGCAGCCTGGAGGCATGTATGTTGTTAATTTGTTGCAGCTGTGTATTGTGGCTGATGTTGTTATTGTTTTTGTTGTTGTTATTTGAATCCAGTGCTTCAGGGATTAAATATATACCCACCCAAACACACACACACACACACACACACACACGTGCAAACACGCATAAAGAGCATTTATGTATTTATGCAAATTTTATTTTATTTGTTTTCAATATTTTGGTAACTTTGTCGCTGATATTTCCGCCATACAAATAAACAAAAAAGGCCACCAGCCGTCAACTAGGCGCAAATGTGTGTGTTAAATTTCACACACACACAAACACACACACGCACACACACACACACACACACACACATACATCAACATCACATGCCTGTACATGACGGCGCATTATTTTCCATTTTAATAATTCAAATATCAATTTGTTGTTACATTAAATATTTAATTTGTACTCAAATGTGTTAAATTCTTTTGGGTATTATAAACACACACACACACCCCGCACACCTCCATACACCCACCCACCCACACACACACACACACACACGCAGACAGACACATACAAATGTGTCAGGCAATTTTTGCTTTGTTTAATTACAGCTTAAAATCTTTGATTAAAATAACAATCGAACCAACGAAATAAATAGCAAATCTAAAATGTTTGCCTTTGCTAATTTCCAGTTGGAATTTTAGTCGCATTCCAACTGAATTATTGAAATCCATTGAAAGTCCCAAGCTCGCATCGAAATCAACTCGAACTTCAATATAAAAATAATATATAATATACCTATATATATATATAAGATATTTAATATATATAAATACAGTACTTTCAATATTTGTGCTTGTCCAACTTATTGTATTGTATAATTAACACATTGTCCGACAGTTTTGCAGGGATTAATGCAAATAAGCTACAGCTACAGAATGTGTCCAAATGTGTCTACATATAAAATACAAATGAAAAATCCGATTAAGCCCATTGATCCGACTCTTTTATATAGGACTACATAATAAGTATTTCAGTGCTCATTTACCAGCATCATTTGCATTTCAATCGACTGCCAAACGCAACTGTACTTAACATCACAAATGGGCCATAAAAGCTAAAAAATCAACACAATTATTCTCCAGAGAGTAGGCCGAGAGCAAAAAGAGCGACTGGAAGAGAAATCGAATAATGATATTTATATGTGGCAGAGCGATAAATATTCGACTTGAAAATATGGTGAAAGTTGAACTCGACTAGGAGATACCCTGAGCACAGCTAGGCTTGCTGAAAGTAGTTTGTTCCATATAAAAATACGTTCTAATTTCTGTGTTTCTCAGCTGATCAATAAATGTCAGGGTATATTATATATCTATTAAATTGCTATATCTTGAGAAATTATCCGTGAAAGGCCGCTTGATGAAAGAGCTCTTTAAATGTTTTCCATTCTTTGCATTTCCCGGAAAAATGCGAAATGTTGTCTTGGGAAATACAAAGCGCAGATTTCCGCTTCTTATTGTGGCAGCTAGTTTTAATTCATTCATTCCATTAAGTTCAGTTATAGCCCTATTTAAAACTGCTTCACATTCACTTAAAATAATGCATAATATTCGGCTTGTGTGTCAATGATCTGGCACTGGATGTGTTAACTTTCTGACTGTCCCCTGAGAATTGGTTCCCAATTCGATGAGATTAAGTTATGTAAACGATGAATGAAATCGACAAGTATTTGGCAAAATTGAGACTTATTGGCCAATTGGCGCTGACAACAGTTTATTGCCAAGATATTCAGGTTGCAGCCAAAGTTAAAGCTGAAGTCTATCCGCTTTTAAATGCTCAGCTGAACACTGAAAACTGACCAGCCTAACGTGGCTAGTGAGGAGAAGAGGGCATGTAGGGGACTAGGAGGGGGATGTGAGAGGGGAGCGGTGAGCGGGGAGCGGCACCAGCTGCAAATCCCCATCGGTATCATCCAGCCAGCTGTCGTAGTCGTTACCTTGGCGATCCAAAAACGTAGCCAATCAAGTGCAAAATCATTGAATTTTTAATTGATTCCAGCGACGCAGCACAGCAAAAGTTTACATTAGTTTTTTTCCCCCCTTTTTATACTCTTGCAGAGGGTTTTATAATTGTATTGTGCACACAGCAGCATTATAATGTCTTCTAATGTCGGTCTGCTTATAGGCAAACTAGTCCCACAGTTCTTGAAGAAACTTGAAATATCTAAGAACAAATTTCATTTTACCTTTGTTTACCAAGTCCTCCAAACCAAACTTACTCCATTTGACAAACAACTATCAAAATCGATCAACTATATACTATAGCTGTTCCAATGGACTTTTAGCAGTCGACAGGATAATTCCGGTCTGTGGAGGGTATGCTATCTTCGGTGTCCT
Organism: Drosophila engyochracea; assembly: GCA_035042385.1. Lineage (NCBI taxonomy): Eukaryota > Metazoa > Arthropoda > Insecta > Diptera > Drosophilidae > Drosophila > Drosophila engyochracea. Next base: position 4,272,040 of record JAWNLK010000167.1, read on the forward strand.
AACGATGGATTTTTCCGACTATGCCAGTTGGCAAGTGCCTAAGCCATTGAAGGAAACGCTGCTGCAGCCAGGAAGGGTGTGCTTTATATTTACAAATAGCATGTTTGATAAATATGCTTGTAAGGAAGGTAAGGAAGTACCAGAATTTCGAACAAATACAAATCGTATATTGAATAATAATAGTGTTCAAATTTGAATTGACAAATGCTAGAAATAACTTCTTTTATTTGTGGAGTAGTTGGCATCCTTCTGTTTCTGCATTAAAAATTAAAAGTTGTTAAACTTTTGCAATTATTTATGTATAAAGGGTATTCGAACTTTAGCAGCCCCAAGGCTATTTATCATGAACAATTTTTCTTTTCTTTTCTATTTTTTTTTTTTGTTTTTCTGCGTCTCCGTTCGATGGGTCTGGGGCACTTGTAATGCCTCGGTGGGCATCGTAGCCATCGCAGCGGGCTGTTTTTTCAAGTTAATTGGCAGTTTGTGTAACTATTGTTGTTGTTGTTGTTAGCTGGCTGGCTGGCTGGCTGGATAGCTGGCTGGATAGCTGACTGGGTGGCTGGCTGGCCCAGTGCGTCATCATGCAGCGTCATTCGAGCTGTTGGCTGAATTGTGGAGCCTCGGAGCATGAATCCATCTATATGCCTAATGCCTGCCTTCCTGCCTGCTTGACGTGTCCGAGTATGTGCCTGACATTTGCCACAGTTCAATGTGCGTGCATATGTCTATGTCTATGTGTGTGTCTATGTGTGTGTGCCTTGGGTTTCAATTGCCAGTTACAGGTGCGGATCTCACCGGACCGTACCGGAGCGGACCACTCGGCCAATTGAATTGTCCCCTGGCTGACGCACAGTGTTCAATTTGTTGTGCGACTTTAGTTGGGTTTTATGTGCCTCCACCTTAGAATCGGATCCGTCTCCTCTAACACCACTAACCCTCTCCCTTCTCTCTTATTTTTCGGCTCTCTCTCTCTCTCTCTTTCTCTTTCCGGATGATTCGTTGATGTTGAACAAATGCAATTGAGCTGTGTGCTGTATGGGTGTGGGCATGTATCGGTGAGGGTCAGTGGAGGGGTCAGACAACTGTAATCAATTCTGCGGATATAACTGCATGCATAGATGAATTTTGGGTAACAGCAGAAACAGAAATAGAAACAGAAGCAGAAACAGAAGAATCATGAGCATCAAGGCAAGCGGCAGACGCATTTGCCACAAACCAGTTGCTGGACACAATCCTAGAATTCCTATTCAAATAAAAATCCAACTCACTCCCAATGAAAAAAAGTAAAAATGCTGTAGTCGAGTGACTATTAAACATATTTGAATTTCATTTGACGTATTTCCCTTTAAACGGTTTTGCACACTCAAATATAAGTCTTCGTGGAAATGCTCTCATTTCTTATTTCCGGCACAGGAACTTAACGGTAAAAAAAAAACTAAGGCTGCGGAATTATCTTCTTGCGACTTTTATCATCATCATGTATAAATTTGAATTAAATGTTGACTTTTAATTATTGAATTAAATATATGTCGATATTCGCATATCGAAGTCAGTCAAAACTAATTTGTCCCAAAAAAAAAAGAAAAACATTTTTAATGGGTATTGGACATAAACAACAAAAGAAAGTCCTTGTAAACCAGAATTTTATTCCGAAATTTGAAATATTCAGATTAATTAACAATTTTTCCTTTTTTAACAAATGTTCCATATGAACAATTTGTATTCAAATGTTTTCTATTTTTGTACTGATATATATATAAGACAAATGTGTTGAATACTTTATTAAATATATATATCGTAAACTGAATAAATTAAGCCGCAAACTCTTCCTGTTTACAACTGTGTGGCGAAATTTTAATAGCTGTCGACTCAAAGTCAATTTAAGTCCAACAACCGAAGAAAGAATGGAACAAATCTTGAACACTGCGGCTATTGTCATTGTCTTAATGCATGTCTCGCCAATTTGTGGCGCTGTCGGCACCAAAATCCACTCAAAAGCCATAAAAAAAAACCAGCCTGCCAAATTTGACTTAAGCCAGAGCTTTAACAGCGGGTCAGAAGTGGGCTGAAAGGGTGGCAGGGGCGGGGGCGGGGGCGGTGGCGGCTCGAGTTTGGCCATTAAAAAAATGCCAACAAGGCAATTGACAAATGTAAATGGGCAAGCGTAATAGATGTCCACGTTTCCATTTCCACACTCCACGTTCCACGTTCTGCCCCGAGAAACTCTCACCACACGCAACGCAATAATTTGCAAATTTGCTCAAATAAATTCCCATGCAGAGAAGGCCGAAAGCAGAAAGCGGAAAGCGGCCAACGGAGATAGACACAGTGAGTGGGAGAGGGCCTAAAATACTTGCCCAGCCCAAGCCATTGGCAAATATATGCAAAGTCCCCAAGTAGGGCTTTTCTAAGGCACTTTCTCTGCCTCTATCCCATTCTCGCGCTCTTCCTCTCTCTCTCTCTCTCTCTCTCTCTCTCTCTCGCACACATACATACACACACACATTCCCTAGGCAATGATATGCAAAACATTTGTAACGCCCCGGGTCCAGGTCCGCGACGCCCACAAAAGCCCAAAGCCGAAAGCCCAACGCCCAACGCCGAACGCCGAACGTCAGCTTCACCGTCAGCTTCACCGTCAGCTTCACCGTCAGCATCAGCGCCAACGTCAGAGATAAGCGGCAATTGTAGCCAATTGAAGGCGGCACAGCGTGGCATAAATAAATAAATAATCGATTGTGGCAGACGGCAGCCGATGGCAGCAGCAAAAGCCGCCGCACCAAACTGGGCACCAGTCTGACTACACTCGAAAAAAGTAGGTCATTGTATATCGTCCTTAATACATAATATTATAAATTTTATAGCCCAGCTTACATAATATTTATAATACATATTTTGCATTCAATATTTATTTATTTATTTGCAGTCGACTAACGTCAGTCGATACAGAAAAAAACAAATAGTAAATCAGAGATTGAATTAAATTAAAAATAAAATTTACTAATTAAAGTTTAAATTCAAAAGTAAGTTAAAAAAAAATTAAGATTTCTGATTGTATTTAATTGCAAAAATATAGTTATTATGAATTTGTTAAGCTGCCCAAACATAATTATTATTCACGAGACGTGACGACAAAAATAGAGAGCTTTTATCATAATCATTGCAGAGTCCTTGGAATGGGTTAATTAGTCGTACAACGCTTAAGAGAAAGTGGTAAGAAGAAGTAACTGGTAGTCCTGGAAAGGGAACAGAAATTTGAATTTTGCTGAATCAATTGTACTATTTAGCAAGTTTAGTTACGGCAGGGAAGCTCAACAAGGACGCATTGGTTTGAATATTTGATAATTAAATTTTGATATTTGATATAAGTTCGAACTTGGGTTAATTTTGTTCAGTGTATGGCTAGAGTCGATAGCTTCTGATTCCACTGGCAATTAATTGGCCATTTGTTTTTGGGGCGTCTACCCGAGTCCAGTCTCATATACACGTCTGCTATATCTCTCCCCCCTGCCTCTGCCACTGCCTCTGCCTCTCTCTCCTCTCTCTCCCCTTGGCAGTCACGCACGATGCTGCAAGCGCTGTTTCACGCACGCAGGTTGTCAGGCGACTACAAAGGCGACAAATCCCCAATACGCTGATGAGAATGAATGAGCTGCCGCCAGTTACACATGTATCTATCTATCTATGTATCTATGTAACTGTCTGTGCATCCATCTATCTATATGCATGCAAAAGTATTGAGCTGTAGATGCTGTTGGTCTCTCTGTCTGTCTGTCTGTCTGCCCCTCCGTTCGATACCCATTTTATTGGCTTCCATTGACCCAAGCCTTAAAGACAATGTACGTGCGCACACATTGACATAGATGTTGCACATGGATAGGTGAGCTTTTACAAGCTCTGCTTTGCAACAGCGGGTTATGCGTGTTGTGCGTGTGATAAGCTCTCGCATACATCGTGCAACATTGTTGCAGATGAATATATTTATTGGAAATATTTTTCATTGCAATTTCCATCTTTGTTTTCTGCTCACAACAAAATAACAACAAAAACAAAAATCGTGAAATGAAGAACATATTTTTTCTCGTTTTCCAGAAAATTTCAAGCTAATTCAGCTCATAAAGAATTTGTTTGGAATTCAGTTGACGATCCAGCTAGAAAGGTTTATAAATACTACATATTGAAAACTTTAAGGAACTTTATTTTAGTTATATATATACATATATAATATATAATAATTCGCTAACCTGATAGTTAAGTCTTCCCTTCTTAGCACTTGAATCAAATTTAAATAATTTCAGCAGAGAAAGGAAAACAAGTTCTTTATTCAAATATCAGAACTCAAAAATCAAAACTATCTTAGATATGTAGCTAGAAATATTTTCAGATACATGTTTCCAAATTGGGGAAACACTTGGAAGAGATTTTCGTGTTGTTTTGGGCGGGCCAGAAGGGAAACCGAAACGGAAAACTTTGTGCAACTTTTGGGCTTGTGGCCAGAAGCTGTGCGACTGTTTAAGTTTTGCCAGCAGCGATGCTGTCTCCGGCTGTGACGGCTGCTCTTGGCGGTTGCGAAAAGGGGCCAAATTGGGGGAGGGGGCAGGGGTTTGAGTATGTGCGGGGGTAGGCGAAAATGGAGGCGTGAATGAGGTTGGACTGTGTCTTGAGGCCACTAACGTTGCTGGCACAGTGCGGAAGGCAGACGACGTTTTCATTGCCATAGTGACTTGGAGCCAAACACTGAGATAGAGACGGAAACACATAGAGAGAGAAAGAGAGAGAGAGAGAGAGACAGAGAGAGAGAGAGAGAGAGAGAGAGTGGGCGACAGAGAGAGGAAGTAATTAAAACACAACTCAAAGGACATTTTAATTTAATCCCTTTGAGCTTGTCTCGCTGCTGTCTCGTCGCCATCAGAAACATGCGCCGACCGCCAAGCCCGAAATTTTATTTGCACGCCGGAAGACGATGTCAATGGTAGCCAGGGTTGGGGATTGACGTAGCGAGGGGGTAGATGGGGTGAGTGGCGAGTGGCGAGTGGCGAGGATAAGGAGGCTGCTATGCTAGTCCACGCTGCTAACTGCTAGTGTCGCCTTTGTGGAGGAGCAGCCGCAGCAGCGGCGCATAAATCATAACGCCTCCTATTTTTATTTGCCAGTGTCCTTCGCCTGATGCTGGCACTGCTGCCGCTGTTGGTGCTGTTGCTGCAACTGCTGCTGCTGCTGCCGCTGCTGCTACTGCTGCTGCTGCATTTTATTTATGCCGACAGTTTATTAATGTCAGGCTGCAAGTTGCAACAGCGCCAAGCGTAAAAGGATGCCCAACTCTAACTTCAGTTTCTGTTTTCAGTCTCCAGTTCGGGCTTCAGGCTTCAGGCTCCGGCTTGGGTCACACTCAGAAAAAAATATTCATTTTCAATAATTTCTGTTTAGTTTTTTCATGTCTTCAAAAATGAGTGAAAAGATTTCTCTGTCATCAAAAAAAAAAATATATAAATTTTCAACAAGTTTCCTGCTACTTTTTACAAAAATCTTCAAATTTTACAACTCAAATATTTGTCATATTTCTGATGCATAAATTTTATATATGAATAAAAAAAAGTGAACTAAAAAAAATAAACAAAATGTATATAATTACACTAAGATGCTGAAAATGAGCTTCCAAATTGGGAAAAATAAAACTCTGCAATATAAAAATGAAAGCTAAGTTTCTAAGTTTACTGGCCTCTGATTTTTCTGAGTGCAAGACGGGGTGGCAGTGTCCCGCTTGACTTGTAATTGTATTTGTTTATGGCCATCTGGCTGCAAGTCTGTGTGTGTGTGTGTGTGTGTGTGTGTGGGTGGGGTGGGGGTGGGAGAGGGGGGTCAGTGGTTTGGGCGGCTCATTTCAATGCCGCAACTTTTGATGAGACAGCAAGAGGGAGATTGAGGGAACTCCGGGAATAGCATCGAGACCAGACGCTGCTTGCTGCATACACACAAGCGGAAGCGTCAGCACACACTACACACACACACACACACACACACACACACACACACAGACACACACGTATGCAGCTAGCCAGCCAGTCAAAGTAACTAGGTTGGCAGCACCACTTGGCTTTGTTCCACACCCACTCAGCACCACCAAGAGCAGCAGCAGCTCCACTTTGGTTCGCTTTGTTGCTTGTTATGCTAATTAGTTTTCGACGTTGACGTTTGCCAACAACGCCGGACGACGGCGACGGCGACGCTAAAAACGATGTCTTTAATTGGTTCTCATGTTGCCCATCGCCCATCGCCCATTCGCCCATTCGCCCATTTATAGCCACCCCCTCGCATACTGGTCGCTAACTTGGGCAAAAATAAAAAATAAAATGAGGAAAATGGAAGCGAAATCAAAGTCAACAGTTTTGATAGTTGTTTTCTTTTGATTCTCTACTTATTAAATATAAACTTGTCAAAAATCAGTGAGAGAGAGAGAGAGAGAGAGAGAGAGCGAGAAACAAAGTGAGAGCGAGAAAGATAGAATGTTGGTTGGTTGGCTAACTTAGGCAAGCCGAAAACTACATACCCTAACAGAGAAGAGTTAAGCTGTTCTCATCTCAGTATTTTTCCAGAATCTACAAAATTTAATATTTACAAATCTATCCGCATTTCATTTAGTTGAAAGTTAATTCTGCGTTTAGCATTTAATTTATTTATTTTACTTATTTATTATTATTTATTGCTTACTATTTAATATTATTTATTGCATTATTTATGTTAAGTTGCTAAATGTATTAAGATATAATTATATATAATTTAATCTTCTTGGATTTTTCAGAAAAATAGATTTGCCTTGAAATATTTTCTGCTTTTTAGAAATAATTTCTGAATTTAGGGAAACAAGAAAGGAACAATTTTAAAGAAAATAAGAAAGTCTTCTTTTCAATTATTATTCTATTATATTTTTAAAGTTTTCTATTGGTACTATTTTATTTATTACTTTAGTTATTGATTTTTTTAATGGTACTAAGTTGCCAAATATGGTCATATTGTTCCAGGATTCGAGTTCAACTTCTACGATTGCTGCTTTGAAAGCTGTGAATAGTGTACGAATAATTATTAGTCTGACTGTAATATTTATATTTTAATATAGAGCCATGAACAAATATTTTTGACCCCTGGCACTTTGCTTGTGGCACCACTGTGCAACGCAGCAGCAGGAGCAGCAGCAGCAGGAGAAGCAGCTGTCATTTACCACTTGCCACTTGCCACTTGCCAGTTGGCAGCAACTGGAACTGCCTCTGACTTTAGCTCCAGTTTTTTTCTTGCCACTTTGGCACTGGCAATTAAGTGCAAACTGCATGCAACTTATTTGAGTTGTCATTGTTAGCAAAGCAGTCGCAATTTGAACCTTGCCACCCACCTAGCCCCTGATCGAACTCATCCCCAAGCGTATTGCAACTGTTGTCTCCTCCTCTGAAATCGGTAATTTGATTGTAATTGTGTGTGAGAAACAACCACAGAAATTCGAATAATCACTTCCCAATACTTTGAACGACTGAAACAAGTTGTTGTGCAACAGGCTGGTTGGGCAGTCACTCCAGACAAGAATACTTTCCTGTCTCTGATCTGCTGTTACAAAGCCAAAAGTCACGTTTTCCAATAACTTGTGTATTTTTTGACTTTCTCTCTTAATATTATTATTATATCATTATTGAGCCTCTTGTATTTCCATCAACACGAGAATCTTTGTCGAGAAGAGATTGAATACTTCATCTTTTCCTGGCTAAGGCGACACAATCTGCTGTGATGTGATTTGTGCTTCATATATCGAGTTTAGCCAGCTGGCTTCTTAGTCTACAATGTCTGATTAGGATTCGAAGTTCGTTTTAGATTATAGCCACCTAGAAGACATCTGCTATGCCACAAATTGTAATTAATAATTGAATGTCTTGCTGCCAATTGTTGCACCAAAGATATTCACATGCAATTCGTTTCGAATGTGGCTTTGCGTCCAGTTGAATACTGAATTTGAATCAAATTTGGGTTCAATTGTATAACTTAATCTTTATACAGCTACCAAGCTTAGGCTGGTTTATTATTTAAGTCGAGAACTATCACAACTCAAGATCTGACACACTGTTGTGGCACACACACACACACCCATACACACATGTGCTGCGCATTCTGTTTTGCGGTTTATGGTTACTAGAATGCATTTCTAAAATGAATGCTTTGGATGTGGATTGCAATTCTCGAATTCAGGCTGAGCTCTGGATTCGCTGAATGTATTCCGTGTATTCCGATGCAAACCCCCACTCTGTTCTCTGCTCTCTCGTCGCTAATCGCACTGAACACTGAGGCACCCAATAGCCACAATTGTGTTTTGTTGTGCCACCCAAAGCTGTCAACATTTGCAGCTGGTTGGCAGGCCCAACTGTCCAGTGCAAACGTTATGATAATCACCGACAACGATGCGGCAGCAGGACCACATCGAGCAGCAGGAGCAGCCTGCTGAATGGAACCAAAGCCAGGTAATAAACAATTCCATTTACCGACAGCTGTCAGCAAATAATGAAAAATTTAATAAAAATATATACGCACACATGAACGCATCGGCGTCTACACAGCGAGAAAAAACGTCTTACCACAATCAATCACTCACAATTCGAGTAAACAATACTTGACAGGTGAATAAAATGAGCGCAGACTCCTTTTATACCCTGAACCCACCAAACATATGGAAAAGTCCACAATAAAATTGTGATTGAGTACGCAACAGTCAGAAGGAAGCATATCCGATTTAAATAAGTATATATATATTATATATATATTCTTGTGAGCGAGTCAGAGTCTCAGAGATAGGAGCTAGACGCTAGAGAATTATGAATATTGATAGAGATAAAGTTTATTTAATTTTATCGATAACTGTTTGGGTTTCACGAATATCGATACAAATTGATAAAGATATACCCTTCCAATTGATTTATAATATTTACAGACATATTATTGACCAACTGTGCAAATTTCCTTAATAACTTGTTAACCAAAACACATTTTCCTATTTAAACTAATATTTTGTTTATTTTCTTAGAACAACTGAGATCTTCGTTCGATCTGTCTCGACTAAGGCGCTCTAACTTGTTTTGTGATTAGCTTTTTTAGATATCGATTTCACTTGAGGAAAGTTTGTATTCAGTTGTAAATCGTTAGCGATCCTACTTGAAATAAGATGAAATAATTTCAATACACAAATCAAGACTCACTTGATTTTTTCTGCTCATGTAGTGGAGCATAAGGGGCAATCAGTTAACCGGACGCGAAGCATCACTCAGCTCTTCCAGCTGATGCTGTATGCTGATGACCAACGCGCAGCGTCCACAGTCCACAGTCCACAGCTGGACCCATCCGACCTGTCCACAAACTGTCCAAATATGTTTGGTTTGGTTTGGTTTGGTTTGGCTTGGTTTTGTTGCCGTTCTCTGAGTGAATCGTTTCGCCAGCGTAACGGAACGGAATGAAATGGAATGGAATGGGAAGGGATGGGATGCGATGGGATGTCCGAATTGGATAGGAAATGGGATGGAAATGGAATGGAAACGCAATGTTGAGCGAAAAATTGACATGCATGTAATTAGTGACATAAGGACATCGACCATTTGCCGACCATTTTGCTGTCTGGATCTGGATCGCAATATGCAAACTGCCTCACTGTCTGACCTGCACACACACACACACACACACACACATACACTCGCACACATATCAATTATGCCGTTTATGTCCGCACGAACACTCAACTCTGACTTTTCCTCGCTTGTGTATAAAATTAATTTTCGTTTACGCAATAAAAAAAAGATGCCCGAAATACAAAAGCAAACTAATAGCAGGGTTCACACTGGGTTCACAACGCACTTGAAATGACCTACAAACTTGGCATAGAAAGAGACAGAGACAGAGAGAGAGAGAGAGAGAGAGAGAGAGAATCTGCATTTCTCAGCCAATCCAAAACATGTAGTTAAAATTAAAAGTATTTTTCTCTTATTGCGTGTTGAGGTCTGCTCTGCTAGTCAATGCTGATCAGGAATATATATATAAATACTTATGAGGTCGCAGATGCTGATGCATCCTTTTGCCTGTCAAATACATTGATACACTCACATCACTAACGACTAGCAGTAATTGAGAGAAATAGTGAGCACTTCCAGGCTAAGCGATAAGTGGAGACTTTCATCAATGTGCTAACGAGTTGTTAAGTTGTTAAGGGCCAAGGCACTTGGCCAAAGGCCATGGAACCGCATTGTGGCATAGGGCATATCAATATTTAAGCGAAAATGATGACAGCTACAACAAAAGAGGCAAGAGTCCGACAGTCCGCTAGTCCTGCAGTCCTGCAGAGACGACCAATGGAGCCCAGTGTCCTGTCTCGTCAGCATCCGCGCTGGTGTCGACGCTGACGTCGCCGTCACTTGTCACATTCACGTTGAGTCTTCTGACACGTCGACAAATTGTCAACAACGTTGCCACAGCATTTACCATGAAAGAAGCCGAAAACGGCAACAACAACAACAACAAAAAAATGAAGCAAAATAAAAAAACAAAATTTTATATGTATGTCGAAAAAAAATGCAAAAGAAAATCGTAGTAAAATTGAGAGGAAAGAAAAGGATGCGTGGGGGGGGGGGGCTGGTGATGGTTTTCACCAAAAACTGGTCATTCACACAACGCCATGGTGGTTGTCCTCTATTAGCTGCAGCTAGCAGCATTTCACGCTGGATGACGCAACATTTTATGCCGCTCACTGGATTTGCAACACTTAACAGCAGCAGCGGCAGCAGCAGCAGCAGCAGTAGCAGCAGCAGAAGGACCCTGGTCCTGACCCTGCAGCTGAGTCCTTGCTGCAACTGGCGTTGGCGTCTGCCACATTTATCAACGCCTCGTTCAACAGCAGCAGCAGCAGCAGCAGCAATGGAAGAGGGGTTGGGGGGGGAAGGGTTAGTTGGCGCCAGTGCAACTATTCAAGCTCTACTCGTACTCGTACTGCTGCCTATAAAAATTTGTGCAGTTTTGCCCAAAAATTTTGCTCGCTGATGCTACACCGAAAAATGCAATTCAGCACGATTTGCATTTTTGCGAACGGTTGGCGCGGGTAAGTTTGGCATCGGGGATGGGGGATGGGGAAAAGGGGGGTTTGCAGTCCGGACAGTCATCCATTGCCACTACATACATGGGTCAAGCCTGGGCAAATGTATGAGCGCGTGCCGAGTGCAACAAAGAGTCCAGTCCCCTCTTTCCCTGCCCAGCTAAACCACCCAAAAAGGGTGACAATGCTGAGGAGATTTGGATTTGGAGAGCCCAAAATAAATGTACATCCGCATTCGCTTCAAATGCGTGATTAAGCAACGTATTCCAAAGAGCAACAAATGGCAATAGAATCCAACACGATGAAGAACCGACTGCGGAATACTCTGACAACAGCTGATTGTCGAGTGATGCTGCCTCGACCAGTGAATAAACCATAATATGCCTTTCCAATTTCGGTGAGTCCAGTTTATCACACAAAAAAGAAAAAAATTCGCCAACATTTTAGAAAGTCGCCTTAAAATGAAAATCGAATTTAAAACTAGACAGATTTTCTTGCACATATTTATGATTATTGATTAATATTTCCTTTCTAAATATCATATCCCTTTTATATGATAGTATAACTGAAAAAAAGAATATGATTCTATAGGAAGTCACCCAACTCGCGAACCAATAGAGTCTTTCCAAGGAAGCAGAGATGACTAAAGCTGATGACTATATGTATATTTAAAATTGTAGAAACTATAGTCATATATAGCCTCATTGACCAAGATAAGCTTCGTTTATAAGCACAGATCAGGCTTAGTTTTAAGAATTATCGTAGCACTTTTAAAGTTTAGCTTAAAGCTGAATTAATGGCAGTTAATAAAGAACCCCTGATCGGTACACACTTTACTGAATAAGGATTTAGGAAGTGTGGAATAAGTCGGAATTAGTCATCAACTTTCCTTATGGGAATTTATGCTTTGTCGAATTGCGATTATCGATTTTTATCGCTTTCGTAGCCCCCTAGTGGACATAGTAGCCCAGGCTTAAAACTTTGTCTGACTGGCAACACACGAATTATATTCCATGTGGCAAGTCACTAGACTGAGGACTGTCGACAGAAGCATATCTTAGCGGGTCGAAACTATTCCTGATGAGAACTGATTTTTTGATGGTGCCTTGACTTGACATAGATTGTCATTCCTGGACAGTTGTGCAGTAATCGAGTAGTCGAATACTCGATTTAAAAGAGTCTCACTGCTTTTAAATAGCATGCGTGGAACATGGCGTATACACAATATATATATTCATATTATTCTCAAACAAAGACAGTGAATAAATTGCTGGCACATCGGCAAATTTACATATAAAAAAGACTTTGCTGTTTCAGAATTTCTTCAAATGCTGAATTTTATTTTAGATTTCATTTGTTGCTTCTTTTGTTTTGCGTTTGTTATTTTTTCAATGTGCCAATTGACAATATAACCTCAATTTATACTTTTTGCATATTTTTGAACGAAGGCCAATTAGAAACTCTTGTGCAACCGATTGTTAACTGGCTTTTGTGGCAAGTTGAGCTGGCCGCAAACAATTGCAATTTTTTTGGGGGCATATTTATTAAGCAGGCGCCGTTAAGGTGTCGTCTCGAGTCTATCCTTTGGTTGACTTGCCAGACATGATGCTTCACACACAAATATATTTTATCACGAGCGATTTTTCTGCCCCTTTGCACACACGCCACCAAACCACCACGCCCCCCAACACAGCAACGCCTTCAAACATTAATCAAGGCAAAAATGCAGGCAAAATTTCTATGCGAATGTGTTTCGAGTGCCTTTTACAGTTATAAATTTGGGCAAACATCCACACACACACAGCTCAACTCGAGGCATGCCACACACACACACACACACTTACGAGTGGCACGATGGGGAAAGTGTCAAGTTAATGCCAACAGCAACAGCAACAAGAACAACAACAACTGATGTGCCGCCTTCGTACAGGTGGAATGGGCGTGACTGGAAGTCCACCAGCCCAACAAGCATCTAATGACTGCGTTGACGGCGCCATTTCCTCCACAAAAAACGCAACACACACACACACACACACACATGCAAATGCACACACACCTAGACACACACACACACACAAATAGTACTTTTGCACTTGAAAAAGTTTGCCATTAAAACTACTTTTGAGTATTAGAAAATATTTGAAAATAATACGCAAGTTGTGAACATAATTGCAATTTTTTTCAAAAATTCAATATTTCAATATTTACAGCAAAACTCCATTCTAAGATTGTGTTTGGTTTTCGAATTTTTATTTTCAGTTATTCTCTCTAAAAAATTACCTTTAAAAATTATTATTATTTACTCTCAGTTCCATTTTAAAAGCACAACTCGAACTAAAAATTTTGGATGAAGTTTGCCATATTCAAATCATTTAGAATACTATTCAAAATTGTGAGTACTCTTTTCAGCAAGTGGGTAAAAAAACGAGTTCAAGAAAGTTACAGATTTATTTACGTTACTCTATTTGAAGAAAAGAAAACCTCAGCAAAAATAGATAATTGCATTGATGCCCTGCTCCATAGCTATATATATAGATATATATATAGGTTGGGATTTTCATTAATTAAATCAGTTTGGATTTATATTTAGCAGCAAGTCACCAAATCGAGTAGCTGAAAGAGATGCTTTTCTTGCAAACAGCTTGCCATCGGTTTGGATGGGAATATTTAGCATTGATAGTGACATATTTCTCACAGTGTATGTCTAGTTTATAATGATGTTGATGCTATTGCTGTTGTTGCTGTTGTTGTTATTGTTGTAGGCATCGCTTAGTTGCTAAGACGATGCCGACAGTTGGACCCGAGTCTTTAGACAAGTCAAGCGAACTGAAGTTGAGGCACGGGTGTGCTCCACTGACAATGATATGTGTGTGCTGCCAAGCTGAGAGTACTCCACACATACACACACACACACATACACACACACACACACACACACACACATTCTGTCAAGGCCACACACTCAGAGCCAGAAAGACACAGAGTTGTTGTGCCGCCGCCTGACAAGCGGGAGTAGAGCATAGATGCTGGGATGATGCAGGGATTGCGGGGGTGTTGTGGGGAGTGCTGCTCATAGCAGAGAGAGAGATGCTTTTGCAACGGAAATATTGTTGACAGTTGTGGCATATTATCATACGAGAAGGGCTGTCCCAGGCGCGCTACTCGTAATTGCTCAACATTTGTCGCACGGCATTTAAAAGCAACTGGAGACAAGTACACTTACATATCTATGTGTGTGTGTGTGTGTGTGTGTGAAGCACACTTAACTGCCCCCTGAGCAACATTGAAAATAAGACGCCTCGTTATGGATGCCCTCATATTATTTTGCCAATTATTGGTTGCAAATTCAAGTTCAAAACATTTACAAGCACTGCTGTCGAAAGAGTGGGTGTAGATGTGTGTACGAGTATTTCGAGAATGCATATGAACAAAGGTTGTTAACAAACTAATATTTAAAGCTGTCTGAGATGCAAATGTGTGCAAAAAAAAAAAAAATGTGTGTTATGAAAGTGCCATTGAAAAAAGTTAACAATACTCAACAAATTCTTCGTCGCATGTCTAAAGTGTTATTGTTTCATAAATTGTAGTATCTTAGGAAGTAATTGGTTAGATTTTCTTTTCTTCATTTTCTTCGAATTGTTTTTTTGCCTTCGGATGTATATTTAAGGAAAAGCCCGTAAAATTTTCAAATTGAAAATTCACTGAATAAGTTTAACTTTGCTAAAGAGCTTGAAAGATTTGATTCTACTCCAGTGAGTCAACCAATATACTACAACTTTATATGATATTTAATTAATTTGTTACAATTAGTACTTATTATTATTACTATTATATAATAAATCAATTGTCAGCAGTTTTTCATGGTTAGACATTGATTTACGTATGAAGTACGTTAAAGTAAGTTCTTTCTTAACTTTGTATACCGCTAGCTTTAGTCAATGATAAATTATAAATTAAATTTAATAATTATTTAAAAAAAGAAAATAATTTAAATTCAAAACTGTTTAAAAAGTTTTCAATTTGTTTTTTGAACTTGTCAAGCTTTAGTAAACCTTTGCAAAAGCTTTTATAAATGAAAGCGCGCACAGTGGCGCCATCTGGCTGTAAGTTTGCAAATGGTTCAAGTATGCGCTGTGTCCAAAAAGCTCTGATGCAAAGCTCAAATTCAAATAGCAGGGATTTTTGACGAGACCAATTTGCAGATGGCTTTACAATAAGTAGCTGGCAGACAAATTCAAACAAGTTAAGATGCTCCAGCAACGGAACACCTTTAAATGCATACATATGCATGTAGTAGACATTGGAATTGTTGTTAAACAAACTTAAACTTACAATTTAAATAGTAATATTAATATTATTATTAAGAACTTCCTCCAGAGAGAGAACGCCGTGGACACAGCCTTCAATCTTTCCCTGGAAGCAGCCCAAATCAAATCATCATTAAACAGGTCTCAAATTCAAATTGAAACTCAACTAATCCTCAATCTTTTCGCATACCACTCGATACAGATATCCTATACTATATCCTATATAGCAGAACGAATGTGCTAAATTTAAATACAAATATTATTTAGAGAGTAAGTTGAATACCGAAAAGTATGTGTGGGATCAGACAGATCAATACTCGAATGCAGCATGCAATTGAGTGAGAAGCAAACTGCGTTTCTTATGTGATCTTCACAATTGACTAAAAATAATGTCAGGTTTGATTATGCATATATCAATTGGAAGGATGTGTACATCTTTATAATTGTGTTTTTTTTTTATCGATATTCGTAAAACTTGATGCTGATAAATAGTGTACACATAATTTACATACTCATGCACAACCTCTTTATGCATTTGACCATTTTGAATGGGTTCAGGGGCATGCCACAGAATAGATCACATCAGTGACTGCCATGTCAAAACCAAAAGATTAATCGATTTGTGTGTTTTAAGTCTTTTATTTCATATCTTTTCGAATATTAATGAAATTCTTTTGACAAATTAAAAGCTATTAAAAAAAAACCCAAATAAAAAAAACATATTCACAATGGATTAACTAAGTTCAAGATTATAAAAATGAATAATTAAATTAGGTGCTCTTGTGTGGCTGTATTTGAAGGAGTATATCGTCGGCGTTGCGGAACTTGAGCGAGATGCCCTCAACGAATTGAAGCTGCTCCAATTGAAAATCGCTTTTGAAATCGAAGGTGGCCAACAGCTTGACCAGGAACACCTTCATGATGAAGAAGCTATAGCGGCGACCTGTCGATTGATCAGTGAAACAATTCATATATAGATAAATATATATATATATATATATATATATATGTTGATATCATTATACAGGTGTGTCAATGTGACAAACTCACCGATGCAGGTGCGCAACCCTTTCGAAAAGGGCACAAAACTGTAAGAGTGTCGGCGCTGTGAATATTTGAATTGGGCTGCTTCTGGCTGCTCTCCATTCTGCTCATTTGCCTTTGCTTTCTGCTGGTCGTGCTGCTGGTCCTGTTCCTGTTCCGGTTCCTGCATGAAACGTTGCGGATCAAACTGTGTGGCCCTCTCGCCCCACCATCTCTCGTCACGTTGCATGTTGAACGTATCGAGCACAATGATCGTATTCTGTGGCACAATCGCCAGCCTGCCGGCCAACTGAAAATCTCGGCTGACATGCCGCAAATTCATCGGCACCGTTGCCAGCAGCCGCAGCGCCTCATTGACAAAGGCATCCAGGTAGCGCAGCTGCTGCAGCTGCTCCACGCCCACATAGCTGGCATCGTTGCCGTGCGGCAAGACGCTCTCAATTTCCGCTCGCAGCCTCCGCTGGCAGTCGCCCTTGTTGGTCGCCAGACACAGCAGTGCTATCATTATGCTATTCGAAACGGTCTCAAAGGACTGCAGATAATTTTGAAATAGAAAATAGAAAATCGAATTTCAGTAAATGTTTCTCAATTAATAGAAAATATTTCTAAAATTTGTAAAAGAAGCTGTTTTATTTTCGATTTTCATTCTTTTTTTTCTTATATTTAGAAATTAATATATTTATCTATATAGATATATAGTCTTTTACTCACCACTAAAACCATGGACTGCGCCTCATCCTCGATGTCCTGGAGCGTAAGTTCACCATTGGCTGCCAGTCGGAACATCTGTTCGATGAATATGCGTCGCTGCCACGGCGTATCCTCGTCATCGTCGATGGCTTGGCGCAGTTGCCAATTGCGATGCTTGCGCTGAACAATCTGTGCCACAAAGTCCACAAGCAGCTGGTTGCACGCCTCCGCCTCCGCATAAAGCTGTGGTGCCAATAGACGATGCAACAAATCGATTTGCAGCCAGGGCTTCACAGTTTTAATAGCCGAGATTTCGAACAGCCTATGCAAAATACGGCATACATATAACGGCATTAGTACACACTGAGAGAAAAAACTACTCAGTCGAGAGTGGTTCAAATGGTCTAATGGAGTCTGCCTGATTTTGTTTTTCCTAAAGCCAATATCATTTATAATTCTGCTTTTTTCTCAAGCGTCAAATTGAGTGTAAAATTGTAAAAGTCGAAAATTACTTTCGAAAAATATGAAAAATTCGATCTTAATATTTTTTAAAGCTTAATTTGATATAAAAACAAAATTATGTTTAAAATAAAAACTTGCATTTGCTACTTTAATGAAATTGAAAAGTACTTTTAAAATGTGAAAAGATCTTAGATACTTTTCAGCTTCAGCTTTTGATAAGACATTGATTTGGAAAATTTCGAAATGTTGTCTAAGGAAACCAACACAATTCATGATTGTCTAAAAAAATGCAATTCATAATTTCTGCTTGTCAAAACGATGATCTAAATATTATTTGGTATATATTTTTTTCAAGTGTATACACAGATATACTGTGAAGAGCACTCACCGCTTGTAGGTGGTGGCGATGTGGGCGTCATCTGCTTGCGTAAAATTCGTCGGTGTTCCCATAATGGTGACTGCAATAAAAGGTAACGAGGTGTTAAACCAAAAACAGAGACAGCAAGAGAGAGAGAGACAGAGAGAGAGAAACAGAGAGAGAGAGAGAGAAAGAGAGAGAGAGAGAGTGTGTATGAGTGATAGAGATAGATAGAAGTGGAGGCACATGTGTGGCATTCAAATAAAGCCAGCTGACAGCAGGCACAGAAGGAAGCCATAACATCAGCTCCTGTCGCCATAATTTGACAGACGACCCGCTAAGCCTCAACATTTCAGCAACCACCCAACCACCCACAGCCACCTTGTGGGCTTGCACTGCTTGCCCCGAGCCAACTGTTAATGGCCAGCGCTAACCATTTTATCCAGCAAATTGTCGAATCTCAAATAATTAAATTTTGCCTCAAATTGAAGTCAACCTCTGGCAGCGAATACTTCAAGCACCACCACCAAGTGTGTGGCATAGACAGATATTTATATATAGTAACAATAACTGATGCATATGAATACTAACTTGAAAGTTCAGTTATCATTTGCTTGTGATGCTTGAAATGAGATTGGTTGAGCAAAATAAGAAAGATCGATTTAAAATACCCTTGAAGACCCTTGAAGTTAATCTGCTGACAGCTAAATTTTAATCCCAAGTTTCAAATATTATTATGTTTATGATTAAATATATATATGTTTATGTTTTATACATATATATATATATATTTTTTTTGTGGGATTTAATTACAATTCTTGTTTGAGTCCAAACAAGTTGAATCCGCTGATGGTAATATTGTTTAATTAGTTTATTTGCTCAAGAATAGTTTTGGATTGAGCCAAAAATAGTTTTTTAGTTAAGTTTAACTTTTTTTTATTTAAATTAAAATAATTTAAATGTTTTCTTTTCCACAAAAGGGCTATTAACTAATATTCAACAATTTTCGTAGTTATTTTCTTATCAAAAAATGTTGATTTATCTGTCTACTTCTATCTCGATCCCATCTATATGACAGAGTTGAGTCCTGAGTAACCGAAGCAAAGATTCATCAATATGGATTTGAAATTGGGGAAGTTCGACTTATTAAAAAAATGGATACAAAACTGACTGATGTTGATTAGGAATATATATACACAATGAGATCGTACACATATCCTTCAATGCATTTGGAAACTTTGCAACCAAATTATAATAACTAATAATCCTCCACGAAGGTATACTAAAATAGTTGGAAAGTCTTACAAATACAAACAGCTCAGCTGGTTATAAAAAGAATTGTTCTATGTCAGCTATATAATATTGTATTCCGATCTGGCCAAAAAGTTACTAACTGAAGTTAAATGTCGAGTTTCAACAAGATTGCCTTTAAGCTGACTGCGTTCACATAATTAGATGGATAGATGCTGATCAAGAATATATATGTAGCTACTGCAAAATGAAAATACCTCACGAAATCTGTCAATAAATTTAGTGATAATAGTAAATACCCTATAGTTAGTTAACGGTTTTTGTGCAATCAGAAATGCAATTGACCATTTTCCCCATGGCCCTCTAATCATAATTTACATTATCCATTACCCACTCCCCGCACTCCACTCCCTGGCTGTGGGTGGTGACCATCGACACTCTCCCAATGACTCTGACTTCCTCTGTTTGGGATTCCGCGTACGTGCGCCGCATGGAAACTGGACAAACGTGTCGCGACCCGAAGGGCGTCAGAGCCGCCAAACTACAACCACAAGCATACAGCAGCGTTCAACATAATAGTAGCACTACGCAACAAATGTGAAACGAATTCTTCGCTCGCCTGCTAAAAGACATATTTTGCCTTCATTTGCATTCGCAATCAATTTTGACATGTTTAGTAACAAAAGTAAGTTAATCAAGAAATGAAAACTGAAAATGTTTGTGGAAGTATCAAAGTTATTTGGATAACATGGAATATTCATATATCACACTATATTTATATAAATACTTAACTAATTAATAGAATAATCTACAACATTTTGCACTTCTTCTTGCTCTTTAAAATTAATTTATGAGAAAAACCCACTCAGAAAAAAAAACAAGAGATTCAAACTGACTATCAAAAACTTGTATAAATTGTTTGGCACAGCAATATTAAAATTTAATAGCTTTCCTTGGTATTAGTTGGCAGACTATTATTATTATGTTATATATGTGCTATGTTGGAAATATCGTGTTGAAAGATATGAAAGCGCTAAATAGTTGTGGCAAATAGCACAACTTTTGTTTTGGGCGCAACTGTACGTACAGAAATAGGCAACACACACATACACACATACATATGTAGGCTATGTAATTTTGGTGGATGTGGATACATATGTAGTTGTGTGGTTTACGATTTGAGGCACTACTCACGGCAGGATACCTCCAGGACGGCGCGACTGAGCATATCCTCGGCGTCCTTGAACTTAACCGCCTCGCCATGCAAATGGGATTGGGTGGCGAATTGTTCAAGCAGCTGATTGCCAACCGCATTGAATACATCAAAGAAACTGACAACGATATTGTGATTGAATGCCGGATTCAGTTGTTTGCGTCGCAGCTTCCACTTTTGACCTGCAACAAGCAATTAATTCACATTCATCAATCCCAAAAATCGCCCAAACCCGCCCAATTACCCCGTGCATGGAGCAGGCCGCGTCGGGCAAAGAAACCATCCTGCATGAAGGTCTTGTCGAGGCACTCGGGCGCATTCAATATGCACTCCATGTCCGCCGGATCGTCTATATAGAGCAGCGCCCGAGTCCCGATCAATATCGCCAATGGTCGCTGGAAGATTACCCGCAGACGCGTCACCTTATCCAGAATGCCTGAATTAGTCAATTAATTAAGTAATTCAATTAAGTAATTAAATCTATTCATGACATTAAATGGCAAACATTTTGAACTTGAATTGTCGCCGCAGACAATCACTTCGCTTCTGAGGAACTAGGAATTAATTATGAATTTTTGGGGAGCACTCAACTGTTCGGATGCAAATTGATGCAGATCAGGAACCAGAGTAGGGGCTGCTGTGCCACTCCCCTCCAGCCGTTCAGCTGCCAGATGAGGCGCCAACATTTGCGCTGTTGGAAGGCCAACAGCAGCGCCAGCAGCGTGCCACAAATCCACATTGCCACATACAAGTGCATCGTTGTGGTTCTTCTTGTTCTTGTTGTTGTTGTTGTTGTTGTTGTTGTTGCGGTTGCCGCTTAATGCGGTGCTTTGTAAGCAGCTCAGCTCTTTAGCCGTCGTTGTAGCTGCCGATTTTCGATTTGTGATTTGTGTTTCAATCCGTCCGTTCGCTTGGCCAACAAAAACGCAACTAAACCCAAAAAAAAAAGCAAAACAAAAAATAACTCAAAAAAAAAGTCGTCAGCAACAAGCCAATAGACAACAACGAAATCAATTGTGGCATATTATTCATTGCGGGTCTCTCATTAATTAGCCCTGCAATGCACATTTGGCTACCCTGTACCAAATAAAATATGGCTATAATAATCAAACATCAAAAACACTTTAAAATCTATATCGATTCAAGAAAGAAGCCATCTCAGATCTGGCATATATATTTCTAATTCAAGTGCATTATTAATCTAGAAGGCAATGCCTGTTCCAAAAGTCTTTGCTTTTCCAAATTGTTTCAGTTTTGACCAATTTCTTCTTACTTTCGGCTATAATATATTGCTGCCATTCGAGCCGCTTCAAGCGTAATACTTCACATTCTCGATATAAATATATTAAATATATTTATTAAGCAATAAATGAATACTACATATTTGAATATTAATTGTATGTATATACTGCAGCGTATCTCCAAGTCAAGCACTCTCCATTTGCACATGCTTATTTGTTTTAATTACAGATATTTTTGTTTTTATATTTGCGCACAAACATATTTATTTTTGGGCAACGCTACGTGGACTTTGTGGCGTCGTCTCGAGGCTCAAGCTGAGCTCAAGTGAAACTGATATATAGACACGCATAAATATGAATATATAACTCAGCCCTTTCAAATTGGCTGATGAAGTTGTGCGAAGGTATGCAAGAGCCACAAGAAGCATCGCCAAGTCCATAAGATATATATATATATATTTGTATTCAGCATTACTAGTCGAGTCGATCTAGCCTGTATAAACAAGCGGATCTCTGAGATTAAAAGAACTTATAACGAATTTCCAGTCGAGTCGATCTAGCCCTGTCAGTATAATGTTTAAACAAGCGGATCTCTGAAATTAAAAGAACTTGTAACGAACACGTTGAAGTGTGCAGCAAACTGGACTCTGCCTCAGGGAAAATGGGATGGGTGCTTTTGCTACCTAGTAAGCTGCCCTGTCATATAACTACAAAAAATTGTATGTGTAATAGTAATAGGAATAAAACAACCAGACAGAATAGCTAACAGAATCCACTAATGATATATTCAGATCGAAGAACAGAGATATTGATGTTCTTCTTCTTTTACCCGCCCAAACTGTAAAGACTAATATTCGGTGCCTTTACCCTATTAAAGATGCAAAACCATATTTATCTCTATTATTATTATTATTATTATTAACTATTTCAATCCATAATTAATTCCTTATATACTTCATAATGATAGTTTTAGTTTCATTATTTTTAACATTAATTTTGGGAGCTTTTCTTAATTACTAGTTTTCAAGTTTCATGTTTGCGAGGGTTACTTAATTACTACTAATTCATTCAATTTCTATTATGAGTTGGTTATTTTCTTTATAACTTACAATCTCCGTCGTAGTCGACAGGCCTGAAGACGGATGACCTTTGAACTTCAAAACGGATTAGACAATATACATACCATACAAAGTTTAGTTAATGCATTATAAATTAAATATTAATTCCTCACAAATTCATTATATGTTAATTTAAACTAAAGTTTGATAAAACGTGGAGTTGTGCAGCCCTGTAAAGTTCAGTCCAAAATAATCGAAGTTTTGCAGTGCGTCACTATTTCTTCAGGATGATTCGGTCAACCGCCGCTCACATATGATCCGATACTTGCACCAGTTGGTGCACTTTATGCAAATCAGATGTTAGATTTGCCTCCGAGACTTCAACGCTGACCCGCCTTTAAAGGGCTGGCACCGCTGCACGTGGCACAATTTGCCTATGGCAGCAGCCACGTGTCGGGAAGACGCCTATACACCAAAAAATAATATGCTATGCCGGGTTTTTATAATATATTTACACAATTTCTATCCAATATTGGTGGGGTCGCACTTTTCGCCGTTTTTAGTATCGGTTTCTTTCAATTAATATCAATAAAACGAGCTTTAATATGACGATGCCGTCAAGTTCGTTGTCAATTGCAGCAAGGAAATGCATTGCCCAGATGCTCTGAGTCGGAGTTCCTAATTAGGTCACCGATTAGAGTTACTAATTAGGTCACAATGGGCTGGGAAAGGTGTGGCCAACGCAACATTATCGATCAGCTGTTTACATGTGTGCTGGCAGGCTGATCGTTGTTACAGTCGCGTCTCAAAAAACGTTACCAGTGCAAATTGTTCCCATTTTTTTTGTATGTTAATATTGGTGTACCTACCACTACAAATTGGTAATAAAAGCTCTCGAATACCAGCTTGAACACAGACCTATGCACATATATTAACCTAAGTAGAGGGACCGATTATAATGTTGTTCCGATACACTGTTTTCGGAACAAATAATATCAGTTGTGGCATAATTTAAAGTTAGATTCCGATTTCGATTCTGAGGTTGAAACTCTAATTAAAATCATAATCTTAACAACTGGGTATTTTATGGCTATCGGAAATCGATTAATATCGATATTAGCACAATCGATAGAGTGAAATAAACTTGATCTGTTTATGGTAAACGAAATCATTTATTCCAAATTTGAATATATCAGTGAAACGCGTTCATATAGGCAGATAAACAAACAGAGCGATAAATCGATCGATAATCGGCTCGAGTGTTGATGCTGGTCAAGCATATATAGATATATATATACATATATATATAATGCTTCCTAGTGCTTCTCACTTATAGTCAAGCACAAATTATATTTTTGCCATTTTGAATGGGTTCCGGGTATAAAGTTACGTGGAAAGCTCGTGGAATTTATAGAAAACTGTATGAAAATTCTTTTGCTTGGGGGCCACAGCAATAAGGAAATGTAAATCGCATAAATGGTGAGACGCAGAGAGCCAGCGGAATGCGAATGTCGCATTCATTAAGAGGCAAAAGGCAAAAGGCAAAAGACACGAAACCACAATAGAAACGAAATGTGGACCTTAACGTCATTGATGACTTGACGAAAACGAGACAGCACAATTAGAAGTTAAACAGAAAGACACACAGACAGACAGAGAGAGAGAGAGAGAGAGAGAGAGAGAGTGAGAGGGTGGAGGTAGGTATAAAGAATTTCTTGATTAAGTTATGGGGAATGTCAAAAGCTCCGAGCACAACGCAAGCCATCACGAGTGTCTGTGTCTGTGTCTGTGTCTCTCTCTCACTCACACACACACACATATACAAACACATTGGCATCTCTTTCGCACCAGGGTCAAGTCAATAAAGCATACTGATTAATGTCAAATTGTTGTTGCTGTTTTTGTTGTTGTCGTCGTCTCTTTTTGCATAAATTATGCATAAATCGCAAACATTTTGCCAGCTGTTGTTCCCGTTGTTGTTCCTTAAAGAACAAATGCCGAATGCGTCGCAACGTGTCCCAGTCTTTCCATCTCCCGTCTCCCCCGTCTCCACCCGTCGACCCCTGTCGACCCCTGTCTCTTCTTCTTGTCGTCGCGCACATTTTGAGCCTAAGACCACCCTACCACCCCCGCCCTCCTGCCATGTTGGTACCAGCACGAGCATTTAAGCTGTTTTAAGTCGCTTAACACACACTGCAAATAAAGCAATCAATATCAATGCAGCCCTCAACTTTTAAATACCCTTTAAATTGTGCAACAGATCGATATATATATTTTTTTATCAATGAAATATCTTTTTTCAATTCAATTCAGACTGAAAATATTTTTATTTGATTAGTTTTAAGAAATGGAGTCTTTATTTTTGTTATTACTTTACTTCAAATATATTTAAAACCTTCGAATCTATAACATTTACTACCACTTTCCATATAAAGTATTATTTAATATATTGTCCAAGTTTTCGATATATCTATTATTAATTTTTGGAATAATCGTTGGACCGACCATCGTTATTTTTGCAACACTACTTTAAATTGCCAAATATATAGTAGGAATCGTTTGCGATCCTTATTGGAAGTTAATTCTATCGAAATAAGGTATCCTATTGTAGTCTTAAATACGATTAAGTTAACTTTTTAGTTAGTTTGTTGGCCGAACTTTATAGATCGAAATCGAAATCGAATTGTGATATATATTCAGAAGGCAAACCTTTCAACCAAAATATATTCCTGATGCAACATATTCTTGTAAATAAAGTAAAATATTCTAATCGATAAAATTTCGATAACTCGATTAGCATTCTTATCGCGAATCCGTGTTACGAGTAACGGTTAAGTTAACTTAACTAAAGTCAAAGTGACTCAATTTTGACTGGCTGACTGAATGTGTCAGTCGCATGTTATTGACTTCTTCACCCTTTTCTTTCAGCTACCCTGTACTACATAAACGGGGTATGCACGAGTTCAAGTGCAACTCTCGCAGATTATATTAATATAAATATCATATATATAACAAATTTGCTTAAATTTCCAAATTAAATATTTGATTGACATTACTAATTAATCTGTCGCATTATCGGAAATAAGTAAGCTGTAATATCAGTATATAGGGTGTCTGCTGTGCCAGCATGCTCGACTTGAGCATACTTTCTTATTTTCTCATTTTTTTTCTTTTCACTGTTTTTACGCTTGATGCCGAAAATGCGGAAAAGCCATCATAAAAAGTGAAAATACGAGACAGCGGAAGCAAAAAAAAAAACAAAAAACAAAAAAAATACAACAACAACAATCAGCGGCAAAGAAATTGTGATTCTGTGTATAAATTTAATTTCCCCGCATGAGAATTTGACATAATCAAATTTTTTAAATGCAAGCAATTTAAGGCCACGCTCGAGAATAAAAAAACCGACAACGGCAAGAAGGGGGAAGGGGGAATGGGAATGGGAATGGCAGGGTTGCCCTTGCCCAGGAAAGGCTGAGCATGTTGTGCAGGCAGGGGAAGGCCGAGGAAAGGGAGGCGGGGCTTGGGGTTTTGGGGGTTTGGGTGTTTCTTGTGTTGACTTTTGCGTATGATGGGTCGTTGCCTGCGTTGACATATGAAATATTAACGGGTCCAACGCACATCATACAAAAGTCAACTGCATGGGCGTGCCAAAAAGGGGCTGGCTTGCTGGCTTACTGCAGCTTGGAGGGGGGTTCGCCGAGGGGGGCTTGAGCGGATGGATGTTGGGGTTTGCGCGCAATTTGCCATCAAGCATGAAAACAAATCTGCTTTAACGAGACAAAGTCGCGTCATCTGTAGACATGTGGGTCACGAGGGCTGAAAGGGGGGGGGGACTCATAAGGTGTGACAGAGTTGCCAGACTGCAAAGCCAAATATTTGACAAACCCCCAGACTTTTAAACAAACAAACTTGCATACAGCTTGTCTGCTTGCATATCAATTAGAGCCCAACCAATTTTGTGCACTTGAGCAAAATGTAATGATGACATTTGCCCCGAAATGTCTAACGCATTATTGGAATGTGGAATCTGTTCGTATTTACAGAGTATCCTTTCAGCTTAATAGAATCGAATGCAAAAATATGGCAACATCAATTTATTTGAACAATAAAACACACACAGTTTGAACTAATCCAAAAATGTATTTCAACTACAGTTGGAAAAATGTCGTAATCGATGGGAAACCCAATTAGCATACGCTAGTCGAGAGAGCTCGACTAGAAGAGAGAATTCCACTAGCAGAGAGAGAGAGAGAGAGATCGTTGAGAAAATCTGCGTTTCTTATTCGATCTTAATGCTCAATTGGTAATCGATTTATATCGATTAAATGAACAGAATTTGGATATGATATACGAGAACTTAGACAGCAAATTCGATATAGGACTCTAGCTCTCTATATTTTCTAAGATCAGTCTTACAATAGAGTATGTGCCTAATGATCGGATGTTGAAATCGATAATAAAATATAAACTTATCGTTACAACATAAAAACTGTAGACAATTTTGTATGGCTTCATGTGTGACGAACAACGAACAACTTGTTCCTTTTCCATAATTATTTACCGAGTTCGCCAATCACTTGTTGTGCGTGTGTGTAAATGTGTGAGTGAGTGTGTATATGTGTGTATGTGTGTGTGTGTGTGTGGGTGAATGGTGCGTAGATAAATGTTTTAGCAAAATGAAGATGAAAATGAAAATGAAAATGAAGATGACATTGGCGCTTGCCGTTTGGCTGGCGCGGCTTGGAGGGGGACTTTAATGATGCCACACGTTGCTCACGCAGGGGCGTGGTTGGCTTTTTTGTTGCGAGGGTGGTGAGTGGGGGGGGGGGGGGGTTGGTATTGAGAGGAGGTGGGGCGCCTGATTAAATGTGCTTTGCATGCGTGTGTGCGCAAATGCAATGGCAAGCAGCCAAAGCAGATGATTACATGGCTACACTCAGCAAAAAAATCACTCAGAAATAAAATGAAATAGCAACCCTGCAAATTATGTTTTGAGCTGAAATATTACTTTTCACTTTTAGCAAATATATATATATATAAATTTGCTTTTATTTGCTATTGACTGATGGGATTTTTTCTTCATTTCCCGCAAACATTGCAATAAATATTGGCCAATTTCACATTTTTTTACCCTCCGATTTAAATTAAACTTTATTTTATTTGCTCATTTTAGATTTTCATTAAATTATGTATTTAATTGAATTCATAAGTTCAATTAAAATAAATTCATAAATAATGTGAAATAAGACAAATTTTCGATTCTCAAAGTTCTGGTTTATTGTTTTAACATTTTTCATTAGTGCAAACACACACACAGCTGGAGAGTCGCACAACTAGCCGCATGACTGGGTTGCAACGCCTCCTCACGTATTTATTTTACGTTACGCGTTACGCATTACGCATTACGCATTACGCGTTACGCTTTACGCGTTACGTGTTACGTGTTACGCTGCGTTACGCGTGTTGCCTGCCATTTGACTCTTCTCGCTTGACTCTTCTCGCTGCACAAATTTCGATTCAACAGATACAGACACACTTATGTGGGTAAATATATTTATATAAATATATATATATATATATATATATATATATATATATATATATATATATATATATATATTATCGTGGAGGCAGCTTTGTCCTGGTCACGCTTCGCTAGACTTCCTGCTTGGGGAACCATCGCTTATCGTTCATCCCAAAATGACGCTAATGGAATCACGACGCTTGTAGCCAAATATTCACTGGGCTTAGACCCAAAGGCCACAATACATAAAACAGATTGACTCACTGACTGACTGAGTGATGAACATATTCATATTTGATCAACCTAAGCAGCTTAGTGGTATCAGCCTTGACTTGGTCCCCGGATTAAAACAGCTTTTTAACTTCAATACACCGTTTTGGGTCCAAATTCTAAGCAGCAGTGATTACAAAATACACATACATCAAAGATATACATATATACATCCCAGAAATTTAAATGAAAATCACATCCTTTTTCCTTTTAAAGCCACGCTGGCAGTGCTGCAATATATCTTATATTTATGTAACGCAGAGCGAGAAAATGTGTATTTAATTTCTGCAGGCAAAAAAAAAACACAAATAGTCAACAAATTATTATTGCGGCTGCAAATATAAAGCCAAAAACAAATTTGAAATGAAAAAACAAACGGAAAAAGGATTGCTCGGAGCCAGGATATTGTTTTTTCTGCAACTTTGCTACGGGAATTGCTAATTTTCTCTGGTGGCTATCTAAGTTGCTTATTTTAAAATATAATTGGTAAATATAACAGGCATTTGCATAAATGTATAAACATACACATAAAACTAATACGAATATGTTTAAATAGATTCACATAATACAATTAACACATGTACATTTATACTTATACGTATATAATACACACGTATATTGAATACACATCATATTTATTTATTTAAATATTACAATTATTTTGTTCGCTTCGATATTTAAACACCAGCGAATAGTCTCTGGCGGGGAAGAGTTTTTTTTGTTATTACTTTAATATTACTCAATTATTAACTTTGCAATTTTCAGTTAAATTTCAGATTTCATAGAGAAATTATGTGTATATAAAAAAGATTATATTATGTATTAATTCAAAGTAATTTATATTAATATTTATTTATACACATAGTCAATGATTTGCAATAACTAAATTAAGTCTGAATAAACCGGTTTTTCTTTTAATCTCGCAATTCTTATCTTTAAGTGGACAGCTGAGTCGACTGATTACTGAGTCAAGACTCATATATATATATATATATATATATATATATATATATATAGCTACCAATGTGATTGCATGTTTAAGATGATGTATTCAGTTGAATCAACAGATTGATTGTTAGACTTTTTGCTGATTAGCTCGAAGAATACACGAACAAATAAAACACGTATTTTTTGTATTGTATTGAAAAGGGGGTTTTTGCTAAAAAAGAACCCAAACCCAACATAATTCTACAGACACGTGCTGTAGTTCTGTCTCTCTCTCTCTCTTTCTTATTTCTTTAATCAAGCTGCAAGAGAGGTTATTGATCTCTCTCTCTCTCTCTCTCTCTCTGTCTGTCGCTCTTTCTGTTTTAAATTATGCTCACTCTCTATATGCTTGCGGGCGAATGTGTTGGAGCTGAGCTCTTTCTGTGCAGACACTCTCTTTGGCCAGCCGCATTTATAAGCTTATTTTTCGTGACTAATTCGCAATAGTAGGCACGAGGAACAATGCACGAAGCACGTGTCACGCGCGCATCTACGCCTTGACAAACTTCGCTGCCAAGTTGAGATCAGATCAACTCTGCTTCGATCAGTGCAAATCGAACGTTCAAATGATGCGGACGTTATTGCTAATCGCGTTGATTTTCGTGGCGGGTGTTACGGCGGTCGTTGCTGCAGGCTGCGAACTGCAACTGAGGGATCCGAGGCCGATTATCGTGAAGCGATTCGGCAGCAAGACGGCGATCGTGAAACGAGCACTCGATCGCCTCAACATGTCGCCGAACGAGACGACGACGTTTCACTGCCCGACGGGCATCAACTTAAACAGCGTAAACAGCAATCAGGCGACAAAACTGAACGTGGCTACAGCGGAGCTGCTCTGCACCGAGGAGGGCATCTATCTGGTTTCCAACCAGATCATTCAACAGTCGCGCACTAGTGGAATTATCAGCTGCTCTGGCGGCTTCAGCAACAGCGTCTATGAGAGCAACAACAGTTTGATTGGCTGCTCTGACGATCACATGACGCTGGTCGTCGGCTATCGGCTACACGGCTTACCCGACGTAAAGATCCTTGGCATTTGCTACGATTTGAGTGCAATGCGTTTGCGATTCGTTAGCTTTTTAGAGTCTGCGGCGAACAATTTACTCTTAGAGCTGAACACTGAGAACGAGTTGAACGACCTCCACCTGGACGTCTATATCGGCAGTTTGAGTACATATTTTCGATTTCCCACTCAATCGGAATTTAATCAGATCCAAAAGCAGCCGCAACATGATCTGGGTGATCTCTTCGATGCGAAACTCTTCGAGTATGACAGTTTGCTGCAGGATGCGGAACAAAAGCGCAAGCTGAGTGCATATGGCGATATGCTCAGCATTGTTTGGCTGCGCTCTCTTCGCTCGGGCAACTGGCGCCACTTTTTGAGTGCTCTGCGTAATACGCACGTTGACTTTGATGTGCGTTTTGGTGTTTCGGGCATAGCCACGCTGCCGCTGGCATATAACTGTAATGCCACTCGGCCGCTGCAGTTCGTGGGCAGCACCGAAGGCAGTTCGGTGCCGGTGCCGAAGCACATTTGGGCGCGTGTCCGATCGCTGCATCCGACGGATAATGTGCACGATGAATTTGTTGTAGTCGCCCACAATTCCCCATACGTAAGTTTCTCTCGCTCTCTTTCTCTCTCTCTCTCTCTCTCTCTCTCTCTCTCTCTCTGTCTGTCTGTCGCTCTTTCTGTTCTAAATATTGCTCACTCTCTATTTGCTTGCAGGCGAATGTGCTGGAGCTGAGCTCTTTCTGTGCGGACATCTGCTCTGAGATACCCTGGCTGAGCGACACTCTCTTTGGCCAGCTGCATTTGGTGCCCAACTATGGCGTGATGCACTGCTGTCGCCTCGATCAGCTCAATAAGCTAACGGACTTTCCGCACATCGAACCGCCGCCGCCACCACCACCCCTGACGATATTAAAAACAACAACGTCTTCAACAGTTTTGCTTTAAGAGAGCAGCGACGCGTGCAGATTACTCTTCTTTGCCATCATATTGGTCACTGAAGACAGAGCTTTAAGCTCTCTGTCTTGATCTTACACTCATCAAAATTAAGCTCATCTGCCGCCAGCCAAGCTTTAATATCCGCACATAAAAATAAAGTGCGATGGGAAAATTAGGTATGCTTAAATTGCATTTAATATTTAAGCAAATTTCTGATTGAATTAAGACAAAACGACAATGTGTGCAGTGGCATTGCATAATATACAATATACATATAACTAACGAGTGTAGTTTGAATTAAAAACAGGCCATCAAAATAATAAAGATGTGATTTTTTAATTTTTTTTATTAAAGGACAAGCGCCATTTAAAATGCAAATGAGAGACAGAGAGACAGAGATAGAAAACAGTCTCACATATTCTACACTTTGTGTGTGTGTGTGTGTGTGTGTGTGTGTGCGTCACGGCAATGAATATTAAAATTCTTGCGTATGGAATTTGTTATTGGATGATTTCGTTAAAAGTTTTAATTGGATTGCAAGCGTTATGAAAGCATTAATTTCATAACGGTGAACGCACGTTCTTTTTTTTCCCCCTTGCGAAAAACTGAAACTGAAACCGAAAGCGAAAATCAATTAAAATGGCGCTCAGTTGATGCGTTCAAGGCTTAAATATGCCGTTCGCTTTGTTGGCCAGGCCAACAGACCACCAGCCATCTGGCTTACCAAAATCGATTGGCAAACAAAACACCAACATGCAAACAACTATTTATATATAGATATATTTATTTGTGTATATATTTTGGGCTTGTCGTGTATTTCTTGTGTGCTGTTCTCCTGTTCGCATCTCCATTTCCACTCTCCATTCCCAGTCAATTAGTGCTAGTTATTAACAATATCGCATCAAGCACATTTTTCCAGTGACAGTTTTCAATTTCTAAACCTGGAAAAAAACGGGCTGCTCAGAAGCGAATTGATGCTGCGAAAAACAACAAACACACAAAAAACCACAATAATCAACATAAAAAAAATTGAATATTGTTAAAAAAAAATGTTTTACGCCGTAAATAATGAAAAACAAATGTTGGTTTCGTACTGGTATGGTGGTCATTTTTATTATTAAATTTTTAATTTTTTTCAGATTTTTGTTTAGCGTGAAGGCTCTTGTATGTATATAATTTATTTAATACATATATGTATATATATAAGTATACATATCATTTTCATTTTGCTAGTTTTCTTTTATATTTTTAGTGTGTGTGTGTGTTTTTTTTTTTCTTATTATATTTTTGTGTGTCTATATGTATGTATATATAAATTTGCATCGACATACATAGTTTTTGTTGTTGTTGGTTTTGTTTTTTGTTGTTTAGTCGTAGAACAATTATCACATCTCACACATATTTTTTTTTTTTTTTTTTTTTTTTTTTAGCTACACTTAAAACCGTATCCATTAGATGTTTTGTGCATATGTATTTTGTTCTTTGGCTTTTTTTATTATTATTATTATTATTCTTTTTTTTTGGTTTTCGTATTCATTTGGTTTTTTTTATATAAATCCTTGTAAAACTATGCAAAATCGCGTTCCTCATCAAACTCTTACATCAGCATAAACATCAACGTCAACGACAACAACTACAACAAAAGATAGATCTGTCATCATAAATAACATATATAAGAAAGTTAATTTCAGAATATCATTCAATATACTCAATCATATTCAAGCTTTAGTGGCTGATTTAATTGTGAATCTGAATGCAAGAAAACTATCGATAGTCTTAACATGCCATGCCTGCCAAATATATCAATTCAGGATGCATTCTAACAATTATAGAAGACGCGCAAAGCTTATTCGATTAGGTCGATCGGGAGTCAGAAAGGATTCTGTTGAGTTGACCACTTTATCCACACAGAAAGCGATGAGTCTTCTTCTTCCATATTATAAGTAGAACACTTGGAGAATTGTCACATGAGTAGTTGCTGTCATTCATCTACACTCACTCTCGCTTTAGCTCATACCCATAGCTACTCATACTGAACTCTACTCATTGAAAGGGTTTTACAAATGTTTCATCTATTCTCTTGACCACCCATACCGAGAACCATATAAACTCATACTCATATCTACTCATACTCATTCGTTCTTGGGGTCATTCATCAAGTTCAGCATTTAAATGTATTTTTAATTGTATTCATCCTCATTTGGACACGCACTCATCTCTATTTAGTTTGAAAGCAAACTCCCACTCAACTCCCATTCAATATTCATAAATTCCCAATCATTTATACTCGTCATCTGTGCTCAAGTTCAGCCTTGGTTATACTCACTTCTAGTCAGACTTGTGTTGATTTAGACTCATGTATACTCACTTAGACATTAATATCTACTCAATCTCATTTGAACTTGCACTCACCTCTACTCATACTCGAATTCATTCAAAGTCACAATGGTCTTAACTCATCTTCACTGATTCCCTTTGTTAGTTAGTTCTCATTTAGGGTACTCATACATATCGACGCTTACTCATCTCTAGTCAGAGTCACAGTCATCTCTACTGCTACTCATATTCATATTCGCACTCATGTCTACTCATAATTTCATTTCGACTACTGTGATTATTCAGTAATCAATCCCGTGACGGTTGCAATTTGATTCTTTTAAAGCGACTGTGCCTATCGATTAACTTTAACTATCGATAGTTTTCAAATTGGACATTGGCCTGGCTGTTGGCTGTCCAAGAAGGAAACACTCATGCTTTGCTTTTTGTTCTCTTGTCTTGTTTGTTGTTGCATGGCACTCTTTGCCGGACACTTGACACTTGACAATGGGGGCGGCCTTTTGGTAATTCGAGTTGGCCTGCCACCACTCACAGTTATCTCTTGGACCCCTTCTTCTTCTGCTTTCATTTTAGTTGGCTGGGCGCTTTCTTTTTATCTTGCACTCGCATTCCAACTGACACTCAAAAGTTGGCTCATTTATATTGTATAAACAGTGCCGTTAGCACTCATTGAAAACATTTTCAGCTGCTGCCACTTCTGCTGCTGCGGCTGCCACTGCTGCTGTGGCTGCTGCCACTGCTGCATCTGATATTGCTGCCCTAACCCCGGAGGCACTGGCCTGGCCCCCTTCTCTTATACCCTGTACTCATTACAAATTTTACATAAATGGCATAATTATTAATTAGATCATTATTATTATTATCATTGATTGTAATAGATTTTTATTATATTTAATTTGTATTTTATCAATCCGTTTGCTCATTTCAAAAAAACAAGTTTCTCAATTTTTGTTTAACAAAAAGCAGTTAAATATTTTTTATCTGAGTTATAGAATATGATAGAGAGATTTCGAAATACTTTTAGTCTATATTCTGAGTCTGGCACATCAAAGTACTTTATCACAAATAAGAAAAAAATCACTTAAAAACTATTTATAATATAAAAACAAAAGAAACGTTAAATTAAATTTGTTATTTCATAAGATATGTAAATAAAATCTTGTCTACACTTTTATGTGAGCAGCGCCTTAGTTGTTCATTGTTTTTGAGGCAGCAAGTACAAATTAAATATTTTAATTATTTTGCAACAATTTAAATATTTGATTGTAAGACAAAATAACTCACAAGTGTTAGGAGTACAGGGTATTCGTCGTCAACTCAACACTTGTGTTTTGTTTCTTCTTATTTTTTGTAGCAGCTTCTCATTTATTTTGCTTACGTTTTCTCTCCTTTCTTCATTCACATTTCTTTTGTGTCATTTGGCACTTTAAGCTGGGCAGCAGCAGCTAAAAAAAAGTGTATTTGTGTGTGTGTGTGTGTGTTAGCCAAGTTGTTCTTCTACTGTCAAATCGTCGGCACTTTTCAAAGGCCAACAATTCATTAGTTATTTAAAGAAAGTTTTACGCTCCCTAGCCTCAACCTACCACCCCCCCCCCCACACACACACACACCCCCACCCAGCCCTTCCCCCTCTGGTGTCCCCTGGTGACCTTTTATCTTTCACATTTCAATAATGCTGATGCTGATGTTGATGCTGATGTTGATGCTGATGCTGATGTTGATGACAATCAAATACTTTATAAAAACGCAACAAACGCACAACAACAACAACAACAACACACACACAAAAAAACAAAAAAAAAAACAAAAAAAAAGGGGGTCTTAGAAACCCGATGCCAAAAAGCCGCTTCCTTCCTACTTAGTGTGTTCTGTGTCCAGTATTTGGAGTTTTTCAGTTTGTGTTTTGCATTTGTGTTTTGCATTTGTGTTTGTGTTTGTGTTTGTTGTTCATGTTCGTGTTCGTGTTAAACAATTTTCCCATTTCCCCAAATCCGCCCCACCCCCGCCCCCGCCCGCCCCAGTTCCTTTGGCAACGCTGGCGTTCGCCTAGTAGATGCACTCGCCGAGTAAATCGCATTCACCCTTCTCGAGTGGCTTGAGCCAGAGCGGATTGTAGTTGGGGCACAGCTTGCGATGGATGGGAATTTTGATTTGCACCGCGGTGGGGTAGACACCCTCCCAGTTGTGTCCTTCGAAACGCTGGCCATCGGATCTATTGCATTGCATGCTAAGCGGCTCCTGGATGTACATCGTGTACAGCTGGTCGATGTGGGGCTGTGTCCATTCGATAGTCCGATAATTCACCGAACGTGCCCCATTCAAGTGTATGCCATGCTGATGCTCCTTGCTGCAGTGTTGCAGTGTTCCACAAAAGAAAAAGAAAGAAGGAAGAAAAAAAAAATACAATCAAACGAATGTGGATGGGATTAAGTCTTGTAATTGCCATTTTTGGGTTCTGGGTTAGCAAGAAATGTCGCCACTTTCAGCCCCAAAAAGCAAAGCGATTTCAATCAGCAAATTTCTGCTTTTGCTGCTTCACTTTCCCGTTTGCCAAGCCTTGAATCCTTGAATCCGTGCCGCAAATTGGGTCAACTACTTCTTCTTTGCTCATGAATACGATATTTTCTATTTTCTATTCGCTCTATTTTAATATTAATTAGTTTTTGTACCGTGAATCTATGAAGAAGTTACTGAAAGGCTATATTGAATTTGTGCTTGCCTATGTAACCTATAAATAAATATATATATCTGCATATATATCCTGATAAGTCACTTACAAAAATTATAATCTGATCATCGATTAAGAATTGCAGATTTTCTTAACTAAAACGTATTTTCATATGATACTCAGCAACTGGCAACTGGCAACTGGCAACTGGCAACTGGCAACTGGCTTCAGGGTATTGGCCAGTCGAGCAGTCTCGACTAGCGCATTCTAACTTAAAAAAATATATTTTAAAATTGTGTTTCTTGGCTGCAACTTTGAACAAAGTCGTCGTTAACAAGTCGACAAGCGTTCCCAACTAATTCAAAAGTATTATGTTTTTATTTTTTTCTTTTTTTTTCTATTTTTTTCTTTTCTCATTTGTTGGCCTGTACCCATTTAGCTGCCATTGGCAGAGTTGAAAGTTTGCAACAATGTGGACAGCACCTTTGTTTTGGGTTTGGCTTTCACCTGTTTGTGTAGCAAGCACCCCGTAAATCGTCGTGAGTTTCTCAACTGTGGCACAATGAGATGCGGCTGGCTTTTGTCTAGCCGGGTTGAGGAGAGTTGAATCCCTTTTAAGCCAGCCTTTTTGGTCCTTTTGTAATTTAACCGCAATTCGCACCCAGAATGCCGCAGCCGAAAAACTCGCTAAGTCTCTAATCTAATGTACATTTTTCTTTTTTGCCTCCATTTGTTGCAGCCATCCACAAACACCTTCGCTTCTTACACTTGACAAAAAACCATATGTGATTGTTTGCAAATCAGAAAACCAAAACTAGCAAGTTGAATTCTTAATAAATGAAATTCAACTTTAACAACTGAAGCAAATTTTCAACGAAACAAAAATTTAAAGAAGAAAAGTATATAAATAAAAAATGATAATGATAATTTTACGAAAATTACAAAATATATTTTTATTGTGCAATAAATTTCCCTTTTCTACTTTTTAAATGATATTGCACACAAAACAAGAAATTCGAATTGTTAATTTGAAGAAGTTGTAGGCGTTTCTGCTTCTAAATGACAAACGCATATAAGTTTTTGCCAAGTGTAGTTTGGGGTGTCGTTTGGCATTTCAGCAACTGGTTCTGGTTGTGGTTCTGGCCAGGCCCATTAACGCTGGCAATTAGCGTGCACCTTGGCGCCGCTTTTTGCGTAGCGTTTTGGGACAGGCAGGAAGCTGAAGACATTTCCGTTATGAATACGCTTCGAGCCACACAAACCGGGAGCCACAACAAACCAAGCCGGAATGCCAAAGTTTTTGCCTTTGATGGCCAAATGCCAAGCCAAGGCAATAAGAGCGACAAAGAAGCCAAAGACAGCGAGAGAGAGAGAGACAGCGAGAGAGAGAGAGAAGCAAAGCCCGCGCGTAGATTGAAAAGTAATGGAAGACATTAGCGACTCGAACCCGAAGCCACCCAACACCACCCAAGACCACCCAACACCAGCCATAACCGACCATCCGCTTACCGCTTCATGTAGATAAAGTAATCCTCGAGTGTCTCCTCGGAAACGGAACTTTTGCACACCTCCAACTTGGTGGCCGGATAGTAGTGAATATAGTTGACGCACATCTCGTCGCTAATTGAGAAGCCACCCAGCGTTGCATTCACATCGTCTAGTGTATTATAATAGCACGTTGTCACCAGAGCATCACCCTGCAACACACACACAGAGAGAGAGAGAGAGAGAGAGAGAGAGAGAGAGTGAGTTAACTTTTCAACTGCAGAATTCCTGCATCAGTAAATGAAAATCGCTCGAAAGATATTCTGATTTTAAGAAATAATGTTTAAATATATAACAAAAATTGATTTTTTTTTCTTATTTCTATTTTTTAGAAATATGTTTTATTACAAGGAAATTATTCTGATCGAAAGATATTCTGATTTTAAGAAATAATGTTTAAATATATAACAAAAACTGATTTTTTTTTCTTATTTCTATTTGTTAGAAATATGTTTTATTACAAGGAAATTATTCTGATCGAAAGATATTCTGATTTTAAGAAATAATGTTTAAATATATAACAAAAATTGATTTTTTTTTCTTATTTCTATTTTTTAGAAATATGTTTTATTACAAGGAAATTATTCTGATCGAAAGATATTCTGATTTTAAGAAATAATGTTTAAATATATAACAAAAATTGATTTTTTTTTCTTATTTCTATTTTTTAGAAATATGTTTTATTACAAGGAAATTATTCTGATCGAAAGATATTCTGATTTTAAGAAATAATGTTTAAATATATAACAATAATTGATTTTTTTTTTCTTATTTCTATTTTTTAGAAATATGTTTTATTATAAGGAAATTTCTTTGATATAAAAAATAAAATTCTTATTAAAGAAATGAGCAAATGAGATGTTAAGAAATGATTTTATAGCCAACAAGAGGATATTTGCAGAAGTTAAGAAAGAAAGCTGTCATAATACACTGCGAGAAACAGTATTAGTATCTATAATTGTTCAATATAAGCTTGACAGTTGACAGCAAGTGTATAATTTAAGCTAGAATTGCTGGAAACTTGAGCAAACATCAGTTGTATTGGATCAAAATAAACATTGCAATATTTGTTTTACATTTTCGAGTTGTGCGTAAATAAAAAACTTTCTTAAATGAACACTTACCGGTAGCACACGTGGCTTGTAGTGCAAGGTGCGCATCTCCTGGAAGTGATTGGAGTAGTAATCATCGCGATTCACCTCCCGCAACTCCTGTTCGCCCCGAAAGTGTCTGGTGAGGACGCGAACTCCGCGCAGATGCGTATGCAGCTGGGAGCCAAAGATGATGATGCCGGTGCGGGGCAAGGCAGCCCGGGTGCAGTCAGCGATGCAATAGCCGCTGAGTGGGAACGCCTGCTGTCTGGGCGGTATGGCCATTTTATCAGTGTACTCGAGGCCCAGTTCCATCACGCCGGCATCGTATTGTCGCAGTGTCTTTGATAATTTGATGCGGAAACCGGAGCTGTCCACGAGTCCTGCCGGGCGTATGATTAATATTAATGCAATTGCTGCGCAAATTAAGAGAGAAGCAACAGCAGCGACACAGGAGTAGGACGAGGAGGAGGACTAGGGGGTAAGGATGTGTGTTGTACACCTCCAACACACACACACACACACACACACACACACACACACACACAAGCAAACACTTGCTTTTATAGACAGTGGCTGAGTGGTGCACTCAAAACACTGTCAAGCTGTTCTGGCTCCATGTAATGCGCAAGACGCTGCCTCACACACACACACACATACAGTGTGTGTAGCTATATATATATATATATATATATATAATACATATATAAAGGGACACAAGGACACTTCAAGCAGCAATAATGACATTTTGCTTCTGCTTGTCGCAGTTCGCAATTCACAGTTTCCCCCTTGTTGTTATTTATACAAAAGTTTTAATGAAATCATCCCTATGCACACATGTGTGTGTGTGTGTGTGTGTGTGAGGGGGGGAAGAGGGGAGTGGCTTAAAGGTTGTGAAACGAGTCACACAAAAGCAGCTCAACAATCATCAAAATCGAATTACCCCCAAACAGTGCATTCATTGCCATTGTCAGTGTGACCAATATTTGTTTTTCTGTTTGTTTTCAGTTTTTTTTTCTTTTTTTTTTTGAAGCCAACAGCCACACAGTGCTTGGCAAATGTCAACAAACAAGAGCAGCAAATTTGTTGAAGAGCAACGTTTCTGTATTCTGTGAAGCTTTAAACAAATTTGCATACGTTTCACAGAAGAAAATATATACTTTAACCGTATTCGGGTTTAATTGGGATTATCAACAACTCCTAATCTCATTTTTATCGATTGAAATTCAAAATCGTAAGCGGAATCGTTTGAGATTCTTTGACAGGCAGACTGACAACTTTTGATGCTGATCACGAATATATATATATAAATATTTATTGGGTTTGCAGATGCAGATGCCTCCATCCGACTTTTACACAGCTTGATAATAACTTGATATCCTTTCAAATGGATAACATTTGAAGGTTCCCTAATCAGCTGGTATTATTATAGTTGAGCTATATTCCGCAGTCAAGTCTGACTTATTTACCATAATATACCAGATACCATAAAATACCAGAATCTGTACAGAAAGTTTAATACTTGATTTGAATTTACACTGATTGGATTTGGGACAGTTTTGAGAAATAATAGGGAAAACAGCTTACTTTAATTATGCTTACAGCTTCAGCAGCTAAAACCCCTCCATCAACCGATATTGGTTTAGACTATACGCACCTGGCTGTAACTCGGGATTATTGAAGTGGACCTCGAGTCGAACGTAGGGATTGAAATTGTCGCCACCGATGGGTAGTCCTGCCTCGGGCGGATAGGTAAACGTGCTGGCTCCCATCGCCCAGAGAGCCATTACCTTGGAGCAGACCTTCGCCTCGAGGGGCAGCTGCTCACAGTCGCCATTGTACAGTGGTATCTCGATCTGTGGCTCTGTCTCGCAGTGAAATACCTCCATGTGATGCACAATGCCCGGCGTCTTAACGATCGGCTCAAATTGCACAATGTGCAAACGATTCTTGACGAGATCATCCAAGCGCTGCACATGGCACCAATAAGTTGTCTCCTTATTGGGCACCGGTGCTTTCTCCAATGTGATTTCCATTTGATCCAGTTCGCTGCATTTCAAATAAAGAACAACAAATCAACAATCATCGCATGCAGAGAGAGCAGAGAATGCAGAGAGAAGAGACGAGAAGAGAAGAGAAGAGAGACTTACGTTTCGGGTATGATTATCTTGTCGGCTCGGAGCAGTTGCAGCATCTTGAGACCCGCCTCGTGGGGAGCACTCACATTGGGCAGAGCAAACTGATGATCCTCGAGCGACAGCTCCGATTCGCCGCGTGCCCAAACCACATACATGGTGCCCTCCTGCGGGGACCGGGTTGTGGAAAGAAAAACAGATTAAGATTAAGCCGAATGAGAGGATGTGGACATCAGCATACACTCAGAAAAAAAGAGCTACGAATTTGTAAAAGAGAAAGTCAATTCCCAAAAAACCAGGCTTTCTCTTTTCTAACAGCTCAACTCTAATATCAGAACTGAGCCAGTGAATATCATCATTTCGCGCTGAGTTTTAGGAATTTATATTTTTTTGAGTGTATATACGTACATGAAGACGCAGATCGAGGGGATCGCAAGTGTCGAACTTGCGCTTGAAGGCCAACGTGAACTCGTCCATTTTGAAGACCTCACAGTCCTGCTGGTAGTCCTTGCGCACCCAGCGACCATCGGGACTGGTGTAGGTGTCGGTAACCACATTGAAGAAACCATTCTGATTCTCAAAGAAACATATATCCGCATCGCCCAATCCGCCGCGTTTCGAGAAGCCCAAATAGAACCAACGATGCTGCTCATTGAACGCATTCTGCAAATGGAAGAGCACCTCCTGCTTATACCAGTCGACCATCCAGCTCAGCTTGATCTCCTTATCATCGAGATAGATTTCGTGTAGCTTGGTATCCGATAGACCTGCAAATGTGTGTGTATGAAGTATATGTTAGCTTGGTATCAACTTGATAAGCTCTTCTATCAATCTAATATTGTCTCAGCTCAGTCATATTTCTCAATCAATTCTTATATCGAACTTCCTCGATCCTCAAATCAAACTTGTTTCTCAGTCAAGTCTTTTATATTTTCCATGCTTCATTTGTCAAATTTAACTGAACTACTCAATTTAATTTTAAACCAATTTTAATTTTAAATATATTTTCTTAAGTTTGAATCTGTAATTTATTGAACATTAAATAAATAATATAAAACAATTAAAAAGAGGTCAACAATGAAGAAATATGCTTGGTGAATTTTACTGAGTAGCCTTTGTCGACTCAAACTTGAATAAAAATATCGATTTTAATCGATTTCCGATTACAATCGTTCAAGGCTCTATATATTTTCTAGCATTTGCTAGTATCTGGTAGTCGAGCTCTCTCGACTAGAGCAGTCGAACGTGTTTTGATTTATGGCTCATTACTCGCTCAGATCAAAACTTTCATTAGATAAATTGGCTGGAATTCGGAGTAATTTGCACAGTCATTTGACTATGACTATGATTATGACTCTGACTCTGACTCTGAGCATGAGTTTGTATGCTATTTTATGACATGGTCGAAATTAATGATTGCAATTAGAGGCACGTCTACAGTTACGAGTTACGAGTTAGGAGAGAACAAGTTAGGAAAGATACGAGAGTACATGATGCGATAATCAACTTGGCCACGGCTCTAATTACCAAAAGTGTAAGAGCAAAGCAAATAGCATTTTACCAACTCTCTCTCTCTATCTCTCTCTCTCTCTCTCGGTGTATCTATCTTTCTGTTGTGGTCTCTGTCTGCCTCTGTTGGCCATGTTATCTTACTCTGGCAACGAACTGCAGCAGTGTACAAGGAGCAGGTCATCAGATTTATGTTACCGACAGACTTCCAGCCAGGCAGCAGAACATCAATTACAACTCGGTCTGAGTGGGTGAATGAATGGATGGGTGCCTGTGGATGGATGCGATGGATGGGATGGACTCGAGTAGAGTCCCGAGTCAGTGGAGCGGCAGTAACGAGTAAGAAAACCTAATAAAATGTCAAATCCAATTGGCAAACATACACCAATTCACACACACACAGTGTGTGAATGTAGTTTGCCAAGTATATCAAACTGTTTGACAAGCCACGAATAAATAGATAGATGAACGCAAACTCAGCTAGACTTGTTCCCAAAGGAGCATATACATACATATATATATATATATATATATATATATATATATATGTATATGGAGTGCAGAAAAGCGACAGTAAAAACACTCGATTACAATCAAAATTGACAGCGATTCGTTCGTTGAGTTTCACTATTCAAATTTCTTTTTAGCCCGGCTCAAGATAGATGTGTGGCTGAAATCATTTGGTTGTCATGATGAATTCGTAGAGGTGTGTAAAATATATAGATTATATAGACAGATATATCTTTGATCAGCATTAGCAGTCGAGTTGATCCATGCCCAGTCGGTCAGTTTAAAATGTAGCATATTCATTCATCATTCATCAATATTCATTCAGTCATTTTGCTGCTTCATCACTATATCATATAGCTGGCATAGGAACAATCGGTCGAAAGATGAGTTCTTCTACGAACAATTTGATTGTTTAGCCAGCTATCCTCGAAACAACTATCAAAATTAACAAACTATCAAAAATCTGTACGATTTTTCACATTTATAAAGAAATTTAGTTGCTATCAATTTGACAATGGTCCACAAGGGTATGCAATGC
Source organism: Drosophila engyochracea (assembly GCA_035042385.1). Taxonomy (NCBI): domain Eukaryota; kingdom Metazoa; phylum Arthropoda; class Insecta; order Diptera; family Drosophilidae; genus Drosophila; species Drosophila engyochracea. The sequence continues at coordinate 4,315,833 of JAWNLK010000167.1, forward strand.
GTAACCCTTTTTTATGTTCATTTTAATCGAATGTATTCTCAATGGGATTAACCGCTTTAAACAAAAAAAAACAAAAAAACAAAAACATTCGATTTTATTTTGATGGAGAAAAACAAACAAAATATTAAACAAATATTTTATTTAACAATTCGGATTTGCATGTGGGTTTAATGGAGCTTTGGAGCAGTATCCTTTTCCACATTTTATCAATTTGAATATAATGAGCAAACAAGAAGAAGAAGAAGATGCAATTTTTACTTTAAAATACTTGCCAAGTACTTGTTTAATTGGCTTGTTGAGCAAACATATTCAACTCTGCGAAATATCTCAACAAGTTGAACTTTTTTATTTATTTGATAAAACGTATTTTGTGTGCTGGTCAACTTCAGCTTCAGCTTCAGCTTCAAGTTGTGCCCATCTCGTTGAAGTTGAAATGCAGACAAGCACAGCGGAAGTAATATGACCCAAGGAGATTTTAGCGATGATATTCCTGCGTTAAGGTGAACTCCAATGCGAGTCGCCACAGGTTGCGATTGATTTGTTATCCCACATAAGTCTCCCAGCAAAACACAAACACAACCACCCACACCCACCCACACACCAACACACACACACACACACAGATACGATTTGAAAGCACTCACATATATTACATTGCCAAACAGTGTCCGCAGCAAACTCTCGTCTCAATTTGTTCTGCAGCAAAGAGCAAAGGAAAAAAGAAAAAACAAATAACAAAAAAATGAAAGAAAATGTAGAGTTGAAAAGAAAAAAAAAAGAAAGCATGTTTTTCATTTCCATTTACAAAATGCTTCTCTATCATTTGGTGTCGTTATCGTCCCTCGAGTGGAAATAGCAACGGTAATAAACAACAAATTGCACTCATTGTTCAGATTTTCGCAAGACTCGCTTAACGAGTGAATAACTGAATAATGATCAAGTTGATGTCATCATTTAGGACACAGACATAGTTGAACAATATAGCATATGGATATACCATATGGAAATATACAAAAATTCTTTTCTATTTTTCTACAATAACTCTGGAAACTATCGACGCATCGCAACAAGCGCTGCGCATAAATATCGAGTCATAAATGAGTTTTCAACTATAAATCAAAGTAAAAGTTTTCAAAAAAATCAAGCTAAAATTTTACAATGAAGTTGTGCAAAGGTATGTAAAATGCAGAAAGAGGCGTCTCCAACAAACAGCTTTAATTTATTTCATTTTATCGATAATTTCCTGTGTGCCCCCAATATCGATAAAAATCGATTGTAGCTACAATTTCAAAGATATATCAGAGAATTAATATTGCTCATCTATAAAAATCATCAATTAATTAACCAAATTGCACTGCAACAAATCTCAAGCATTTCCTGTGGAGCTCATTCTTCTCTAGTAGAAGACCACTTTAAATTATTTATTTTATTATCAAGCTGAACAAAAACTCAGCTCTTTGTGGTCTTTAATTTGTTTAGCTTTTCTGCAGCATTCTTGACAATCCGCCAAGAGGTGTACGTAACTATCTTTTAAATTAAATTTAGATTTTTAATCTGAGCTTGTCACATTGTCACACACGCACACAGACACACACACAGATGCAGATACAGATACAGATACACAGATACACACACACACACACACACACACACAGAAACAAGCACACATATCAAAGTGACTGCCTTCCAGAAAAGTTTTAATTTTGTTGAAATTCGATTTGTGTTGCTTGCTTTCAGCTGGAGCCTAACCCCAAAAACAGAATAAAAACAAATACAAAAAGCAAGAAGAAAATAAAATAGAAGGCAGCCAAAAAAAAAAAAAAAAAAACTACATATCTATAAACTGTTAGGAGGCCAGCATCAGCATCAGCTCCTCTGCTCTCTGCTCACTCCTCTCTGCTCTCTCTTCTCTGTTATCTGCTCTCTGCTCTCTGCTCTCCTCTACTGCACAACTGTCGCTCTCACTATTCAATTGCTTTGTTCTCGATTGCTTTGTCTCAACTTTTCAATTGCATTTTCATTCACACTTAACGGCTCTTTTGCCACTCGACAATTTAAGCTACTGCCACTGCTACTGCTACACAGCAGTAATAACGGCAACAACAACAATGCATTGCACACATAACTGTGAATTTAATAAACTTGTCCGGAGTTTATTGCATTTGGCTGACTGCTCCTGCTCCGCAATGCCAACATAATAACAAAAAATACATCAATATTTCAAAGAAGAAATAAAACATTGACGAATTATGAATACCCTTCCCCATTCATAATTTGCCAACCAATCGATTTGGCGCATTGCATTCTATATAGCAAGATCAATTCAAAAATTTATATATATATATTTATTTTTTTTCATCTCTCAGATTATCTTATATCATATATCATATAGAAATTATCATATATATCATAATCAAACATATTATTGCTTAGAGAACAGGTCCCTTGTTGCATATATATATATAGAAACCTCAGACGGGCATCTAACTTGCAACAAAATAGATAAGCCTAAATAAGAACACAAAAATAGATATTTGTATTGTTGTACACATAACGAAAGAGTTTTGACTTATCAAGTACATTTCTTTATTTGCTCTTTTCGTTGACAAGCATCTATATAATATCGATAACCATCCTATCCACTTACACTTTATAGCTAAACCCAGAGAGGAAAGAACTCATTGTAAACATACCCGAACCCAGATAAATGTGAAATTACTTTCTCCAACTACTACTTTCTCTTTCTCATCTGAATTATCTACATTTATATTTATGTACTCTGAATAAAAAATTATAATTTTCAGTGCTGAAGGAATATTATATTATAATATATTTATTTAATATATAATATTTATTATAATATTTATTATAATATTTATTATAATATTTATTTATATGAAATTCAATAAAAGTTTTCTTATAAATCACAATTACAATCCAACACTTTCGGCCTGTTCTAACAAGGCTATATATATATATATACATATTCCTGATTGAAAGGACGCACCAATTTAGACATGTTCGCTTAGCTATCTTTAGTCTTAGGTGTCAGACATATATATATTTTGTAATATATTCTTTCAAATCGTATTAAAACTACGAAAAAATAAACTTTTTGGCGCTGAACTTGAAAACCTTTTTGAAGCTTAGTTTTGTTTGAGTGTGTGTTGGAGTGAGTGTGTGTGTGTGTGTGGCGTTTGTTGGCTGTATATATATATATATATATATATATATATATATATATATATATGTGTGTGTGTGTGTGTGTAATTTGGATGGTTAGCCCGGCTGTATTACGTGAATGTGGTGCAGAGTTCAGTGCATATTTGAACGTTTCATGCCATTTGAAAGTGAACACGGTCGACGAGAATGACGATGAGCATAAGGATGACTCTGACGATAAGGATAAGGACAAGGATGAGACTGAGAATGACGATGGGGCAGAGTATGAGGATGACGATAAGACGATTGAGAGTGACGAGAAGGATAAGGATGAGAACGTGGCTGCTGATGAGCATTCGGCATGCCAAGGCGTACAGGAATTTTCTTATTATGCATTGCATGCGAACACACTTCAAGGATCCGACAATCTATGACACAGCCCACTCAGCCCACTCAGCCCACACAGCCCACACAACACCCCCCAGAACACCCCCGGCAACACCCCGATAACCCCTTAAACTGCTTAAACAGCAAACACGCTTAGGCTCGCTGTCTGCTTTTAGAAATATTTGTAGTATTTTGTGTGTGGGACGCAGCTGGTTGTGCAGCCATAATCCAGCTGATGTCATTATTGTAACCGTGCAACTAGCACAAATCTTCAATTGCTTTTGGCCCTACACACATCGACCCCTTGACCCACCGATCCGCCGAGTCCATCCACATCTTTACAATCTATATTTATTGCCTTGCACAATTTTTAGCCACCTTTTTTTTTTGCCGCTCAAGTGTCGCCTCAGTATCTTGGGAATGCTTGCGTCTACACTGACAGAAAAATGTAATGCGTATAGAATTTTGTATTTTAGAATATGTCGAAACCCTTTTTGAACCTTTGAATCAAGTACAAAATACTAATTTTTCATATTATTCATTCTAGTTTACATTTTTTATACGCTAAGTTTAAGTTCTTCATCTGAGCATCTTGGGAATGCTTGGAAAAGCGTCTACACTTTAAAAAAAAAGTGATGTAGCATAGCATTCCAAATGTTTGGTTGCAGAATTTTATATGCAAAATGTTCTTGATTTTATATACGAAATCACTTAATTAAAGTGCAATATAACAAATAAATAAAATTAATGTAAAATAAGCAGGAATTTTACAATGGCGTCAAATTATTCAACATTTTCCACAAGACTTGCTTCAAATCGAAACAATAAATGTTGTTCAGTGTAATCAAGTTTTGAATTAGAATTTTCAGATTCCTAAAACAAATGCGGTTTCATTAATGAAACATATTATTTTGCTAAGTGTAACGACTAATGCACCTCAAGCCTCGCCCCCGCATCTTGGTGAATACTTTATTGAATTCCCTTTTTATCGCTCCGCACTCATCTGTCCATTTCGATAGCCATGTCGACTGCTGCGAGTCCTTTGGTCCAAGTCCGAGTCCGAGGCCGAGACCGAATCCGAATCCGAATCCGAGCCAGACTCGTTTCTTAATATATATTGACTGCCCTGTTCTCCGGTTCTTGTCACATTGAGTTATGAAATGAAATGAAATGAAATGCATGCGAATGGCGTCAAGGAGCTGTGGGTTGGGGGTTGGGGGCTGGGCTTGGGGGCATACAGCAATGCTGCGGCAATGTTGCACTCACACTTTTGCACTTCTACATGGCAGTTCTCTCGCTTGATTGAGACAAATATTTGTACAACAATTTTTGCTTTCGCTCGGGTCAACGTTGCGGTCGCTCAGATCTATAAATTATTGAGGATTTATCGCCAACGCTCACTCACATAAGTCAGCCAGTCTATATATATAAATATATATATATATATATATATATATATATATATACGATATATTTTTGCCTGTGCTGGCATTGAAGCCGTTTGCCATTTTGATGGACTGCCTCAAACGAGCTCACGTTTCATGGCCAGGTTAATATAATTGCTGTGCAAAGTGCTCGGAATTCTTGTTACCCCCTCCTCTGTCTCCCCCCCTTGATGACATTGTTCCCCTTGCCACTTGACGTTGACAATTGTGAGTAATGGCGCTCTCAAGCCGATAACTCACTTGAAAGACAGATTGAGAAAGAAAGGGAAAAAACTTGCACAAAGTCAGTCAATGCATTTCTCTGAGCGCCTGCACATAAAAAGATGAAAACGATTTTATAGACTTAGGATGTTGTCAGAGCAGCGCGAAGCGAGAAGCATTGTGACTGATTTATTATGTGATAAGAGTTTTGAGATAAGATAAATGCTACAAAATGATAAAGGGAGCAAATCTCTGACAAAGCACTGCAAGCAATCTGCAAGAAGTAGTAATAAGTGAAGAGAAGAAAGAGTAGTAGAGAGAAGTGAGAAGTGAAAAAAGATAAGTCGAAGAACGATTAGAGACACATGCAGAGAAGTGAGAAGCTTGAGAAGATAATTCAAAGCTACGAGAGAAATAGAATAAGCTGGAATCAAAGCGACACACAAATCCAATAAGATAAGTAAAAGAGAGCAGCTAAGAGAGAAGCGAGAAGAGAGCAGCGAGAAGCGAGAAGCGAGAAGATATTCGAGATAACATTTATATGGCATAATAATTGCCATAAATTTCGCTGAAATCGCTTTCGTTCTCTGATCGGGAAATGATTTGATGGCTGATTGCATCAAGATGTGTCTGTGAGCTGTAAACTGAAATCGATGGCAAAGAACTGCATATCAAAAAGTTCACTTCTGGCAATTTTGTGTGCTGGCCAACAACACATTTGGTGCTATTTATGGGTAGTGGTTTGGGGCATGAAAACAACCCATTTGCATCGCATGTGAGATTACAATGTGAGAGACGCAAAAACGCTGTTTAACTTTGCCCCCGCAGAAGCAGAGCCAGAGCCAGAGGCAGCATAAACAAGAGCCACAAAAATTGGCAGAACCAGGTTTTTGGTTCTGGTTCTGGTTCTGGTTTTGATTTTGGTTTTTATTCTGTTTTCAGGTTATGGGTCTGGCTTTGGGTCGGAGTCGGGGTTTGCCAAATAGCCGCCAGTTGCGGTTGCCCCACCCGGCTGCGGTGCTACTGTGGCTCCGGTAACCAGTGATAAATAAATTAAAAGGCACACGTGAACCGGCAGCCAGACCAAAAACTGCCCAGAGCTGAACGCAGCCTAATAAAGCTGACCACGCAGCAGGCAACACAAGGCGAGCCTTGGTTTGCGGACGGGCGTGCCACATGTGGTGGCCTCCATGCAACCGTCGAACCCCCACACACACAAACTCACGCACACACACATGTGTAAAAAAAGTAAAAGTAAAAAACAAAACTGGAAGAATGAAAAACCAGTGGCTTGTGGCCACGGTTAGGCCCGAAAAATCTGTGGAAACCAGACGAGGCGAAGCGGGGAGGAGGAAATAACCACACGCACACGCACACACACGCACACACGCACACACACGCACACACACGCACACACACACGCACACACACGCATAGTCCCAAGCCAAATTGATAAAAAAAAAGAAAACAAGTTCACAGCGAGTGGAGGGGGTTGAGGGCAGATTGCTGTGGTTGTTGCTCATCGACAAAGAATGTTTGGCGTGCTTTTATTTTTTCGCTAACAAGCTAACATTATGAGCCGAGCGTAAAATGAAATATTAAATTTACGTCTTACAATGCTTGAATAATGTGCCAAAGAACATTTTACTACGTGCAACGAGTGAGTGCCACAAACAAGTGCAGCGCGTCATTTAAAGCGAATATTGATTATAATAAAGATGCATATTATATTATAGCGCAAATCTGCGAGAAGAAGAAGAAGCAAAAGAGAGAAGTGCAGTCAGAATTGCAGAGAGAGAGAGAGAGAGAGAAGCTCAACGACAGAGAGAACAATTATGTAAGCGAGAGAAGTGCTGAGAAAGCATGGGAGAAGCGAGAAGCTGAAGAAAAGAAAAAGTCAAAGAAAGAAGAACAATAAGTGAGGAAAGAATGGGAGCGAGAAGAAGTAAAGGAAAAAAGGACAATTTGTGAAAGCAAAAGGGGAAATGAGAAGCGTAAGATAAGCCAGACAGAGAAAGAGAGAGAGAGAGAGCGAGAGAGAAGTAATGGAAAAAGTACAATTTGTGAAAGCAAAAGGGGGGAATAAGAAGCGTAAGATAAGCCAGAGAGAGAGAGAGAGAGAGAGAGAGAGAGAACGAGAGAGAAGTACAAGAAAGGAGAATAAGAGCGAGAAGAGCGCAATGCAAGCGAGAATAAAATAGATAAGTAGAAAAGAAAAGAAAAGAAAAGGCAGCGAGAAGCGTAACATGAACGAGAGCAAGAAGTAAAAGAAAGAAGAGAAAGAAGAGCAAGAAGTGACGTAAGCATAAGAGCGAGAAGCATAACGCAAGCGAGAATAAGAAATAAAAGCGAAAAAGTGCTACAAAAATGGAAAACGGAAGAAATGAGAAGTGTCACAGAAGCGAGAAGAGAAAGTAAAAGAAGAATAGCATTAGGAACACGGAAAGAAAAGGAGAATTGAGAGAAGCAAAAGCAAGAAGCAAGCAGCAAGCAGCGAGAAGCATAAACAAGAATCTCAGCAATAATTAAAAAGCTCAAATAAGAAGTAAAAGAAAGAAGAGAAAGAAGAGCAAGAAGAGAACAAGAAGTAAAAGCGAAAACCTTACAAAAAGTGCAACAAAAACGGAAAATGGAAAAAATGAGAAGTGTAACAGAAGCGAAAAGAGAAAGTAAAAGAAAGAATAGCATTAGGAACACGGAAACAACACGTGAAAAGGGGAATTGAAAGAAGCAAAGCAAGAAGCAAGCAGCAAGCAGCAAGAAGCTTAAACAAGAATCTCAGCAATAATTAAAAAGCTCAAATAAGAAGTAAAAGAAAGAAGAAAGCACCAAAAGTACTTCAACAAGCGTAGCGAATCGAAGCGAGAAGCATAACGTAATCAAGAAGCGAAGCGTGTAACTTAAATGAAGAGTTTACAGAACAGAACTGGTCTTAGTTAAAGTTAAGTAAAGTTAAAGTGTTTCCTTCTGCTGCTGGCTGCTGGCTGGCTGGCTGGCTGGCTTAGCAAAGTAATCTCTGCCAGACAAATTGCAACCCAATTCAAAGGCGTACGTGCCACAGAAATTGCTTCAGCTCTTTAGCTACATATTTGACCAGAGATCCCTTAAAGACAATTTACAGGAGTAGGGGCAATGCTTGGCATAAAATTATTATTATTATTATTATTATTATTATTATTGATTGAGTGAGTGAGTGAGTGAGCTGAAATCACATTTCACACATTTTACACACTTTGCATTTGGTTATCACTCAACCATCTCAAGAATAGTCTGTGTTACAAGGTTATTAAAAATAGTATTTATTATGAGAGCTCATTTTGTATACAGATTGGAGAAGGAGTGCATATTTCACAGCAAATGCTGATGTGGGTAATTTTGGGTAAGAGTTCCTAATTTGTGCTGTGAAGGTTCTGTGATAACTTAAGCGACACTTTTGTCGGGTGTGCAAATAGAATTATGGAAATACCAAAATTGTTGCCTGATGCGTTTGCCTTTGTTTAGATCTATCTGTTAAGCGGTTCAGTTCCATTTGGCTCGGTTCGGTTCGGTTCGATGCGGAGCGGTGCTGGTGCGGTTTGCTGTGGTTTGGGTTGTGTCTTGTCTCTGTTTCAGTCTGCTGCCCACGTTGCCAACACATAACTTGAGTGTGTGAAACACTTCAACTGTGTATGTGTGTGTGTGTGTGTGTGTGTGCTGTGTGTGTGTGCTGTGTGTGCTGTGTGTGTGTGCTGTGTGTGCTGTGTGTGCTGTGTGTGTTTGCTTGTTGTGCGGAGTCCAAATTAGGTTTCATCTGCCAGTTTGCCTTTTTCACTCTGTTTGCAAACTAATTTACCGTTAGTTATTGCGATTGTGTGCGTGTCTATATATATATATATATACTCGTATATATATATATATATATATCTGCATAAGTGCTTATATATATATTACTATCAGTAGACAAATGTAGACCACACACTTGGAGAAAGATATGCGCTCGAATTTGCCAAGATGCACTCAAATTGAATTCACACTAAAAATCAGTAAATAATTTGATTTTTTCCTATTTAGAAATAATTTCTAAATTTACGAATTTAATTTCTTTAAAATAAAAAGTTTGACTTTTCAGAATTTCTGTTTGTATTTAAAAAGTAAATACAGAAATAGTTAAGAAACCGTTTAAAACACAAACAAAAACCAATTTCTCTTTTTAAGAAAATAATACAGCAAAAACTGGGCAAAATTTGTGTTTTTTATTTGTATATTTTGTAAGAATTAAACTCTACACTTGCAAAACCCATTAAAAATTCGACTTTGTTATTTAGAAATTATAACCATTAAAGCCGTTCAAGCTCAAGAACAAGCTCAAGCTCAAGTTTATGTACTTTTACAGAAACATTTTATTCGGTTTGCTTGTTTATTAGTCTACTTAAAAGATAATTACTTGTTGCACCCATTAGCCAAAGTGTTATGGTAGGTCATAAATATTTTCTTCGAGTGCAGCTTTCTTGGCTGCTGCTCAGTGAAGGACTTTGGGCATGCATATGCTGGCCATTTGTCTGCCACGCCTCGACCATAAATTATACGCTCTCGGTTCAGGCAACAAAACACGGCAAGATATGCCCAAAGATACACGCACGAGAGAGAGAGAGAGAGAGAAAGAGAGAGAAAGAGAGAGAGATACAAAGAGACAGAGAGAAAGTTGTCACTTATAAATGTGTAGTTATTTCCATTAAGTTGTTGTCATCACTCTGACATTCCTTTGAGTCTCATCTTTTGCTTGCTTCTCGCCTCTGCTCTGCTCTCCTCTGCTCTCTGCTCTTCCCTTCATCTGCCACTTTAGCTTTGCTTCACTTCTCATCGTTTCTCTTCTATTCTCTTCTCTCGTCCACAGGGCCACTTGTCGAAAATGTTTTTGGTGGAGGTCACAGTTACACAAGCCGCTAGGTAATCTACGGCTCAAGCAGTGTGGCAGTGAGGCAGTGTGTGTGTGGCAGCGTGTAACAGTGTGTGTGTGTGTGTGTGTGTGTGTGTTCGAGGGTGTTTTTCGTGTTGGTTTGTGTCAGTGTCTGCGTGCAGCTTTTGTGGGCAACCAACTTAATCACAAGTAAACGACGCCTTGCCATTCATTCGTGCCCCCCTTGCCCCGTCCTGCCTCGTCCTTTCGAGGAGTCCACCACTTACGTAGAAGCAAGCAAATCTGCAGCGTCAGCCATTCATTTGGTTAATGACATTGTGTGGTGGCCGCTGCGCCAAAAGTTACACAAACATAAACACAGATCTACACTCAGATAAAAAGTAGTATTGAAAATCACAAAAAAAAAACCAAAAAACAAAAAAGCCCTTTTCAAAAGCTGCCAACATTGGGTCCTTGCGGGGTTTCTGTCCGTCCTTCAAAATGAAATCTCCGAGGGGGCAAAAAGGGTATCATAAAGTTGTTCAAACCTTTTTAACAGCTGCCAGCAAGCAGCGGTAAAGTTGACTTTCTAAATATGTTTGTAAGTGGAAAGATTAATTTAAAAAACTGACAACTGAAATAAGAACTGACAAAACTCCAGCGAGTTTTTGTATAATTTTCTTAATTAATTGAATCGTTTCAGTTTGTGTTTTATGTTTTTCACAATTTCCAAAGCTTGAAACTTGAAATGTGAAAAATAAATTTTGATATGCCAAACTCAGACCAAGTTTCTATTATTTTATCGATAACTTTCAACTTTTCAGCTACATTTTAAAGAAATATTTTTCCAATGCTTTATGTGTAAGTCAGTTCAAAGAGTTGTGTTTGGCAAAGGATAGGAAATCATATATTAATATTTAACTAAAGACTTGTCTGCTGGTAGCCAGTTGTTTCTGCAAGTGTAGACGGCGATTGGGAGTTCAGTGGCATATGCCATATGCCAAGCAAGTGAGTATCTAACAGATACATTTGCAGGCTGGCCAGAGCACATAAACTTTTTGGCCAACACTGCTTTAAAGGCTGTGTGACAGACATGTGTGTGGGGTGTGTGGGGTGTGGGTTAGCACAACCCCTCCCGCACCACCACTAACCACCGTGGTTTGGTGCACGAAACAAAGTCAGCAAACACTTTTGCATTCAGCGCTTTTCGCTGGTCGCTCGCTTTCCATGCTTGAATTATTTTAGCCGCAGCAGCGACATCAGTGCTTTTGTGCTAATGCAGCATGTGTCATGCCAACCACTCCCCACCACCGACCACCCACCACCTGCCACCCACCACCCGTCAACCACACCACATGTGCATAGCGACCACTTGGGAATCAGTACAGCAAAAAAAAACAAACAACAAAAAAACATTGCAAAAATGAAAATGGAAATGAAAATGGTATATAAATTTGAAAAATTAAAAAAAATAAATAAAATGAGGAAAAATATTGTGGAAATGTAACTAAATTAAATGTAGCCATGCACTGTGTACATCTGTGTGTGTGTGTGTGTGTGAGGACAATACACACATTGTGTTTCTACACACACATTTGCATACACTCGCTGCCAAAATAAACAGCGCAGCTCGCATTTGCAGAACACGAATTGAAAACAATGAAAATTTGTGTGTTCCATTTGCCAGTTTGTGTGGCACTTGTTAGTCAAATTGGCAGCCATTTGCCGTTTAGTGTTCCATTTCAGTGTTCCCCCGCGGCACTTCCAGTACAAAAATAAATAAATTTAAAAAAATTCAAATTTTTCTTAATTATTACTCTCGAAACTTGAAAGCCAACATTAATAAAACTTAAAATAAATAAATACAAATAAATCAAGAAATATTTTAAGAACCACAAATGTTAAGTTTAGCAAAAGAAGCATGTCCAAGCTGAAATATCTTCAATATGGAATACTTCACTCAAATAATTATATATTTGATTTAATCTTTTTATGCATTATTAAGTTACTTAAAAAAAAAACACAGATTTGGAAGAACAGAGTAGAAAAAGCAAGCTGGAACCAAATTGCAATCGAGTTGGTTCGACTAAGAAATAAGTTCAACAAGTTTTGGTTAACAAAATCTGCGTTTTTGAACAGTTTATCAATAAGATATTTGGGTAACATATATATATATATATATATATACTAATTAGCAGACTATATCTGGAAAGTTGTGAATTTTATTGTTATCGAAAATAAGCTTTATAAGAACTTAAATAACAATTTCGAAATAATAATACATGACTATATGATGATGCTGATCAGGAATATGTATAAATTTATATATATATATATGTATATATCAACTATATAGTTGATGGCATCTGATACACACCCGTTATATATATTACCACCAGTGTGCGCCACTCTGCTCAATATTTGGGTACAGTATTGTTTTCAGTTCAGATTGTTGTGTGTGTGTGTGTGTGTGTGTGTGCATTGCGGTTAGCCAAGTGCGCTTTAGTGCCTTAATAATGGCTTAGCATTTGCATACAATTACAGTCTACACACACACACACACACACACACACACATGTAAATAGGTGCGCTCTATGTGAATACAGATCGCATATGGAGCACTTTGATTCAATTTGCTTCAAGTTTTTATCGCCCACACGACAGTTGAGCCTAAGAAGGTTGGCACACACATACACACACACACACACACACACATCTAAGCACACACACACACACACAGACACACACACACACACACACACACACACACTGGCTCAGTTTTTTACTAATGAGTTTGAAATGTGAAAAGCACTCAACGCTTTCGCTGCTTTCGATGCTTTTTCCCACTTGGCACTTGATGCATTGCACTTCAACGGCGAATCTGAATCTGAATCTAAATCTAAATCTCAATCTGAATCTGAATCTGAAGGGTTTTCACTACTATTTCCTTCCTTATTTATTTTCTTCCTTCTTTTTTTTAATGTGCTGCATTTAATGCACAGCACATCGTTGACCCAATTTCGAATATTTTCGGCATCTAACTAAAAAAATATATTTAACGACGACCACAAAATGAAAATATATCTGAATAACTGTTGGCAAGAGGACATTTTAAATGCGCTAATTGAATAGGGATGAAAATGGATCACAGCTGAATTGAGTTGACGATTATTCCTATTTGATGATTATTTGTCCACAACTCATAACTCTTGAATTCCGATTGAGATAATTTGGCAAACATACAAAATGTTTGAGCTTTCGCCAGATTGTTGCTAGGGCAGCTCAGCTTTAAGTTATAGCGATTCGAACTGGCCATCTTCGACAAATATGCATATGCAAAAGTATAAAAAGCAGTTGCAGGAAATAACTCGAATTGTGCCGCTTCCAGTCTCCGTCCGTGTCCCGTTGCCGTTTGCGTCCACATACGAAACAATAAAAAAAAAAAATTGGTGAAGCACCTACAGAGCGCAAAATAATGTCCAAGAGTGCGCCACAAATGTGGCAAGCCGCAGCAAATGAGTTGAGTTTCAAATTATGCACCAGTTTCGTTTGTGCGATTTAAATAAAAGAATAGAAATGGAAAATGAAGCCCCACAGCATCTTTTTTAATTGGCCAAAAAGAGACCGAGAGAGGGAGAGAGAGAGAGAGAGAGAGAGAGAGAGAGAGATATAGAGATATAGAAAGAGACAGAGAGAAAGAGACAGAGACAGAGAGAGAGGCAATGATAATCGTGCACCAAGCATGTAAACGAGAATAAACATCAAATTAAATTATGATATAAGCTGAACAAGTGTGTGTGTGTGTGTGTGTGTGTGTGTGTGTGTGTGTGTGTGTGTGTGGTTGTTTATCCTGGGGAATATCCTGTATTCCCTGCAGCCATAGCGTATTCAAGCACCTTTTGTCAAGTTTCCTCTGTTCTTTCTTCTGATTACTGATTACAGCTTCGATAGAACTTGATTTAAGCTTAAGATTCTTAAGATGTTCAATTATTTTATTGGATTCTTCATATTTATTGATGTCTTTTGCATGCATAATTGTGCTTTCTGCTTACAGCACTTTGCTCAAATACTGAAAATCATTGGCGCGGAATTCCCAAATCGGGCGAGAGGAGATAATGGATTGGTCGCGATGTCAACTCATTGAAAGTCTCTTCCCATGAGAACTTGCCAGACTTTTAGCTGTACTTTTGTGCCCAACAATTGGGAGGCTGAGATGTTTTCCTTTTGTCGACCAGGTACCCCCCAGCTTCAACTCCACCCCACGCCCAGGTCCCAGTCCGGAAGTCTCAAAAAAAACACAAATTGTTGCATAATTTCCTTGGATTTTTCACGGCTTGCGCAGGGTGGTTCTTACACTCAGAAAAGAAAATCACACTTAATTTTTTGACAATCACCATAAAAAGAAAATGGCCCAGAAAATGAGCACAAGTTTTTCTGGTTTATAGAAATATTTTTGAAATATACGAGCAAAAATACTCTTTTATATTTAATGTTTTCAATTATTAAGAAAAGCATTTTTTAAGAAAACGATTTTAAAACTCTCTTTTTCTAAAAGAGTTCGAGTTTAGTTCAGTTGTTTAACCTGACATTTTAGAGAAAAAAACTTGCTGAATAATAAATAAATAACAAGTTAATTTTGACACCAAAATGTAAGCAGTCCAAGAAATACAAATTTCCTCATCATTTTGTGGTATATTTGCCCTTTTGGGCTGAGTGGTTCTTGGCATAAATATTTGTATAAATTCTTTAAGCCATATCTGTTGCCATATTCTGTTTGGCATTTGCCAGGCTTCATCATATATATATATATATATATATATATAGGACATATTTAACAAGCTGTTGGATTAAGATAAGGATTCAGGTTGACGTGTAAAGGAGCCGCAAAATTTAATCAAGCAAAAATCAATTTAAAATAGATTCACTTTGCACGCTAATTGATGTGCCGTCGGCAAAATTAACAAATATTTGCCAACTGGCAAACAGCTAACAGAAAGCAGCTAATTAAACACTTTTGGTATCATCAGACAGACAGACAGATGGCCAAAATGCCAGTTGAGAGTTGCTAGCTGTTAGCTGTTAGCTGTTGGCTGTTAGCTGTTAGCTGCTTGCTGTTAATTGTTAGCTGAGCTCTTGGCTCTTGGCTCATGGCTCTTGGCTCTTTGCTTTTGGCTGTTGCCCTGGCATCATTTGAGCACATTTAAGGACATGAGGCAAATTGCTTGGCAACGCCATTTTCACACTTTCCCTTTGATGCCACTCGCCCCTCCAAAAGTGGTGGGCGGGAATTACATTAAGCTCTACGACAACTAACAACATTTAATTACAACACAATGTTGCAATTTAATTGGCCACATTTTGTGGTTCTGCCTATAATCAAATATAAATATGCCCACATTTGTAATTCAACTCTAACAAATTGAGCTGCCTGAAACCAAAATGATGTTTAAACTCAGCATTGGAAATAGCGAAAGGGTTGCAAAACTTTTTCTGTAACAGCACTTGAGAACAACTTGCAATGTGCTCGTCGATGGATACCCTATAAAAAAAAACAAACGATGTTTCCTATTCGACATTGTTGAGATTTAAACAGTTCATCAACGATATAGCTAGCGATTGAATATATATATAAATATATATGTAAAAATTGGTATATCTTATTGTATCGGAAATCGATTTATATTGTTCAGTTTCGGTTATCGATGATCGATCGATGATATATATATATATATATACATTATGGGATCAGATATGCCTGTAACACATTTTAAATGGGTTCAGGGTATATATGGAAACCATTGCTTTTGAAAATTCAGTTCACTTTCGTGAAAGTTATGGCTGTAAAAACGCGATTGGTGTCGAAATAAATTCAACAATTTCTCAACGCACTTTGCGAACCCATCAACAACAACAACAACAACAAAAAAAAAGAGAATTGGTTGAAGTGCGGCCAAGTTAAATGCACAACATTTTTTGCACTTTTCGTTGAATAAACAAAATGGTTTTGTGTGAAACACAAATATTTTTGTTTGTATTTGCTCGCTGTTTTTAGGACGGGAAACATTTAAAGTAAACAAAATATTCTATTAGCAGAAAGATTGTCGAGGATTCGATACCCTTGCAAAGCGGAGACAACCAAGCGATATATATATATATAGTTGAAAAAAATGACAGAGAAAATGTAACTCGTGAGTTGTATTGAGATATTTGATATTTGATATTGAGATATATATCATAATTATGCGATCTGGCTGAAGCCGACTGAGGAATTAGTTAGTCGCCTGTTAATGCGGATCAAGAAAATATCTACCTCAATGTCTTGGGTAAACCGATTCGAAAAGATAACTGCTTTGTCAACTAACATGAACTTTGACAGGAGGCTTACAAAACACACACATGTGCTCCGTCTGGCATAATAATAATAAGCTCTATTAAGCTGACAGAAGTTGTGAGTATGACCAGATGAAAGTATGATTACGCATCCAACTTGACGGCACATTAAACACGCACAATTCCCGGGCAGAGGGGCAGGCAGAGGGGCAGGCAGAGGGGCAGGCAGAGGGGCAGGCAGAGGGCTGAGCAACAGCAGCAGCAGCAGCATCTATGTAACTTGTCACCTGGCCTTGTCCCAGTTAAGTGGTTTCCCTGAGCTCCAACTCAATCCAACTACTAAGCTGCCACTGCTGCTGCCAGCAGGAGCAACAACTTTCTTTGAGTTGCTTCGCATCGATTTCTATGTCGAAATGAGACCAAAATTCAACGAAGCAATTTTTTTTTATTTTATTTGTTTTTGTTTTTGTTTTTTCCTTTTTGACAACACTTTGGTTCAGCGCACTTTAAGTGACAGTCACGCCACACCTTCCCAGGGCGGCACTGAGCGAAATTTGTACTTATATTTATATATTTATATATATTTATTTATATAATTGAGTGCATTGAATTACTTCAAATCAATACTAAAAAGTTTATTGTCTGCTAAACTTTTTTTTATAATTCTATTTTGTTTTTTTTTATATATATGAATACTTTAATATATCTGGAATTCCTTCGGGATTCCTCTTCAGGGAGAAGACACCAAGTAAAATAGTTCATAATTTGTGAAATATTTATTTCTTTAATCAATCTTTACAATTCTTTTGCGCACTTTCATCAGGCATAATTATTATTATCACTGCCAACTGTTATATCTAGCCGGGTTGAGGTTTTCCATACATCAATCTTAGGATAGGATAATTGGCTAATCTGCTGTGCCCCTTGAGGATTCTCAATCTCATTCTCACAAAATCGGCAGTTTCCCGTTACAAACAGTATCTAGTTTAGCTCAAGTCTCAAGAGGCAGGCAAGTATTGCCTCATCTGTTCCTCAATAGAGACATGTCTCATAAATAGTTGGCCAAGTAGGCTCACAATTTTACCTTGTTTTCGTACTTCTCTCCTAAAAATCTTACAAATTCCAATTCACAAAAATTCCGAAGAGTTTCACTCAAAAAAACAAACAACTTTTCCTAATAATAACAATAAATTCAGCTTTCGTTTTTTTTCTATGTTGTAACTAAACATCAAAATTTGTTTGTTTTTTTTGCTGTGTACACACCTATGTTTTTCTGTGTGTGTGATTGGTTGGTAAAAAAGTGACTGGCGCTTAATAAAGCTACACGAAGCGGAAATGAGCATGTAATGTTAACGGAAATGCGTTCAACGCCATCTTGCGCCAAATGAAATTCATGTGGAACACGACTAGACAGAGTTCGACAGACTTCGACAGACGTCGACAGACGTCGACAGACAGACGGACGGATGGACAGACGGAAGGACGGAAAAGTGGACGGACTACAGAGATAGGCAGTCAAATATTGCAGTTTACAGCATGCAATATTATATATATATATATATATATATATATATATACTATAGAGTAACTGGGGGGGAGGGTTTGGGTGATAAGCAGGTATTGCACATTGCTGTAAAAACTGAAATTGGCCTAGCTTATTCAGAGCAGCACAGTAAAGTGTTAAACTGTGTTGCCAACGAACGAAGCTTGACAACAACACCAAAAACAAAAATGAAATCAAATAAAATAAAATAAAAAAACAAAAAAAAAGGAAGGAAACAAGTGAGAGCATTACAGTCGGGCTTCACCGACTGTAGAATACACTGCAAGCTGTGTAATACCAGTTAAGAATAGCTGGCAAAGAATTGAATTGAATAACTAATTAATGAATTAATACAGCTTTCATTTATGACTATTCTTTGATACTCGAAAACTGTGGGAATTTTGGGAATAAAATATATATGCCGATCTTTGACGGATCAATCCAGCAATGTGCCGTCAAAATTTGGGAACTCTAGCTTTCAAATTGTGTGAGATATGTGTGGTTGTTATCGATTAACACTTATCGATGTTATCGATTTAAAATGTGAACAATCTTAACACTTTTCCTGATTTTAAGTTCCTACAAGGGCAATACAAATAAAATCAAATAAAATAAGATATATATATATATATATATATAATAAATCTGATTAATTTGATTGCGTTACAAATTGATAACTAAAATGCAAATGCCCAAAAGCGCATCTAAGCGAACCGAAACGGTATGGAATGAAACGGAATGGCCGGGAAATGGAATGGGAAGTTGTCCACTCAAGGGAATTCCCCTAAATAAAGTGGAATGTGCCACGAAAAAGAAAAATAGAAAAGAAAAAAAAAACGCAAGGGATAAACTACGATAGATAGATGCGATAGATATATGTACATGTGTACATACACATGTATAGGACAAGTTACCGAAACGAGATACTCACACACACACACACACACACACACACACACACACACACACACACACGCACACACACACTCGCTCTCTCTCTCTCGTACATCATTGGTTATTTATTGGTTTCCACTAAATAAATCGACTCGAAATTGGCAAACGTCGCAAAATGGACATTATTGGCCTCCATATTGGTGCCCCACCACGTTCCACGTTGCACGTTGCAAGCTCAGACGTTTAGCTATGTCTCGCTCTCTCTCTCTCTCCCTCTCTATCTCTCTCTCGTTGAGAACTGGAGCACGTTGTGCTCCAAACACGTTCAACTAAATCAAAATGACTCTGTCGACACGAGATCCACAAACTTTAACCCAAATCCTGCATAAAAGAAAAAAAGGAAAAAAACAAATAGAAAAAGGAACTTGAGCGAAATATTGTCAAGTTTTGTTGCACGGACACATGTTTAAGTTCAGTTATTTATTTAGTCAACTTTTCACTTGGCACAGTGGACGTAATTCCCGAAACTATCAGCCAATAAATTGAGCTCAAATTACAGCCAAAATTCTAAAGAAGAATCATGAATCTGAACCGATTCAAGAAACATTTTCCTGTGTACATGATATCAATTGATTTAAAGAACTTTAACTGCTTAATTAAGTAAAACTCGAATTGCATTTCATTAGTTTAGACTGACTTCATTAGTCTGTGTGTCAAATACAAACCGGAACAACTTGAAGCAACTGTAACCGGAACTTATGCAAACAAAAAACCATCTTTCAAAGCAGCTGAGTAGCATCCACAACTGGAACTGATACTATCATTAATTATAACCCCTTGTAACGGTACACAAGCTGTACCGTTTGGCACCGTTACACAATCTTTATCAGAGTCCAAGCAGGAATCGGAACTTAAATTCGATTTGATAAAGTAAAGTAAAGTAAAGTTTTGGGTTCATTTACATGCATCGAAAGCTGTCCAAATTGAGTTACTGAAACAAGTTAGAATTCTCGCTTGTCTAGACAGCGCGACTGGTAGATACCCTGTAGTTTGTTCTATATGAAAACATTTTAAGTTGGAAATCCTTTTGCCATTTTCACAGTTGTTTATTAATATGACTGATGAGTTGTTATTTGTAAATTAGAATTGCTTATCGATTGCGTATCGATAATCGATTAACATGTTCAGCTATCGCTAAAAATCTAGCTAGATCTGTGTGCGGCAAATGAGAAGTTATAAGAACTTTTATAACTGATCTGGAATATATATGTATATATAGTTAATGGATTCACTGTTAGAATTACTTATCGATTGCGTATCGATAATCGATTAACATGTTCAGCTATCGCTAAAAATCTAGCTAGATCTGTGTGTGGCAAATGAGTAGTTATAAGAACTTTTATAACTGATCTGGAATATATATATAGTTAATGCATTCACTGCAGCATTTCAATATACCCATTTTAGGAATTTTTAATGGGTATATGCCATAACACAAATTGTTAATTTTGTTTATTTTGGTCCTATTTATATACGATAGATTGAAGAATATACATTTATAGCTATATGCTTTAGACATAGACGCTGCAATGGCTTTGGCCGACATAATGATACCCGATTTACACATTAATTAATGGGTACAATTAGTGGTATATTAATGCAAGTTGCTCGTGGCTCGTCCATTAATTATAATTGCCAACGTCTGCTGAAAGTATTTATTTGTGGCCAGAACATTAACACACCCATTAACTATAAACTGAAACTGAAACTGAAACTGAAACTGGCACTGAAATAGACACTGAAACTGAAAGCTTAAGCACGTTTTGGCATTGTTCTCGATTATGCCACAAAAAGTGACCATTTTGGCCATTGTGGCTAACCAGAAGGTTAAGTAGAATACAGAGCAGAGCTGAGCAGAGCATGCACAAATAGATGTGCGAGTATTAGCCAAGTGGGTGGCGGTCTATTTGCTGGCCTATTGATTGCCGGCCAACAGCTACTTTGAGTGGCCAACAGGGGCCGCTATGCCTCATTAGCCAAATAAAATGTGGTTGCTCATTTTTTTTTTGGGCGTAATTCGTTTGATTGTCAGCTGATTGCAGCCGGCAGAAAAATACTTTTGCATCTGCCTCTCATCTCTAATCTCTTCGCTTATTTTTGTGCTGTGCTGTGCGGTGCTGTGTGCGCTTGTCCCCAAAGATTTTGGGGGGACAGCCGATTATTAGACAGCATTTACCGATGTCACGTGAAGTTATCCCTGCCCCCTGGCCAAACTGGCTATGAGCTGGCAAAAATTGAGAATGTTGTTTTGGTGCTCGACTCTCGACTGCCAAGGGATTTGGCTTTGACAGGCAAACACACAGCCGATGCGAACGATAAGAATGGCAATAACTTTAAAAGTCGCTGCGGGCTGCCATTTAGGCCCCCCTCCCCCTACCTACACACACACACACACCAAAATAACACCCCCTACACCCTACCCCCTGCCACTCCTCTTTACAACACCTTTTTTGTGCCATACCCATGCGGGCAAGTTTTAGGTGTCTCTGTGTGTGTGTCTCTGAGTGTCTCTATGCGTGTGTCTCTATGTGTGTGTGTGTGTGTGTGTGTATCTACACGCAGAAAACAAGAATATCAGTTTAGAATGAGTAAGTTGTACTCTTCAAGCAAAGCTGAATTTCATTTGCAATTCCAGTTCAGAATTTCAATCGCTTATCTGATGAAATGGAATAAGAATTTTCCTAAACTTAACAACTCAACAAGTGCTGGCTTGATCAAGCCTTGATATCCTTGTTCAAAGACAAATAATTATTGAATAAGTTACTTGTTGCTGCTCTGCTCAAAACATGTTGAATGTTTCTGTTCATTTCATTTCTTAGATACTTTGCTCAAATCAAGTAAAAAGTCAACTTCATCAGTCGATTTTTAATCAGTCTTTGGATTTTTGTTGTTTTTTTTTTGTATGATGTGCAGCATCATTTCTGCGAGTGTATGCACATTTTTTGAAAATCATTTGCCATTATGCTTGTGTTTTGGCATTAGTCACTGACCGTCCAGCAGGAGCAGCTTACACACATAACGAGAAAAGGTCCTGCCACGATAAGCCATGTCAAACAAGGCACAAAAAGAAAGAAAAACACACACAGATACACACACACACACACACACACAGAGAGACACACACAGAGACACGAGTAATAGAATCAAAAATATCATCGCATCATTTGCGGGTTTAATTTTTAGTGAAGTGATTTTTGGGCATCGCAAACAACCGGTAAACCTTAAACCTGAAACCTTAAATCGTAAGCCGTAAATCGTAAACCGTTAACTGTCAACTGTGCAAGAAGAAGAAGAGTTCAGTCTCGGGGGAACAGTGGAATTGAAACAAATGAATAAACTATTCGCAAAAATCGAACCAACATCCAAAGACAAAGTTAACTGGCAACCAAAAAAAAAAAAAAAACAAAAGTGGCAACAAAATGAAGCTAAGAAACTACACAACACAAGTTGGAGGCAGCTCGACTACTAGATGCCCTGTAATCAGCAAGTAGTTGGCTCAACAGGAAAATTTGTTATTGATCTGAACTAAATCTGATCGATAAGAAATAGATTTTTCATATATATATATAAAAATATATATAAATATATATCTAAAAAAGCTATATTTTAACAAATGTTCATTTTATGGCTATCGCAAATCGATTTCAATCGAGTTATCGATAACAGCAAATGAACTTAATCTAATTTTCCAAATTTTACACTCTCCAGTTCTTACAGTCTCTGAGTTCGACTAGTTTAATTGTAATCAAGAATATATATATATATATATATATTATATGTAATATGCCTTATAAGTTCGCAGCTGATTCCTGCTACTTCCATCGAATACTTTTACACAACTTCATTGCAACATTTTCAGCCATTTTTCATTTTCATTTGCAGTTTCTTAATTTCTAGCTGTCTAGTAAAACAGTAAATGCTCTTCACATAAAACTGATGCACTTGCAATTCATTTATTTATTTATATGTTAAATACCCCCAAGCTGCACAGCTCCACCGCTGCAGAGCTGCAGAGCTGCACTCTTATCTTTTTGTCCAGTTATCCAGTTATGCAGTTAAAATTGCCATCATAATCAAATGAAATTTGATGCAAAGAAATAAAGACAAAAAAGCGATTTGGGTTTTCATCTCAATTTCGGTTGTTTGGGAAAATAAATGAATTCCAGTTACGGCAACTGTTCAATCAACCGTAAATCTTTGGCAACAGTCTCAGCTGTCACACAGTGCCCAAAGGGGGAGGGGTAGGGGTAGCGGTAGGGGTAGTGTACGAAGAACGTACATACCTTCACCCCATCCCCACTGTCGCGGCAACGAACTTTAACGGGGATTTGCGCCAAAACCAGCTTAGCGTCAGTCCAAACAAAAACCATTTTGCAAACAACAAAAACAACAACAACAATTAAGACTGATATCGTCGAACAAAGGAATGCTCGACCAGATGATGCCCTGCATCGAACATGTTCGATCAACGTTCTAAGAATATGCCATAAATCAATGCAGCGCAATCGGCAGTTCATCGCTCTTCGTACAAGTTCGCCACACGAATCGGACTCGGGTTGGGGTTCGAGATCGGTGTCGGTGTTTATCGCAGCGCTGCAGTGCAGACTTCGTGTCTCTTGTGTGCATGTGTGTGTGTGTGTGTGTGGCGTGTGCTAACGTTCGCTCTGTGCTAAACAGCCAATCAGCACGCGAACACAGGCCGATCATTCAAAAATTAAGAGTACATGTTCGGGCGCATCTCTCTGCTATATTTGTATGCATGTACGATGTTTGTTTGTATTTTTTTTGCTTGAAAATATATTTATTTTCAATGCTGAAGGAGGAACAGAGAAAGAAGTCAAACGGAGATGGCAAAACGTGCTCGTTTACTCATGTATATTTATATATAGACATGCCTGTGAGACATTTTGGCTACAGGGTATGACAAGTAGAAGTAAGAAGAATTGACGCGGGTCATGCAGCGCACAACAACTGCAGCTGGGCACACTAAAAGAACAGCAGCAACAACAACAGCAGCAACAGCAGCAGCAAAAGAAGAAGAAAGAGAAGGAGAAGAGAAACAAAACTAAAGCATAAACAAAGGCTGGACACAAAAAAGCTTGACTCGACAGCTAAACGCGCTCGTAAAGCTTTCAATTAAAATTAATACAAATTTACGCGAATTAAATAAACACAGCAACAAGCGACAACAGCAACAACAACAACAGCACCAAGCGACAAACAGCAGCAGCTAAAACACAGGTGAATGGGTGGGCGTAGTGGCAAAACGCAAAGGTATAAAGAATGTATAATAAACATGTAAAACGTGTGGCAAAAATCGACTGAATGAGTGAATGAATGAATGACGAGTGAAGCACATCTGCCTACGAGGCCAATAAGAGGGTTAGCTTTTAACTTGGCTCACAACGCACAAGGTGACCGAATGCCAGCCCATTATATAACAGTACATGCATATATATATATATCAAGAATATATATATATATATACATTTATATATATATACATAGCTGCACATGTGTCTTAAGCCGAAATGAATTTGGGTTTCGGTTTCGTTTAGGGAATTTAAAATATTTGCTACTTACTAAAAATGGCTAACGGTTAAACGGGGTTAAAAATTAGCTTGAAAATTAGCTTGAAAACGCGCTTCCGATTATGGTTTAATTTGAAATTAGCAAGTTGATAATTTGTATTTTTCAAATAAATAAACATAATTCACTCGATTTACTCGATTTATATTATTTCTATAGACTCAAGCAGCAATCGTTGATAAATTAATTTTAAAGCCATATTTGTGCAATCTGTAAACTAGCCACAACACAAGTCAATTATCAAAAATCTAAAATTTATTTATGGAAAAAAAGAAATCCCTTTCCGAAAACGGGGCTCACTCTGCGAACTGCAGAATCGGGGATTAGCTCGTGAAATAACCACCAAACAAGTGAAGGATGTGAAGCTGACGACCAAGGCTCGTGTGGATGCAACCGGGAAGAAGCAGCCGCTGAGCACAGCAAATGGGGCAGCAAAAGCAGGCATGCTGCGGCTGCGGCTGCGCTCCAATTCGATGTGAACTGGCGCCATTAGCACAACTGCAACAGTAAACTTGCAACAGCAAGTTTGCAGCAGCAACAGCCAAACAAAAGTTTTCCCCCCGATGGGGAAAAGCGGGGCAACTGTGGCAACATGCTGCGCCGCGATCGCAATCGCTGACCAAGCTGCGCGTAGCTTTGACCAAGCCCGATGAGTCTCCAGCTCCAGTTGCAGTTGCAGTTGCAGTCCTCCCCTTCAGCTGAGCGAGAGACAACTGTTGACTTGGGCGGGCTGCCAAAGTTGCGCCCACGGCCAAATTGAGTGCCATTTTCAACAAGTAGCAGTCGAACAAGTTCCATTATTTATTTTACTATTTATTATTTCCATTATTTCCAATATTTCCATTTAAAAGAGTTAAAAATTAGCAAAATGAATGATAATTGAATTAATAATTACAAAATTCAAACTTAGCAGGTTCAATTAGAGAAGCGCGCACAATAATTTTAAATACTTACCCCCCGCCCCTCCCCACTCCCACCACACACCCGCATCCAATTTCCATCAAACACTTGCAACAATTGAAAATTATTGATTTGAATACAGAATACGAGTGTTTTAATGGTGTGGGTGTTGTTGTTGGTGTGGGGAGACAGGCAGAATAAACAAAAGCCAAGTTAAGCCAGGGCAATCGACGATGCACACAGCGAAAAATCGCAGACAACAGAAAGCAACTTGCTGGCAAGCAGCTTAATAGAAGAACAACGAACAGCGTGCCCGACTAGACGAATACCCTGTAACTAGGCCTGTAACTACAATAAGTAAATAGAAATACATTTTATAACAAGTTAAATGCTAGAATGTAATTGTTATGGGGCAAAACAACGTTTTCTCCATTCTTGCGTGTTAAACAATAATCGATAAATATCGATTTTCTGCGCATTTTTACAAAATCAATATGTATCGATTGTAAATTCAGATAACGTGACTGTAAATGCCCCTCTACCAAACTCGAAAAAGTTACTGGTAAATAAATTAAACTTACATTTGTACAGCAAATGCAATGACTTCAAATATAAATCCCGGTTTGACGTGATCAAGTGCCTTCAAGTACCTTACCAGTACCACGACATACCACGCAATACTCCAAAGTTACCAAAATGCAAAATAGACATCCATTAAGACTTAAATATACCCCCCAAAACATCTCAAAGATACCCCAAGAAACTGTCTGGTCGAACTCTGAATACCAATCTATCAGATAATAGATAAAGATGTCATTCTTTTTGGTACCCTCTAATGGTATGTAACAAATTTGTTAAAAATAGCATCAGTCCTGTCACGACTATTTTATTTATGAAATAAACAAAAATATTTTATTATGCAGAAAAATGAGCATTGCATAATTTAGACAACATAAAGCTAACGGCTTAGTTACAATTGTTTCTGATTTTTTATTGATTGATGATATGTTGCATGGAATGAAGGGTATAAGCCAAGGAAAAAAGCAGGCTAAAACGCTCGAGTCGAGAGAGTTCGACTAGGAGAAACTAGGCTTACAACTAACCAACTTTCTTAACCAATTTTAATGTAATTTGCACAGTTAATCAATAATGTGTCAGTGTATATGATTTATCAATTGCAAGACACATGGATTTGTATCGATAATTATCGATAAAATGAAATACACTTTTATTTCAAATGACTTGAAGTCTCCAGCTCCTATATAGGCTTGTTCAAACATCGAATCGACTTCTGATCAAGAGTATATATACCATATGGGTACGAAGATGCTTCCTTCTGCTTGTTACACACTCAAGCACAACTTTATTATACCCCTGAACCTCGAATGGGGGTGTTCAGGGTATACTAGGAAAAAAATAGAAAAGAAAAAGAAGAACAGAAAATGAACCACTAAAGCAGTCAAATAAAAGTGAAAGTGGCAAAAGCAACAGCAACAGCAAAAGCAAAAACGAATAGCGAAAAGCGAAAAGCAACGAAGCGTTTGTGATTTTGATTTAGACGTTGAACAGTTTGGCCATGTTTATTGTGTGTATGGAGCACTTTGGCTGACATGACAGATACAACTACAATTACAACAAATACCACAAATACTTCAAGGAGTACCGACGAGTAGACACTAATCAGACGAATGCTTTCTCAACTGGTGGCCAGAATCAGCCATCGACACTATTAAATTTTTTAATGGCGTTGCGTATATCTATAAATATATATATATATATATATCATTCGATTTGTGCGTGGCAAGTTGAGGGGGGATGCCATCAATAAATCAGCAATGAATTTTGCTGGCTTGAATACATTCGAAAACTTGTTGAATCATATTTGTTTAGTTTAAATGCAAGCCAAATGTAGTTATCGATAACATATCGATTAACAAGACATATTTGTTTTGTGTGTAAATAATAATAAATATATAAAGTTGTGAATTATCACAGTTGTCGAGCACAGCTTTCAATCGAGTACTATCGATAATATAACGTGTTTAAATTAACAATCAAGTTGACGCTTTAGCTTGATATGTGCATAGTTATCGATAAATCGTCGATGCACTGTGAACTGAACTTGTTGGAAAATGGGAATTGTTGCTGTTGCTGTTGCTCGTGCAAATGCCACATGTGTATATAGATCTATGACCAAATAATCCATACACACACGCACACACACAGACACACACAGGCACACACACACACACACCTGGCAGTGATTTGGTTTTGCTTGCTTTTTGAAGGCGAAGGAAGGACACATTTGTAGGTTATATTGATTTTTAATACGCGTCTTTGTTGGCAAGCGTCGCGAACCAAGCCGGAGCCAACTGCCAACTACTTGCAGCTTGCTCAGCTCCTTCAGAGTGTGGGCGTGCCTCTGTGTGCCTCAGTGTGAGTGTTTTTTTAATGCTTGTAAAAAGAATGAGAAAGATACAAGCAAACAAGCAAACGTGTCACAAACACAGGAAAACGCACCCACACCCAAACCAACTCACACACACACACACACACAGAAAGAGAGAGACCCATCGAGTTGCGATAACTTAATGTCACACGCATGCCTCTGCATATTAGATTGTCAAATGCGGCGTATGCGTTACTCTTGCCTGGCTACGTAATAAAGGCAGCAGCCGCTATAAATGAGTGAACGAATGAATGCACAGAGCAAAGAGTTCAATACAAACTTGTGATCGGGCGCTGCTTTAAAGAGATCGCCCAATGCACCGTGTGAAGAGCGAGCGCAAGCTGTGTGTATTCAATGCTTTAAAGAGATTGCAAAACTTAAGAAAGAGCGCAAAATATGACTTGCAAGCGAAATGGAAGAGCAGCGCTTGGATTGCTCGCCAAGCGACCGTCCTCGCGACTAAGCAGTGTTTAATTACTGCAAGAAAGAGAGAGAGAAAGTTGAATTCAAACTTGCGATCTGGCGCTGCTTTAAAGAGAGCGAGCGCATTTTGGATGTTGCTATCAAAGAGCTGTGTATTGAATTGGCGCTCCGCTTTAAAGATATCGCTCTTAAGCTTGCAGTTAAAGAGAGGAGCAGCAGACAATGCTTTGTTTGCTCTAGGAGATGAGCAGCAGAGTTACCCTTTCTCTCGCTCTCTCTCTCTCTCTTTCTCTCTCTCTCTCTCTTATTATGATCTAGCTAACTATAAAGTAGAGTTAAGTAAGAAATTTACGAGCAATTATTGGCATCACTGTATGGTGTTGCAGGCGAAGAGAGTCGAGCTTTCTTTTTGTGTTCTCTTAATGTCTGGCATTTGAGGGCTTTGCCTTGTACTTACGATTTGCATAGGCGATCCGCGGACGCATCAGCATCGTCAGCAGCAGCAGCAATAACATTGCATTAATAGGCACGAGCTGCCTTGATGTAAATGCTTCGATTGGTGCTTGTTGTTTATGTTGTTGTTGCTGCTGCGACTGCAACTGCTGCTGCTGTTGCTTCTCCTGCTGCTGTTTCTTCTTCTTCTCCCTATGTTGTTGTTGGCGCCGTCGTTGTTCTTGTTGCTGGTCGACGTCACCCATTTGGCGTTTGCCTGGCGGATGATTACTGATTTTCAGCTCCGGCATTTTCTCTTCTTTCTCTTTCTCTTTTCTTTTTGTTGTTTTGTTTTGTCTTTTTTTTTGGACTCAACGGCTTATCGTTTAACGGTTTAAAGCGCCGGTTTATTATCTTTTGACTGTAAGCTGTTATTTCTTATTTTATTGCTGTTGTTGTTGTTGCTGCTGATTGTTAGATTTTAAAGTTAGTTGTCTTTTGGCAACAATTTAATGTTGCATACTTTGCAGTGCACGCAATTTAACGACTTGTTTCTCATGCATAAAAATATCTTTTATGGCCTTAAGACTCGCCATTTGAATTGAACGACTTTATAAAGTTTAACAAAAAATCCCTATATATATCTATATATATATATAGTGCAGCGAATCGAAACTCATTTAATGACCAGCAACCATCGTCTATCCAAATATATCCTTCTCTATCGCAGTCTCTCACTGCCCATCAATTTGACACACATTTTCCATCAGTCTGTCAGTCAGTCAGCCAATCAGTCAATTAGTCAGTCAATCAGCTTGTCAGTCGCTCTGTGGTGCATTTTGACTGTGTGATGGACCGAAAGGACCCAAAACAAATACAATTAACCCGTTATACGGTTGTTATACAGGTGCCTATATCTAAAAATAGTCTGTTTTTATGCAAACTTGTCCCTAAATTTTGCAGCTTTCTTGATTCAATTTGGCAAATATCCGCGTATATGTCAAAGTCAGCCTGATCGGATCACTATATCAAATGGCTGCCAAAGGAAAAACCAATCGGTTCTTAAATTTATTGTGAAATTTAGATTTTACTGAGTTTTGCAAGTCTTTTTTTTTATATCATATAATTTCTAATTTATAGATATAGACTTAAAAAAAAAACAAATATACTAATAAATATATATATAATATCTAAAAATCTCTGAGACTTTTAGAAATATTATTTAGACTTTGAGAAGCTTCTAAAACTGAAGCTGCTGCTTCATATAAAATTTCACAAACAAAATTAAATATAAAAAAATATAAACAATAAAAACTAAATATAATAAATTCACTTGGAAAACAAATACGTCGAGTTTCTCTACGATTTTCTCTATTCTCTTTTACCAATCCTAATTTTGATTACTTTGGCGAAGCGATTAGTGTCAGGCCACCTGGCATTATATATATATATTTATTTTTTTGGTTGTTTGTGGTTGTGGTTGATAAGCAAAATTGAAAGCAAATTAAAATGCAATTTCTGAAGGTTTTTGTTTTGAGCCAACTTTTGTGTTTGTTTGTGTGAAGAAGACGCCGCTAAACGAAATACTTTCTCAAGTACTTAAATTTGAAGCAAAACTTGGCAAACTTTCTGTGCGTGGTGTTGGCTGTGAATGCAATTTCCATTTACTTTGCTTTTCTGTTTTTTTTTTTTTTTTTTTTTAGATGCCAAATGCGGAAAATGCGAAATTTTACAAGTTCAGACACTCGAGACACGGCTCAAGTTCAATTGCGATAGCGAAAATGCCTCTAAGTCAAGTATCTATCTAATTTTTCCTGTAATTAAAAGGCAATTCTTCATCGAAACACTAGCAATTGGTAAAAATTTTGTATTTTGTATTTTTGCAATTTGAAAAACCAAAAAAACGAATTTAAAAATCATTAATTTATCAGTCAAACTAAAATCGAATTTGATTATTTTAGCAATTAAAAATGTTCTTATTTTATTTTAATTACCTTAATTATCATATCATAAAAATCAATTGTTCTTCTTTTTTAGATACAAAATAATTGTACACATAACACTTAATTTTATATATACCTTAAAAATCGGAGCAGCACTTGAAATCACATTTCTTGTTTCACTTTCCAAATTCAATATAGTTATGAGCACATAACAAAAAATTGAACAAAAACAAAATTACCATAAATCTATTATTCTTTAAACTTATTTGTTCGCAAATTTCACATATTTTAAGCGAATTTTTCGATAAATTTAATAAAACTAGAGATCGTTAAACCAATTCCTTATAGTCATACACAAAACTTCTACTGATGTCACATATTTTATTCAAATTTTAAAATAGGTTTTATATGATTTTTAATTAAACGTCAATTTTTTACTTAATTGAAAATCCGTATTTATTTAAGCTGAGTAGATATAGGGATCTGTCCGTCTGTCCCCCGTTCTAAACTATATTGACGAAGTCGAATATATATATATCATATATATGTATGATATAGCTATCTAATCTGTCATCAGAAAAATTAGTCAAAAGATGAGTTCGAAATGCTGTTTTCTTCATCAATTTAACTCATAGGAACAAACGGATAATTTTGAAAATGTCTTATATATATATATATATATGTTTATATGTATATTTAAGTTCGTAGGTGGACGCAATGTTGTCGTAGCTCGATTGTGCCACGTATTTTTATATTGATATCACGAAAAGGCCGTAAATCAACAATTAAATTATTTTTACGATGCAATTTGCATCGCTCTTATTTGTTGGCCCCCGTTTTAAAGGTCAGCGGATATTGGCCGAGAATTTGTTTATGGCCAACTGTCGAAACTGAGGATGCGACTTTCCGTCGTCGTTGCCGTTGCCGTCGCCAGCACCTGCTGCAGTCAATTTATGACTGCCACAAAGATGACCAGCAAAACTACCGTTGAAGGTAACAACAACAACAGCGACACCAACCACAGGAATAACAGCAACAATAATAAAGGAATCTGCACGACGACAGCGAAATGCAACACTTTTCCACATCCGTTTTGCTCTTCCGTTTGCTATTTTTGGCCTTTGCCATGCACTTTGCACAACACTTGCAACAAACAACAACAACAATAAAAAAATCAACAAAAAAAACAGAGAGAGAAAAAAAGAAAGGAACAACCAGAAACGGACAGACAGACAGACAGATAGACACACAGACACACAGATAAATAGAAACAAAAATTTGAACATCAACACAAACACAAACAAAGCGCACAATTGCCGGATTTATAATGGCAAAGTAAACAATGCTCAATTCGCGCGCGCGACGCCCTCTCTCTCTCTCTCTCTCTCTCTCTCTCACACACACACACACTCTCTCTGTCTTTGTCTCTCTCTATTCTTCAGCCGTTTTGTTTCTTTTGCGTATCACAAAGTTGACTGTGTTCGCTACGCGTTTTGCGTGCGTGCGATTTGTACCGTTTTTAAGCTATGCTTTTGCGCGCGCTTTTACTTAACGAGACACACACGACTTGGAAAAAAAAACAAACGCTTTAGCTGTCGCTCTCTCTTTATATGTGTGCCCTCTACACGCTAGCCGCACGTAGAATGCTGAACAGCATAGAACTGCACGCGGCTTTTATAGCCGACAGACGAGCCGACGAGTCGACGGACTCACTGCTCGGCTCTATCTTTAATCGAGCTACAGGACTCGGGCCTGCGACTCGGCTCGCTTTGCGTTTCGACTGGCGTTCGGCTCTGGCCGCTGCTGGCGTTTAGCATATGTTCGTGTTGACAGCGACGCTGGCAGAGATTGTTGTAGTTGTTCTTACTGGGGGATTGCTCTGCTCAGCTCTGCTCTGCTCTGCCTGCATATTTGCTTTATGAATGTGTTTACGTTTACCAGCAAACTTTTTACACAATGATGCCGAGCAACGGGAAATGGTATCTGTGGAGGGAGGAGGCAGGATATAAGGAGAGGCGGTAGCGAAAGTGCCAACACTCGCATTAATGCCAAACAAGGCAAAGAACAACAGCAATTACAAATAAAAGAGTAGCAGCAACAATAACAACCACAACAACAACGACACAATTGTATTCCAGCTACAGTTCAATCAACTATCTGTCCAGCCGCAACTCTCGCATATGTGCGTGTGTGTGTGTGTGTGCCTCTTAAACGCGTTACGATTACGTTTATTGAGGCAATTACGGAAACAAAAATGCAATTGCAATTGCATATTCGGAATGATATTATTTATGTAGCAAAAGTTTGACATATCATTTTGTTTCCGTCACACATTTATCTCTGTATGCGTATGCCAGATAACCGTATTAAATAGTTAAGCCTGCTTCAGACGCGAGCAAGCTCGACGAGCAGATACCCTCAATCCAAGACATATTGTGTAATTGATTGATAGAAATACCCGATTTCTCAGTTTCTCAGTTTCTTCACAGATTTTGATGAAATGTTTACAGATGAACAATATGATGTCAAACTAAGAAACATATTTATTTACAATTGTTCCATTTATTTCTATCAGAAACTGATTTGTCACGAAAACAGTTGCATTTATCGATAAAATTGAAAAAATCTAGATAAATACAAATGTGAATTTTGTAGTTTCGACAGTCTCTGAAATCTGTTCGACACTTGTTGCTGATCAAGAATATAGATATATATCTTATCTATTCGAAGCAGTCTGTTTCTGCTTGTCACATTCCGTTGCACAACTTAGTTATACAATTTTAATAAATTTGTATGTCATAAAAAACGCATACAAAAAGTAGCTGGAACAATTAAATTAATTGTTTATTGTAAATACGCCCGGCTATATTTATTTGTACAGCTTACTGTCACGTACGGCACTCAAGTTATTTTGTAATTAGTTTTATAATTAATTTTCATTGTATTTTTTACGTTTCAGAAAAACACATAAATAAAATACATTTTTGTCACTCACATTTGACTTAATTACAGCCACATAAAAAGTGTAGCATACTTTTTAGGGCAGCAGAAAATGAAAACCCAGCTGCAGTTTTTCTACTTTTATTGAAATATAATAATAATACAAATATAAATAAGAATAATAATAAAATCATAAATTTAATATAATAATATCTAATATAACTATAATAATAACAAAAATATAAATAAAAATAATAATAACATAAACTGAGCTTTAAAATTCTCATACAGATTTTAATATATTTTAAATCATGACTTTCCTAAAAATAGGAGTATTCAATAAACAAAAAGAAGGATTCAAAATGTGAAAACTACTTACATGGACCACTTCCTCAGTGAACTGTTGACAAAATGCTACTTCAAGAACAGTTTTCCATTATTAGATCGGTGGGTCTTAAGAAGAAATTAAAAAACAAAAAGCGTTACAAATTTTGGTGCTAAAATTAGGAACACAGGCAGATCAAAAATTGAGTAGTACTTTTTATAGCTATGATTTATGCATAGGAATCGACTACACCAACAAGTTCATACTTTTTGGAAAGACAATTTAATAAACTATGTAAGTGTAATAAGCCCCCAGACATACAAAAAATGAAGCATAATGAAACGATAAACGATAACCAATAAATGGAGAAGCAACGACTGGCAAGGCAAAAACATAAAAATAAGCTAAAGCTGCTTGCAATACACCAGATTCGTGTACAATACAAACACACAAATACACACACACAAATACTGCACACACACACACACACACGCAGTGGCAGTGACAGTGGCATATTGCACTCCGAGTTTGAAGAGTGTCATTGAGATTGATCTCTGTGAATGGTGTATTTGCTTTTTTTTTTGCCACATCTCGTTTCGGCTGCATGCCGACACTTTGGCGCTGTTGCCACATTAGCATGGGCACACTAGGTGCTGCCACATGCCACATTCCGCTACATGCCGCTACATGCTTCTACATGTTGCTGCATGCTGCATGCCACACGGAACAGCAGCTGCGAACAGTATCTGTGCAATGTTTACCAATGTTTACCACACCCGCCACTCCCACTCCCACTCCCCCACTGCGTTTCCGTATCCGTCTCACTCGCTCTGTGGCAAGTTATGTGAACTTAAGTTAAGTGAACTTAAAAATTAAAGTTTAAATTGCTTGCAATTTCAAGCTCAATTAGCGCTTGAATACTTCTAAATAAGTCCGACTAAGAACTAAAGTGTTTTGCATCAGGCACAAAATAATATTTGCATTCTTAAAATATGTGAAAAACTTGCTCGGATTTTAAAAGTCGCAAATGCTTTAATTTTCAGCTGATTTGCATTAAATGATGAACTCGAATAAATATTCGAATGTTTTAAAGTCGAACAAAGTTTTTGAAATAAGAATTTAGCTCTCATTGGATTTGTATTCGGATTTGAATACCAAAATATTTCTTCAATTTGTGTTTAAGCTCATTAATTATGTATATTATGAAGGGAAAAGAAGCATATGCAATCCTGGAAAGTCTATATATATGTTCCCGATCAGCATTTAGCTGTTTGTATATCAAATTTAGAATATAAGTTCTCGTATTATCGATACAAATCGATGTCCGATACCAATAAGAGACACAATTGTACAAATATAGCCTTCCAATTGATATATAATCTAGCCAGACATATTATTAACAGCTAGATTCAGGCTCTTATAGTCGAGCTCTCTCGACTCAAACATTCTCGATAGTATTTTTTTTGTTTTTTTTTTCGAGTGTCTTTTTCATATTGATAGGTTAAAGTGGTTTGCCACATGCCACACTCGTTCGCTTTGACTACATTTGCTGCTGCTGCTGCTGCTGCTGTTGCTTTCTGCCACTGTTGCACTTGCTGTTTGAAAATTGTTTTGACGGAACTGCACCTCAGCTCAGCACAGCTCACCTCACCCCATCATCCACCCAATATGACGTTGCACAATCAACTCATGCCATAAAAAAAAAAAAGTTCGAGCTGTCATAATGTTACACAGTTGCAGCAACCATAAACTGTGGCAGCTAAGGGGGAACAGTGTCAACTGGAGCTGGTTCTGGTTCTGGCACTGCCACTGGTTCTGGTTCTATAGAATCGAGCGAGAAATAAATAGGGAGAGTGAAAGAGACAAGAGCCGAGTCGCATTTCACTTTTACAACTTGCCAAATGGCAACTGGCAACTGGCAACCGACTAGATAAAGAATTCATGAAATACATCACACAACCAACAACAGCAACAACAGCAGCCAGCAGCATTGCTCAGTGTGCCAGACTGGCAGATACCCTCTAGCAAGCAACTTTGCTTAACAACTGCTAAATGGATCTATAATCTATATTCTAGATTTTTAAATATCTAAGGTTATTTCATCTTCGAACCGCAACGAATTTTGGTTCCCATTCGTAAAGCATAAGAAATCCGATAAAAATATATATACCCGATATATTATATATTTTTTTAATTGAGGTGTCAGCAGGTGGACTGAAGTCTGCAAAGGAATGTCATCTTTGTAGGCATGCCGAAGAACAGTCATTATTTCATATTTCCTTGAAAACGTACAAAAAGGGTATGATGAAGTTGTGCAAAGGTGTGTCAAAGGCAACCCCATATGGTATATATATTCGTGATCAGCATCAACAACGAGTCAGCGAATCTTGCCTTGTCAGACTGTCTCTCTGTCTGTCTAAACAAACGGCAATCAGAGTCTTTAAACTGTGTTCCGATACGAAATAAGATCGGTTCCGATATCGAATTTTGATAAACCTTAAATTTATGTTCGATTTCCGATTTCCGATATTAATCTGGCGATTCCGATTGCAATTCCAATCCAGATTAAAATAAATGTGCATGTTTTTTTTTGTAATTCTTTTTTGTAAGCAGTTTCAGATACCGAAACGATTTTGGTTCTGATTCTGGTTTTTCAAATTATTTTCAATATTCAGTTGCTGAAAAAACAAGCGAGAACAGTTAGTAAATTTTGATTAATAACAATAATATCAGTTCCTGTTATCGATAAAGTTCGATTAGCGAATGTATTGAATATTAAATATGCTCGCACAGATGATGCACCGATTCATGGCAATCACTTTTACAGGGCATATTTTAGGTGCATATATAACGAGCACAACCAACGCGACGTGGCAGATAAAGATGATGCCACTTGCGGAACCATTTTGCTGTCCGCTTTCCTGCCCCCAAAAAGTATGCAATGTCTATCAAATAAATATGCAGCGATTTGTATTCAAATGACGTTCAATTCCAAATACACACAGACACACACACACACACATATATATATATATATATATATATATACATTGCAATCTGCACAGAGTAAATTTGTAGATTTAAGTCAAAGAGTACCCAAAATTTGCGAGCCGGAAAAGAGTTTTAGATTAAGTAGCCCAATTATTTGGGCTAACAAATTGTCGACCCAAAAAAAAGGCCAAAGTTCAAACAGCCGGAGAGCATCACTAATGAATAATTTTGTAAGGCTCTTTGATGTACTTATTTAATGCCGACCATAAACAATCCACACAGCCAGCTACACATAGGACAGATAATAGATAAAAATGTGCCACACAGATTTAAATATAGGGTATCAAATTACTCAGGAGTAGATGGAATTCTGTCATGACTACAATAATAAAATTGAGTTAAGGAAAGAAAATCAATTTTTACGTGATATAGATTGAATCCGCTCAAAATGTATAGAAAAGTTATAATGATTTTGTGCTTCAGTATGTAACAGTTAACAGTTAGAAGGTGGCACCTCTGACCTCATAAGGTAAATGTATTCTTGACCAGGACCAATAGCCAAGTTGATATAGCCATGTTATTTTGCCTTTATAGCCAAAGACACGGTTCTCTACTTGATTTTATTGTTTTGCAAATATGGAATATATATTTAACAGTTGGGTTGGGAATACATATATATATTGTAGTCGAGCTCACCCGACTACAGCATTCTCACTTGTTTCCCATTCAATTAATATTTAATCAATGAAAAATCATTTCAGTTCTCAATTGTAAAACAGCACTAAATTAATAATAATCAACAAGTTGAATAAATTTTCAACATTTTAATGTATAACAAAATCTAAACAAAAGACATTTTTCATGCATATTTAAATATATTTTATTTATTTCATATATTTACAAGATATATATATACATATTTTAAGAGCTTATTTTAAATATCCACTCTTAAATGGTTAGCTTTCATATATATACATATATATATATATATATACAGAGATATTCAAATGGATATTTAAATGAGTACTTTAATTGTTTAGAGTTATAAAATATAGTTGTTAAAAAATGTAATAAATGCAAACCCAAAAAAGCTCAACAGGAGACGACTAAAAATAGTCAACTAAATATGGATTTGAATAAGTGAAAAGTAATTGTGTTAATAACAATGTTCAAGTGTTTAAAGAGTATTTTCACTTTTCTATGGGCAGATAGTTGCCCCAAATTCTCGAATTATAAGGAATATTAATGTTTATGGAGAATATTTTTGGCTTCCTTAAATCTTTAAAATTCTTTTGTGTTTGCAGCAAAGCCTAAGCTTATCAGGTGAGTTGAATGTAGTTGTTAAATCTGTACTAATTCCGATTGCTCCATAGAATGATATTTTTTAGGTTTGTCAAAAATGTACTTGTCGTTAATCGATAGACTATGCACATATATATTTTTGACTCGATAGATTTGCAATATCTAATATATAATATAATAATGACAAACCGAAACAAATTCAAGTTTCGATTGCGATTACTATTCTCGATTTCAATCGGTAAACATGCAGTTCCGATACTTAATACACAAAGAAACCATGTTCATCCACGAAACCATCTGTCGACCGATAGTTCCTATGACAGCTATATAGTGATCTGATTCGATCGGCTCTAACATATGCACTGCCTGCAGTTCATAATCGAATATAGGCGAAGCTTCATTAATGTTGCTTTAAAACTGACCGAGTTCACCTAGTTAGATGGATAGATGGACATGAGTAGATCGACACGACTGGCAATGCTGATTAGGAATCTAATTATATACTTTATGGGATCGGTGCCAACTCCGTCAATGAGTTACAAATGTATCATAACCTCTGCAATCGCATAGAGGGAAATTTCATTGAAGAGCTCAACTTTGATGAGATGTGTTTTAGGTCGGAAACAGATTCCTCCATTGGATTTGTGAATTAAGTTTAGATGGATTCAAATAGTTGTTTTGTGGATAAATAAATTGCTCAAAGCTCTTACCTTTGATTCTGCAAAATTTGTATTAATTTTTAGCCATACTCAAAGTTGGCCAAGCTGGAAATACAGCCAAGTTTGCATGCCGAGGTCATAGATGAGGTGAGTGGCGAGTGGCGAGTGGTGAGTGGTGAGTGGAGAGGGGAAGGGGCAGTCTCTTTTTATGCGTCGTGAGCTGAGTTGAGTTTCATTCAATTTGAATAGGATCCAATTGCAGCCGAAAGGCTTGAATCAACTTAAATGGCACCACTTGGCAGTCAGAAAATTCATTAAAATGCAACATGTAAACGCAAATTGATATCGAAATATGTGTGGCCAAAGGATGTCCCCCATCCGCCACCCCCCTCCTAACCGTAGAGCAGGAAGGGGGGGAGTAAAAGGGAGGGGCGAGGGGCTGCGAAGTTAGTAACAGCTCCCATGCCAAAACGAAATGCGCCAAGTGTCTATCGAAGTTAAGCGGGATGTGGACATGGATACGCCATGCCCTACACTCAGAGAAATAGTTTGTTGAATTTCAGTTGCAATTTTAGACTTTCAATCGAGTAATTTCAGTTACAGCTTTGCATCTGAAATCTGTAAGGAAACCCTAAGATGGAAAACTTCCTTCAATTGAATTTCGATTTAAAGAAATTATGTTTACTTTATAAATCTGAGAATAAGATTTGTCAGCATTTCAAATCAGGTCTTTATGAATATTCATAAATATTTAATACAATAATATTTGTGTTGTGTTTTTATTTTATGATTTTTTTTTTGTTTTTCGATTTTCACAGTATTCATTTTCACTTTGTTTTATTTGAGTGTAAATGGGAAGGAGAAACGAGTGGGTGGGGTGGGGTGGGGTGGAGTGGGGTTGTCGTTGAAACCCTGCAATTGCAAGGCCAGGCGAGTGCAAAGAAGAAGAAATCTAATAGAAAGTTCAGCTCGAACCGCAAAACCGGTAAAATTCCATTGACTGGCAGCTTCGATGGTTGCTTGCAGCAAGTTCGTTTTTGTTTGTGGAGAAGCAACAGCGAAAGGGAAGTGTAGGGGGCAGGGGGCAAGGAGCAAGGGGGCAGTCCTGAGTTCTGCCTTTGCTCTTAACTTGACTTGAACTGGTCGTGGGCCAAAGCTGGCAAACATTTGTAAAATGGCTGCCAGGCAACAATTTTTGCAGGTAACTTTTTAATTAAAGCTGATTCCCGTCTGTCTCCCTGCACATTTCTCTCCCTTTCTCTCTCTCTCTCTCTCTCTCTCTCGCTCGCTCTCTCTCATTCTATGTCTATATCTTTCTCTTTCTTTATGCCAAGCATGCATCGTTTTGAATTATACTTTTCCCTAAACAGATGTTGCACCTTTTAAACATTTTGATGATGTTATTCAAAATTCTCAAGTCTCATGCAACAAATATAAAATGCAAATACAAAATTCTTACATTTATTTGCAATGCATTTTATGCATTTTATTTGCAGGTATCTAAACTCTGGAAGGGTATCTCAACTTTGGCATTCTTTATGGACATTTATTTTATTTAAGCACAACAACAATTGTTATTCAAATCTTAATAACACTTTAACATTTCCTAGCACAACAATTTATGTGTATTTTGATTTTCATTGAAATTTATTTGCGTTTTCGTGAATTGATTTTTAAAAGCAGCTCATTTTTTGAGTTTGTTTTTTAACTCTACACTAATACTGTATATAAATTTAGATTTATATTTATTTATAACTGCAAATAAATTTGAATTTCTTTTCTTTAGTCTTAAAAATACAAAATACACAAGTAATTAACCAACTGTTTTTCCCACTAGGTCAATATAAGGTATATAAATATAATTGGTTCAAGTTTAACAGAAGATGACCGAAATTGTGGAGAGTTTAACGATTTTGTTGCAAGTGCAAGCATGTTAAAATTAAATCCAATTATGAAATTAAATGATGCAAGCTCAAAAACAATTTAATGAAACTAAAAAAGCAACTCAAACATTTCTTTACAATTTAAAACACAAGCGAGAACGCTTTATGCGAGAGAACTCGGCTAGAAGATACCCTTAAGCCAACTGATATATATATATAAATATATATAAGTGAATTGAAATTTCTATCAATATGATGTCAATTTATGCTATTTGTGTGGCTTTTGGTGCTATCGGTAATCGATTGTTATCGATATTATCCTGAAACGTATTTATATATGAATGAACGCTTAAGGTATCTGAAAGCAATCATAAAATTCAGTTAGAATACAAATTTACAACAATAGAAATTTATATTTTACTCAAAATTGACTTTGAATACATTTTTGCAACTGGGAAACGAATCGAAAAGTAAATGCATTTTGCGATAAACTGCTTTTCTGAGTCTTGCTTACCTCACAGAAAAGAAAAACCAAAAAAAAATAAAAAAAATAGTAATAATAGTAATAATAGTAACCAACAACGACAACAACAACAACTTTGTCCACTTACAAACGCGTGTGAATGCTTCCTTGTCGCAATGGCAACATGTCCTCCCCCTTCTCCTCCTCCTCCTCCTACCTCTCCGCTTTGCTCTGCTTCTGCTCCTTCATATCGCTATTATTATTTGCTGTTGAGAGAGGGAAAGGACGAAGCTGTTTCTGTCTACGTTTTGCTGTTGTTGTTGATTTTGTTGTTGTTGTTGGTGTTGCTTGCACTGTCCGCAACTAATTGGACTGGCAGCAATGTACGGCAATCGGTCAGGCATTTTTATATTTACTGGCTCCCTCCAACGCTCACCTGTTTGCCATGTTAAATTGCAATGCGCAAAAATTGAACGTATCAAAATAAAATGATGGCCATTTTGTCAACAAGCATGCGACTTGCCTGTCTGCTTAAACCATACAGAAAAACGTTGAATGTTTCCAGCAGCAGAGCAAACTGTGCCGATCATCAATCGTTCACAATCAATACTGACACTGACCAGCCACAAACAACATATGATAATGCTTTAATTCATATAAGCAGCAAATTCTGTTACGAGATCTCCCAGGGCCGCTCGGCTATTGAGCCGACTGGGCGCACTCTTGCTTCGTGTCTTGGCGCTCTTTTGCTTCGTGTCTGGGCGCTCTCTTGCTTCGTGCCTGGGCGCTCTCGCTTTGGGTCTTTGCATTTAGTTGTTGACTCCGACTGAGGCGGATGTACATATGTATGTATGTATTTATATGTATTCTCCTGTCAAAATGAAGATTTCAGCAGATTAACGGTCTACATGGTCTACAAGGTGTAGCAGTCAAAACACTTATAAATTATATTTATTGCTTCAAGCTGCTCATCACACGAATGATATCGATCGATATCGATATTGTATGTTAAGTACACAGTTGTCTGTTGACTTACAGAATGTTATGTTACATATGTTATGTTACATATGTTATGTTACAGATGTTATGCTACAGTCTAAGTACAACCACTACTACGCTTTGTTTTCTCTTTCTTTTTGCATACCCTGTCACTCCCTCTGCATGAACAAACGGATCTCAAAGACTAAATGAGTTCGAGACATAATTAGACTATTCGCAGACCGCTAACTGCGTACCGTGGCTAGGCACTGGGTTCTAGCATTACTAGCACTGAACACTCCCATTACCGTTAACGAGCAACATGCGAGATGGCTGGCAGCCATCTTGGATTCCTTGCTCCTCAATGTCCACTTGTCGTTGCTATTGCTGTGCACAGACTTCAAGTTGGACACCATTACTGCCCTTTTGTATACCCTTGCCGAGTGTGGGTATCATAACTTTACCAACAAT
Organism: Drosophila engyochracea; assembly: GCA_035042385.1. Classification (NCBI taxonomy): domain Eukaryota; kingdom Metazoa; phylum Arthropoda; class Insecta; order Diptera; family Drosophilidae; genus Drosophila; species Drosophila engyochracea. Next base: position 4,358,479 of record JAWNLK010000167.1, read on the forward strand.
CTTAAGATATTTATTTAAAAAATAAATGAAAATGTACATTGAGCCAAGACCGAATGAACTATATCAACTAGCTTCTTATCTGTCCAATCTTTCCATTCTAAATTAGGGGAAAGGGTATTCAAACTTCGTTACGTTTGAGATAAATGAAACTTGATTTTGCACTGCTTCCATTTTGGTTGCAGCAATAAAAAATGTAGGGAGTGAAATTGAATGCCTTGGAGCAATTGGAGTCTGGTCACCATATAGACGCTAGAATCACCATAAAGTTTGCGACTTTGGCAAAACGCATTGGGTTCAAAGGAGCCGAGCTTGTTGTGCTTCCTGTGCAACAAACAACAATAACACAAAAAATACAAAACACAACTGCGAAAAAAAAGAACTTTAAAAGTTGCGTTTGCCAGAGGTAAAAAAAAAATACAATGTGGGCGTGGCAAGGCGTGGAAAAGTAGGGGAAGCAGGCACACTCAGAAAAAAGAAACAAACAAAATTTTGTATCTTTCAATTTACTCAATTTCAATTTAGATTCTGCTTTATAAATCTGCAAACGTTGAGAATTTGGGAGCCGTAGGTGAAAAATGGCTAACAAGTTGATCGAAATAAACCGATTGCAATTCAAAATCGAAACCAAAAATGCAAGATTTTTGTAGAGCCAGTAACCGAAAATGATATTATTACTAACTAAAATATAATATATAAAGTATATATGTTCCGGATCAGCATTCGTTAACCGATTAAATATAAATAATACAAATAAAAATGTTTACACTTTTCCTCATATTTGGACAAAAAAATCAACGAGATCAGATGACTATAACAAATATCTGTCGAACGGTTTATTAGACTTATAACAAAATTTAGATGTCGTCAATAATAACAAGTCTTTGTGCTGTGCATATTTTTCGCTCAGTGCAGTCCAGCATTGACTTCATCAAAACATTTGACAACGGCGCTTTTCGTTTTTAATGGCAGTTGCCGGCCAAGTCATCAACATGGCCGAGTTCCAACTGAGCCTTCAACTACTGCCCCAAACTCCAGGTCCTTGCTCCTGTCCCTGTCCCTGTCCCTGTCCCTGCCTCTGTCTCTGCCGCTGTCTCTGCCTCTGTCCCTGCTCCCACTCCTGTTTGCTGTTGTTGGGCAACGATGGCATCCCGGCTATTGTTCCTTAATTGGCGTTCTGGCCGCTCGACTCGTTGTGCATACACTCAGAAAAAAACAGCATCACTCCGAGAGCTCGAAAAAAGATTCTGCTTCTTAACAATAATTTCTAAATACAAAAGGCAAAAATATGTTTTAAGATTAGAGAAGCGTTTTATTTTTCTCCATTTGCATTTATCTATTTATCTCAAATGTATGGAGTGCCCCTCGCTTGCTGGTTGCATGTGTATGTGCCTCAGTCTGTGGCAGCACCTTGTGTTGCCGTGTTGCGCATTCGATCACGTTCCACGTCCACGAGCCATTTGCATTCCGTGGCAACATCGCCATTGTCCGTCGAGTCCTGTGCGTCCTCGCTCGTTTTGCGTGAGTCTGTTACATAACAACAGCTGCGAAGGGGCACCAATAGTGACAGCCTCATTGTGCAACACAACAGCAGGACACTCATAAAAAAAATCTCCCAAATTGAGTGCCTTCCCACCGAGCTACTCGGTCTCTAAGAGACGACTGACGACAGCTAAACTCGAATATAAAAGCCGAGCCACTAAATTGCAGAACTTGCTTCTGGATTCGAAGACTGGCCTTTGAGTGGGCGTGGTCTGAAAACATAAATATGCCGATCTTTGAAAGTGGTGAGCAGCAAACTAGCATCCACAAGTTGACTCTATCATTTGGTGGGAAATTGTTTTCCAAATATTTGGAAATTATTACTAAAATCAAGGAAAATGTATTCGTATTTAGGCCGATTTTTATTTGAGTGTAACAGTGACAATGGCAGAACCATCAGCAAAAGTCGTCAGCAGTGGCAAAACTACAACAATGTTGCAAATGTGCAACGCGTGGCAACGTGTGGCACGTTGTCCTGCAGCCTGACTGTGCAACCTGACGCCCAGCGCTGCGGCTGTCCTCAGACTGCAGCTGAGAGACTGAGAAACACTAACAACAGCAACAGCAACAGTAGCAACAATGATTGGCAGCAACATAGAGAGCAGAGCAGAGCAGAGCAGAGCAGAGCAGAGGCGGGCTCATTGCATTTATGTTGCATGACTGGCTTAATTCATTCATTTAGAAGACTCTGACAATTGTAGGTGTCGCAACCACCCTTTTGCCACCACCCCTGCCAACCCACTGCCACCCACTCATCTCGACGTTCGACGCAGTGCAGCAACAGACAACAACAGCCATAAATAAAATATGAAATTGCCCAACTGTGCATTGCACTAGTTTTGCTACACTGTGCGCAAATGGGTTTAACCAAGTTGTGCTTGATTATGTAACAGGGCAGAACATATGGCATACATATATATATATATGTTCTTGATCCATCTGTCGAACGATCTCAGAGAAAACAAATCGCGCTGATATTTTGAAAGTTTGAAAAGTTGGTTAGAGACTTAAACATGGGTAAATCGGCTGCATCAACTGAAACTGAAGAAGAATATATATAATTTATTAACTTTATGATCAATTTCCAGCCGATTATTATTTTTATATATTTTTTTTTTATTTTTCTTTGAGAGTATTAGCATAATGTGGTGCCTGATAAGCTTGTTGACTCTATATCAATATGCTCCAATATGCTCTGTGTTTCTCTTTTGATGGGGAGAACAGAGTATAAGAGCTGTATGACAACCAGTGTAGAGCCATTGTGGCACAGACATTGCCAATGCCTGGCTGGGTGGCTGGTTGACTGGTTGACTGGCTGGGCGAATTATTATTGCCTGACGCAGGCAGTTGGACGCCAACTACGACGACGACGACGACCAATGTGCCTTGTCATTGTTCCCATTCCTGCTCCCCATTGTGCAATGTGAATGCAAATGCAAGTGCCTTTTACCCTTGTCTGAGTGTGTGTGTGTGTGTGTGTGTGTGTTCGCTGTTCGCATATGTGTGCATGTGTGCTCCATCTTGTTATGGCATTTGAACCATTTTTCGCGTAGGTGCAACTGGGTTGGTCAACAACAAGCTGAGCTGCAACCATTTGTCAGCTTGTCAATCAGCAGCTTGGCTTGGTTGTCACACACACACACACACACACACACATACAGTACACATGCATGCATACTTTTCCATAGATTATCATAATGAAAAGCAAGCAACACACACACACAAATACAAATACCTTTGCTGATGGATTGTGTTGTGAGAAGAGCTAATAAAAAAAAAGGTGATGTGAAGTTGAAATGCTGATTATGATAATCTTTATTGCAGAGCTTATTATAAGTGTATATTTCTTAACTCGTCCAAGTAGTACAAATAATATTAACATATTAACAAGAATTATCAACCATTGTCAAGTGCATTTGTTGAATTCCATCAAGAATACTTGATGCCAAATTGCTGATGGTGAGCAGCGAAAAGTGCTTGAAATGCTTATGCCATAGAAGAACATTTGTACATTTTTATAATATCCGTTTGTCTAACTGTAAAACTGAACTAAGAGAAAAAGTCTACCCTCTTAAAGAGAAAATTACACAATATATATTTATGGTAATATTGTAAAATTATTCCTTAAAATATTTGATCATCTTATCAATGACCGTTGTAAATGGATCAGCTGATATATTTAAGTTCGATTACGTTAATAAACGATAAGTATATCGATATAATTTTCCTTCCCACCTGTATGAACCGCTTGAAGCGCTGCCAGTAAGAACAAATATATGTGTATTAAAGTTAATATAATAGGCATACACCATATTTATATAAAATGCACAACTATACAAAATATATTACTTATGAAATTACTTGACACCCACACACACACACACATATATGGCATTAGAGAAAATTAAATGCCGAATGCAAGCTAAAATTTAAACAACAACGGTCACATTGTTGGCGTTTGCTGGCATCACTGCAGTGCTGTTAAGCGCGATCGCAACGGCGTTGCCACACGTTCATTTCAAATTTGACTTTTGCGCTAACGAACGTCGTGGAGAACGCATTAAACGAAGAAAACGACGCTGCAACATTTGAAACATACAAATAAAAAGTCGAAGATAGCATTAAAAAATTAAACGTGCAAAGCAAAAATTACCAACGACTGCATAATATGCTGGGAGCCGCTGTTAACACACAAATGACAACAATGCGCAATAGCGCAGTCGCCGTCGCAGCCTTGGCAAACAACAAAGGACAACAACAGCAGCAGCAGCAGCAACAAGTGGTGGCCTCGAACCTAACTGAGATAATGAGGAAATTGCAAGTGGATTATGGCAACTACAAATACACCGTTTATCGATGTGCCAGCAAATTTGTTGCCCTGCAAAAGATCTTTCACAGTGAGTGCAATAAAAGCTGTTATCATGAATATTAATATTAATTATATTAATATTTATATTTGTATAATTTACAGCTGGCAAAATACCGTACAAACTGGTGCTGGCCATATTGGAACGCCATGGAATGCCAGGAAGTGGCGGCAATTGCAATCTAAACTTGATGGTGCCACCCTTTCAGCTCACCTCGCTGCTCCACGACATTTATTTCGCCTGCGAGAAACTGGGACATTTCACCAAAACTACCAACTATCAGCTGGAAACGGCAACGGCCCTATTGGCCAACTTCTTCTGGAATATCTATGATCCGTATGTGTATTAAAGATATATATATACTTTACTCCTTACCCATCTCATATCCCATCTATTTTCCGGTTCTGTTTTCTCTTCTGCTAATAAAGTCAGCGTCGCCATTCGATTTCGCTGCTGGAGATCAAGGTGACATTTTTGCTGCTCTGCAAGCTGTACAGCAGCGCGCACATGATTGCTGACTTTTACAGTTTGCTGGCGGATGGGCGGATCACGCAATGCGTTTCCCGTTACGCCTTCGAACAGCTGCTGCTGACGCTGAGCAAGCTGCTGTCCTATCTGGGCGAGTCGAAGGCATATGGCGCACACAATTTGCCGGCAATGCTGGAGCAATGCTTTGCTCGGTGTCATCATGGTGTCGCCGGCCTAGACGAGCAGCAGTTTCACAGCCTGTGGACCCAGACACAGACACGTTTCCTCATCTATGGCAATCTGTTGGCGCTGATCAAACGTATCGAGGACACCGAACATTTGATCCATAGCAATTCGTGTGCTGGCTGTCGCAGCGAGCACATCATTGGCATCCGTTTCAAGTGTCAGGTGTGCCGGGATCTGTCGCTGTGCTTGCCGTGCTTTGCAGCAGCGGCAACGCATGTGGCAAGTGGCAAGCACGAGGCATCGCATCGCATGTGCGAGGTATTTGTCGAGGATCATCAGCCGCATCCACGTCGCTGGACCCATTATCTGTCTCGCCTGTGCAACTGGTTCGCCTACCACGCCCACAAGACCCAGCGTGCCGATGCCGAGGAGGAGGAGCGTCGCGGCTTCTGCAATGCACAGGAGAGCACAGGCACCGGCAGCGTCAATCAGCCGAGCAATGCTACCGAATTGGCGCCCATTCCAGCCGAGACGCGCAGCATTCGCAGCAATTCCACGTTGCCCATGAAGACGCCTCTCCCCGAGAAGACCATCAATCATCAGCAGCAGCAGCAACAGGCACAACAACAGCAACAACAACAACCACAACAAGAGCTATGTATGTATAGAAAGAACAATTGACTGATGGACTGACTGATTGATCACTTCTGGGTAAACAATTGATTGATGACTGATTTTCTTTAGATAAACCACCGATTGATGTCTGATTGACCGAGTAATTTATTGGCTAAATGAATAAATTAATAGAAAGAACAATTGATTGACAGACTGACTGACTGATTGATTCGATTTGATCAACTCTGGGATTGTATTAACTAATTATTTTTGATTAACTGACTTACCAATTGATAAGCTGACAAACTGATTGACAGAGGTGGGTCTTAAATGATTGATTGATTGATTGACTTATTCACTGTGTGCAGCTTAAATGATTGACTGACTGGTGCATTATTGACTTGCTCTTTTCTCTTCTATAATATTTGAACAGGTTCTCTAACTGGCCTCGCCAGCAATGCTTCGGAGCGTATGCAATCCATTATCGATCGTCTGCTGCTGCAGAACACGTAAGTTTTCAAAATGTTGCATTAACTTGCTGTACTCATTTACATTTACTCAACACTTGCCACTCAACAGTAAGCTGGAGACGCAACTGCAACACTTGGCGACCACATCGAGCACACAAATCTCTGAGTTTCTCAGCGCTCATCAGAGCTTCTTGCTGCACATCATCGAGGATATGCGTCAGCTATCGGTTTGTTGCTTTCATTGTTTGATCTGGAAAACAAACACACTCTAACATATCTCTCTCTCTTTCTCTCTCTCTCTCGCTCTCGCTCTCGCCCTCTCTTTGTTGTTGCAGCGCGCCTCTTCAGCAGCACCGTTGATTAGCTCGACATTTTTGAATTCCAGCACACCGCAACGATTGCCGCTGCCCGTCGGCCAAGCGATGTATGACATTTATGCGCCAGTCGGCGCCAACTTGACACATTCCAGTGCGTAAAACTGATTGATTGATGAGTTGATTGATGGACAGACGAATTAGCTGATTAAGTCACTGATACTGATACTGTCTAAATGATTGCTTGACTGTTTGAACACTTGATTTACAAACTGTATTGTTTGATTGATTGATTGACTAACTAGACATTATTCAACAATTGATTGGTTGATGAGTTGATTGATGGACAGACGAATTAGCTGACTGATTTGACTTACTCAACGATTCTCTGATTATGAGCCAACTTACCAATTATTTATTTTTCTCACCCGCACACACAGTCAACGGGGCCGAGCTGAATCGCAGCTATTTGGAGGCAAACAAATCGGATTACTCGCTGAGCGACATCAGCTTATGGTTTGATCAGCGTCGTTCCAGCTTGCAACACCAGCAGCACCAACAGCAGCAGCAGCAGCAGCAACAACAACAGGCTGGCATGCCGTTGGGTGCATTGCTGGAGCAGTCGGTCAATCTGGATGTGCGCGACACGGAAATGGTCAACTTTAGGCTGCTGCTGCACAAGGTCAAGGAGATTGTCGAGGACTCGTACAGTGACAATGCCGAATTGTCGGCAGCCACACAGAATCTGGAGAATGTACTCGACAACATCATCAAGGGCGAGGAGCAACAAAGGCGCAGCAGCTGCAGCGCCAGCGCCCGAAGTTCCCAACGTGCAATGTCCTAAAAAAAGAGAAGAAGAACGAAGAAGAACCATCCGTTTTATGCCTTAAATTCAGTTAACTATTACTTAACAAAGGTCTGCCTAGAAATGCTTTAAATTAAACTAAGTATTTTATATGTTCTAAAACATCGTTAATTATACAAAAATAATGAACAATTGTCGCTTGACAATTTGAGCAATTCTGTATTATGTGGCATATATGTGGCATATATCCTGTTTTATGTATATGTATATCCGTTCAGGATAAAGTCTAATCACTGATTATTAATATTTAGTTGTTATTTTGAATAAAGCATTTTATACTTAGCGGACAAGATTTTGGCATTGATAAAGTGTTAAAGTTTGGATTTGACCATTGATGCTGATTGAGAATATATAAGCTTTATGGAATCGGAGAATTACAGTAGAATATACTTGAGCTGCCATTAAGTATACATATATATTCTTGACCAGCATCGCGACTATGTTGAACAATCGATATAATACCACTATATATCATATAGCTGCCATTGGAAGAATCGGTCGAAAGATGTGTTTCAAGTTGTTGCTTCGAAATGGACGTGGACATGCAAATCATCCAATTCTGATATAATTTAATAACGATTAAACAAATTTTGACCAACATATTTTATGCTTGAGCCATTCTTACTTGTTTTAGACCAACTTTTAATGTATGCTTAACAAATCTGAATCTGAAAGGACGCGTTGCATTTGGGATACGCTAAGGAAATTTGAATACACAGAAAAAGTCAATAACAAAATAAAAACATTTCGATAAAATGCACCTAATAATATATTTAAATATTTAAAATATAAATTGATTAAGCAGTTAATTTAAAATACAATCAGTTTGGACAAAAGTACACCAGACTACACTAGACTACATGGCACGACACTGCTCTGCAGGTTGATTGCAGCTGCGTTTAGCTGCTTATCACAGATACCAGCAAATCATTGGCCATTTCCAGCTGATGCAGACGCCTCTGTTTGCTGGCCGTTGACGCCGCTGGCGCCTGGAATAGTTCGGCGCGGGCTTGCAGCTCGTCGCGCAGTGCCGATTCGAGGAGCAGCGCTGCATTTGCCGGACGTCGGCACTCCGCCTCGTGCTCCAGCCGCAGCAGCGACAGATTGCAGTGCAGCTGCAACAGATCCTGCTGGAGACGGCGCAGCAGCAGGCCCAGCTGCGTCTGGCTGCGCGCAAACAGATGCCAGTGCTGGCCAGGCTCATTGTGCAGCAGCAACACCTCCGACGATCGATTATAAAAGATGCAATGATGTGCGCCAGTTGGGGTTGAGCCACAGCTGCCACTGTGACTCCGATTGTCAAAGACAAAGTCATCCAAGAGCTGCGCAGCTGCAAGCGAAACACACACACGAATTGAGTCGAAGGATTCATTCAGCTGGGAGATTCAATGACTGAACTCACCCTCAAGCCCATGCTGCTCCTGATCCTCCTGCTGCTGCTGCTTTGTTGATTGCTGCTGCTGATCCGTCTGGGGCACCATTGTGGCCACATAGCCCCATTTGCCGATGAGCAGCTGCTCGAACTGTGTCTGCTGCTCGACGCCTTGAAACTGCAGTCGCAGCGCGCAATGCGCTGTCTGCGCCATGATCACCGCCAGGAAATCCTGATGAAGTGTTGCCGCCCCAAAGCTGGGCACATGCAGCGACTGCTGCTGCAACAGCTGCCCCACCTTAATGCTGGCCACTTGCAGCTGCAGCTGCCGTACATCATTCGCATCCGCCGCATGCAGCTCGTAGGTGACAAGCAATTGGATCTGCTCCAGCGCCATCAAATCGTCTAGCTGCAGGCGCAGCAGCAACACAGCGCTGCTTTCCGGCGCCAATTTGTGGACGATGCTCGCTGCCGGTGGCCAGTTGAAGCCATTGCTGTGCGCGCTATGCTCTTCGTAACACGCTCTGAACTGGGCGAATTCATCATAATCCTCCGGCGACTGGCCATCCGATTGCACGGGCAGCTCGTACAAGCGATGAGCATAGTTCAGACCACATCCGGCGGGCAGACAGCAGAGGAGCGGACGCAGTGCGTGCAACGTGCTGCACCGATTGTTGCCCGTCGCATTGGTCAGCAGGGTGCCCAGCACAAGACAATCGCCACAGATGCGTGTCCAGAGATCACCGCAGCGGCGCAACAGCTGCTTCTCCTCCAGCAACGGCGAACGCTGGCCGGGCACACCGAATGCCAATCGGTCGCGGGCACGCTCAAAATCCGATTGAGTTTGGACACGCTGCGCTTGCAGCTCGGCGCGTGCGCAGTGGACTCGCGCCAGCAGACGCTGGAAGCCATCGACTGTGTGTGCACTGCCAGTTGGAGCTGGTGTCTCAGCCGTGTTAGGTGTTTGGAAATTTGTGCGCAATCGTTTGCCGTTGGTAAAATGGAGCTCGACGTGTGCCTGATATTTGATGGGACTGCGCACCAAGCGATAATCCTGTAGATTATCAAGCTGGGCGATCAGCAGAAATCGTCCACCATCCAGCTTGGGTCGCTGCAGGACGAGCAACTTGTGCCAGCATCGCAGCAGCAAATAGACCTCTTCATTCAGCCAAACATATTTGCCAATGCTCAGCGGCAGATCCTCGACAGCGTGCAACATGCTGTAGCTTGTCGAATCGCCGCTAATGTCCATCGACACATCGTCGCGTATGAGGAAGCTGTGGATGGGTCCGCTGTATGTCAACAATTCGGTGGCGAGCTGCATCAAGCCGCTGTCCCTTAGATCGATGTGATGCAACAGCTCCTTTTTGCGGAACTCGTAGAATTTGAGTTGGCGACTGAGCAGCAGGCTGGATTTTGTTTGCTTTACGTGCAGCTGACTGCAGTAGGCAACTGTGTTGCGCTGCATCAGTAATTCCGGCACATCCTCCTCGATATGCGACAGCATTGCAAACAAACATAGATAAGCTAAAGTAGAAAAAGAATTTTAAAAAAAAGACACCAAAAAAAAAAACAAAACAAAACAAAAGAGCGCGTCAGAGATGTGCGTGAGTTGACTGCGTCAGTGTTGCCAGTTATCGATTGACAATTTGCACTGATCGACCCGAAAAAAAGGCAACAAATTCTTCAAATTATGTGATTGATATAAAATTATTATTATTATAACTTTATCAATCGTTTAATTAAGTTAATTTAGAAAACAAACAGAACAGATCTGTCCGACAAGTGACCAAAGCGGCAACACCGTACCGAGCGGCCTTCTCATATATCGATAACTAAGTCATCGATCGCCACTGCACTGCTGCAGCACAAATTCAATTTAACGGTCAGTTTGGTTGTTATCTAAAAACGCATTTATTTGATTACATAGCACAAAGCGCAAGTATTTTCTGACAAATAATAATTGCTTACCAGCTAACAGCATACATGAAAAACACATACTTAGGAACAAGGCAGTTGCAAAAAAAAAATTTAAAAAATATATATATTTATAGAGCAAAACTGAAAAAAAAGATATACATATGTCTAGATTACGGAACTTATTCCAGATCACAAGGCGGGCCACTTTGAGTGCCCCCTCTCTAAAAAAAAAAAAATCAGACTCGAAAAATAATTCAAATTAACATTTGTTCGCGCGAACCCGAACTGGAGCCGAATAACAACGGCTTCGCCGGCTGCACCATGGAACGTCGCAAGCGATTCCGTTGCATGCTGGAATTGCGTTCGCGCACCGATTGTCGCAACTGCTGGCGTCGTGCGCCTGCAACGGGGCCGACTGCATCCTTATCAGCTGCATTCATCGCTGCCAGCAAATCGAAAGCAGCACGTTTTTGCTCCTTTGTCCACATGTTGGTCAACTGTTGTTGTTGCTGTTGTTGTTGTTGTGTTGATTGTGGCTGCTGCTGTTGTTGTTGTTGTGTGGCAGGCAGTTTGGTGGCCAAAGGTGCACGTCTTTGTTTTTCTTGCTGTTGCATTTGTTGTTGTTGTTGCGGCTGCGCCGCTGTCTGTTTGACGCTGCTGCTGGGCACTTTGGCTGCGCGACTGAGTCCAAACAGCGATAGTATCGATTTGCGGCGCGTGCTGGAAGCGTGACTATCGCCCGACTCAGTGCTGGAAACGCTCATTTGCATGGGCAACACAACTGGAACGGGAGCGGGAGCTGCAGCTGCAGCTGATGATTTGCTGACTTTCGCCGGCGACTGGAATGTGACTTTGCGCAGCGTATTGTTGTTGCTGTTGTTGGTGGCGAGGAGCTGCTTGGGAGCCGTGAGCAAAGCCAGATTCATTTTGGCCACCGTTGGCGATGTGTCATTCAGTTCGATGCTGCAATAGGTATCGTCGTGACACCGTATTGTAGCCGGACGTCGCGGCGGCACGGGCGGAATGGATGGGGCAACCAGGCGGCAAGAACATTGCTGTTGCTGCTGCTGCTGTTGCTGCTCCGCCTGCTCCAGCTTGTGCAGGAGTTGCCTTTCCAATTGCTTGAGGCGTTGCTCCTCCGCTTCCAGTTCGCTGGCACGCTGCTCCAGCAGCGATTCCTGTGCGCGTATCGCATGCAATCGCTGCTGCAGTGCATCATCGAAAATATTTTGGGTTATGCGACGCGGACTCGGCTCCCGTTTGATGCTCTCGTAGAGAGCCGGATCCGATTGCTGTAGCTGCTGCTGCTGTTGCTGCTGTTTGCCGTTGGCAAAGATGCGCCGCTTGGCGGAGTAGAAGAGCTCGCTGCGCAAGTCCGGCGTAAAGACGCCCGTAACACTCAATCGTCGCTGACCATAGCCCTCATTGAAGCTATATTGCTCTGTGAACAGTGTGCTCGACAACTCTGGGCTATCCGGAAAGAGTTTACCCATGCCGGGCACATCGAACTCGTCGCCGGCATCGACGAGTGTTGGAAACTGAGCGGATATCTCATTTATATTCCGCACCAGCAACGGATGGCGTGTGATCACCTCAATGCCCGGCCGTTGTTCATGGTCCACGGCCAACATGTAGCCAATTATCGACTGCAGATCCTTGCTATAAACGTCCGGAATGCGACTAAACTGGCCGTGTGCAATATTATCGGAGAGTTGGGCAAATGCCCGACCCCGAAACGGTGGACGCAATGCACACAGCTCATAGATCAGACAGCCAACGGCCCAGACATCGCTCTTCCGATCGTACTTCCGTCCCTTGACCAGTTCCGGACTCATATAGTGCGGTGTACCCACAAACGAGGCGGCGAAACTCTGTTCCCGTCGCAGGACACGCGCCAATCCAAAGTCACCCAGTTTGACATTGCCGGCAGCATCGAGGAATATATTCGCCGGCTTAATGTCCCGATGCAGAATGGTGCCATTGGGTATTTTATTGTGGCACACCTGCCAGACAAGAATCGAGACCGAGAACGTTAACGAATATAACAAGACTATATATCAAGCTTAAATTATATATATATATATATAGTTATTTATATTACATTAATGCCAATTAATTATATAATAAACTTATAAAAATATTTCTAACTTTAATAGACATTTAACTTCAGAAATGTTTAATTATTTCATTTCGAAAGTGATGTTATATTTTTTTCGCTTATATTCTTCAGCTTTTTTTATTTTGACCCCAACTGTGTGAATGTATAAATAGACATACCTGCAGGGCACGGCACAGCTGGAAGAGCACACGCCAAATGTAGGGTTCCTCGAACCGTTGGCGTTGCGTCCGTGCACGCTGAATGAGCTGGGCAAGATCACCGCCGTCACAGCACTCCATGACGATATATATGGATTTGGCTTCGCGGTTCACCAAATGGTGATAGTACTGCACTATGTTGGGATGCTGTAGCTGGCGCAGCACACTGATCTCCGAGATGAGCGACTCACAGCGCTCATCGTCCAGGTCGTCGTAGTTCATGCCCTTCCACGCGTACAGGACACCAGTGGTTTTGTCTTTGACCTTGTAACAGGTGCCAAAGGCACCGTTGCCCATCACTGCGAGTACTTCATAATCCTGCAGCGTTTTCTTTGCAAATTCTGGCGACATTTTTGTTGCGGCCTCTTCACTCTTTCTATCCAAGCTCATGCTGAGGCTGCTGCTTCTTCTTTTACTTCACTTTATGCGCGCTACGCTTCGTTGTGTTGTATCTGCCTTGAATGCCGAAAACTAACTGATCTCATGGTTAGTTTGATGGCTTTGCTTTGCTCCTGCAAACGAGTTTCGGCAAAACTCACACACGCACACACACACACATATATATATGTGCACCCACATACACAATATTACCTGCGAAACCTGCACACAACCAAACAAGTGTCGTTGTCTTTGCTGCCTACGCATTAGAGATGAGCAACAATGTCACTGCGACTGTCAATCGATCACAGTGAATACATAAAATGTACAATCAGATGTACCATTTGCAGCACACATATGGCAAACGGTCATGCCAAAGTGAGTGAAACGGCGCACATTTGAATCAAAGTGAGCGAGAGAAAAGTTGTGCCACTCCTCACAAAAATGAAGAGTCGCAGTTTCGCAGTGTAACAGTGTTCTACCAAAAATCACAATATTGCTGCTCATCACCAAATGCATATCTTGTTACGTTCCTAGAAGGCAAAGAGAGAGAGAGAGCGAGAACGAGAGCGAGAGAGACAAGCACTTTGCAAATCTTACACGCTGCGTTGTTGGCGGCGCAGTTGCCTTGAGTCTGTGTACAAAATAAAAACCGTTGGATGTTTTAAAGGACAAACCGTCCTTTGTGGCGCAGCACGCCTGCAATTTGAAACAATTTTCTATGCCTGTTGCCACACTGACCATAAAAATAAATTACTTTTCTGGCATTGGCATTTCAATTTGTCTGTGAGCGCGTCTGTTATTTCGCTCTGTGTGTGCGTTTGCAATACTCTAACGGATTATGTTACACACACACACACACTCACACGCAAATCAAATTTCATTTGCAGATGCTCTTTGCGCTTAGTTAATGTGCATTTGAAATATTGTATCATGTTTTCATTAAGCAGAACACGAACTGCTTGAAATCCTAACGGATTTTGCGCATCAAATACTCTGTTCGCAAACGGAAAAGCGGGCATATTGTGGTAGTTTAATGGTCTGGCAAATTTTGTGTTTTGACATTACAACACATACAACTTAATGTTCACAAAAATATTTTTATTTTCTCAAGTTTTATTATCTTATACTGCAGCAACAGAGTATTGGTACAGTCGGTAAATCGCGACTGCATCGGTCGTTCTTTTAAGTGCTGTCTCGCTCGCACTTCAGGTGCAAAAGCGATATTAGCCCCGATTTTCGTGGGTATTCTGAATGTGTGAGTGTGTGTGTGTGCTATCTCTCATGACCCAGGTTCAGGTAGAGATGGCACTGGAGAAACGAGTTATCTCCGGCTTATCGTTGGGCCGTGCGTTGATGGTTTTATGGGTTTTCATGTGCAAAACAAACAATGGTCCAGGCGAACCAACGCAATCCTTCATAAATAAATAAATCAAGCATAGACCATCGTCGAAGGGTGTTTTACGGCAACCGCAAAATGTTAGCTCAGCCAGATTAGTTTGTTGGTTGCTTTGGGCTTATGACAGAGGTACACACAGCTACACAGGTACACAAGTAAGTGTATAAGGCACAATTTGCAGATTCTACGTATGCTGACGTCACAGCTAGCGCAATGTGTATTCTAGTTTAATGGATTCTGATGTGATTTTCACACAGCCATTTTACCGTTTATTTGAAACGACAGTGAGAGCAAGACAAAAAAAAAGAAAAGAAAAACAATGTGAATGCAAACTTAATGCTAATCACCAGGATGGCGGCTTGTCCTCGGAGCCAGCGGGGCGACCGTACAATGCCGACTTGTCCCGGAACATGGACATGCGTTCCGTTTCCTTCAGATCCAGAAAGTGTCCAATCGCAAGGCCAAGAAGTGGAAGCGCTGCCCACAAGGCACGCTTATCCAAACCGAGCACCATTTTGTTTCTCTTGTTGTTGTGTTGTTTAGCTTTGACTTTTTAGCGCTGCGCTTTGAGCTTCCCGCTGCTGTTGGCGTTTCCAGTCGCGTGTGTGGGACCAGTCTGCGTAGATGGAGCCGACTGCAACAGTTGGAAAGAATATCACTGCACCGTACTTTCGCGCCAACTGCGTTATTATGCTACTGCCCATATGAAGGTGTGTGTGTGTAAACTGTAAACAAAAACCAGAACAACAAATCAGACATGCAACACGACAATTGTTAGAAAGCTGTCATTTTTTGTTTTCTTTCTTTTTTGTTTGTTACGTAATGCAAATGCAAGCAATGGCACTGCCAATGATATTAACGTGTCTGTGCAATGCAAAACAACTGCTTACTCAGTGTGCACACAAGACAAGTGGTGTATTCGTTTCCAATAGTTTTTCGGTGGTGTTTAATGCAGCAAATTTTGCCAAATTCGTTGTTATTGTTGTTATTACCTTACGCTTATGCAAACGCCTTGCCGACTAGAGATGTTGACTACGTAACGATATATGTATATCGATAGTTGGGCATTAAAACTTAACGACACACGAATAGTATCGATACTTTGAATAAATAACTTAAATATGTCTAGCTTCAATAAATGAAACAAATATTTTGTTTTTGTTTTGCAGGTGCTGTAAAATGTGTGACATAAGCTGCAAGTTATAAAAATTTGATAATTCCACAAGTTGCTGACTTCGTTAAGTATTTGAAACAGCTGTTGCACAACATGCGATATTATTAATCGTTGCCAATCGATGCATTGTTGACGACCGCGTGAAATGACGATAACGATAACGATAAATACTGTCAATACAAATTTGCCGGCGCGGCGACAACTGAGCCGGCATTTTACGAACGAGAATTCCAATCGTGTGTTGATAAATTGATAAGTTGGTGATTGTTTTGTTTGTTAGTTGCTGGTGGTGTTGAACGCGCGCACGCGACTGCTTGTGCATGTAAAATAAGATCGATCGCAAATCTGGATGCATGCAATGAGATGATAGCCGTCTCAGAGCCGCCACTGGAATTCGTTCCCCGCGGTCGTCAGGCGGCTGAGGAGCATCCCGGCCCCTCCGAACCGACGCTGCCCAAATTTTTACCCGCCGAGCATTTGCTATTACAGCGCCTGCAAAACGTGAACATCTCGGCCGCCAGCAAGGAGCCCCAAGAGTTTTGGTCCATACGCGAGATCTACGACGATTACGAGGCGAGCTATGCGCGCGCCCAGCGTCGCCAGCAATTGATTGAGCAGACAAAGAAATGTGGCCCCAAAGCGGCAGCTGCCACCCAGTTGACATCGCTGCCGCAGCAGCTGTTGCAACCGATACAGATGCATCGCGAGGATCCCATGTGCGATTACTTTGTGAACAACGAGGAGGAGCTGTATGTGAACAAGAATACGGTGATCTGGACGCAGGGCCTGAACGATGACGACGATGGGGTGCATCGACGCATGTGCTTCACCTGCGATACGCCGGTGAAGTTTGCCTGCTTTCTCAATCGTCGATTCGTTCGCGGTCGCTTGGCCCAGCTGCGAGCGGCTGTTCAACCGGATGAGGATAACTTGACCGCCATTTGTGTGGTGGATCAGGATGCGTTACGTGTTTATTGTGATGATGGCGAAGATTTTCTCGCCAATCTCGATTTTCCCGTCTCGCATCTGTGGCAAACTGTGCACGGTCTGCTATTGGAAAAGGATTCGGGCAATGCTCTCGTCTCCCACACGGTATCCATACCGATGCCCCGGCTCTTCTCCATGTCGCATCCATTGCACGAGGCGTGTCCCGTTGTGCTCAAGACCAGTCGCAAAGCGACCGGTTATATGACCGAACCTGAATACAGCGTCGTCTTCACCGCCGAAGATTCGGATCTGGTGTTGCTGTACGATGCCAAGTTCTTCAAGCATTTTGTGGCACGCCTGCGCAAAGTGACGCCTGAGGAGGTCAACAATATTAGCCAGCAACAGGAGCTGCTCAGCCAGACGCAGCCAGGACATCGCGACGGGGCTGCCACCAGTGGCATCAACACCTTCAGCTCCACCAAACTGACGGGAGGTGCTTAACTTACCCCATATACAATTATAATATATATATATATATCTTTTATATATCTAATCAAATCGTTATGAATTATAATGAAGAATTAATTTGTTCAATTTGCAGCGACTACCAAGTTGAGCGCCACATCGTTGCTGGGGCGCAACAATAATGCGGCAACGTCTGCTAACAATTTCTCTCGATTTGGACTCAGTCAATCGCAATCCTTCAGCGGCGTTCTAGGCCAGTCCAAGTGAGTTACTCGCGTACCGATTAGATCGATCAGTTGACACTGTGAGTGATCCTTATTCGTTTACAGTCGCGCCTTGTTGGGCACACCGCTCAGCCAGCTGCAGAATAGCATCAGTCAGCAGTCGGTGTCCATCAAGGATATGCGCAAGATAACCCATGTCAAACCGGCAAAGCCCATTGAGCCGGAGATGTGCTTGGAGCACATTTGGACGGAGAATACCTATGGCACGTAAGTTGATGTTTATGGATAATCTTGGAGTTGATCAGATCAGTTTGACTTGTATTTGTTGGTGTTGTTGTTGCTGTTGTTTGTCTTTTGCAGTCAACGCGAATTCTGCGAGATGGCAACGCGTGCCTTAATCCACACGGATCTGGTTGGGCAGACGTATCTGTGCTATCTGCTTGCCCGCTCCTGCCGCCTGCAGCTGGTGCTGCTCAACGGCTACGACACGGATGAGCCGCTGCAGCTGTCCACTTTGGCTGCGACGCTGAATGCAAAGGATGCCGTCGGATTGCCACGATTGCATATGATAGCCGTATTGGATCCGGGCGGCAGTTTGATGCTCTACACGGGCACTGTGCTCATCTCCAAGGTTCATATAACGCCGCTGCTCACACGAACAACGCCCGCCGTCCATGTCCAATTGGCCACACCACCACCGGCTGTTCCTGTCGCTGTGGCAGTGCCAGTGCCAACGCCGACTGCCACGTCCACAGCGACAGGAACAGCCGGATCGCAGCTAAAGAGCACCACAACAACAAGCAGCTCATTTGGGGAGGTGCGTCGCAGCAGTCTTCTGCCGACGATAATTGACGCCGATTTCAATACGTTCGACGAGGAGCTGCATATGTTGTCACCGATTGCGCCGCAACCGATCTCCTATACGCAACGGCAGGCGCATAACGTGTGCAAGGCGCTCCGTGATCCGGCCGGGAATCGTTTGACCCTCGTCTATGCGACGGGACGCATGCTGCGCATCTCGTTGCCGCTGCTCAACGATACACGCTTGATAACACGCTGTGTGGCCGTGTTGCGGCAGGTGTTGAATCCCGGACAGTTTCTGCACTTTATCATACGCTGGTATAGCGCACGGAATCCGCCCGGTTCGAGGGACTACAGCATCGAGCAGGAGTGGCAGCTGTTTCGTAGCACGCTGCTCAGCCTGATGGGTTGCATGGCGGGCACGGCAACAGCGGCTACAGCGGCGACAACAACAGCAACAACAACAACAGCAGCGACCCCATCATCATCCGCTGAGATGAGCAACGAATTGGGTGGAGACGCCTCCGTCGCTGCATCGGCCACTGCGTCCGCCTCCGCCTCCTATGTGGTGGATGGTTGCTCGACGCCGCCGCTGCAGCCGCAGCAGCAACATGAGTTGGGCTTTCAGGATGATGAGCCGCTGAAGCGACGCAAGTACAACGATTGTGAGTCGTACACCGATGAGGATTGGGAATTCCTGTTGCTGCAAACAACGCTCACATCCTGTCTGCACGACTCACCGCACATGTACAGCGTGGATGTGACGGCGCCGCTCTTCTGCTCCCTGCCAGCCATATTCTATGGCCTCCATTTGCTGTACGAGGATCTCAAGCTCGACACGATCTTCCAGAGCGGCCTCAACTACCTGGCAACGGTGAGTTGAACTCGACTCGAACGAATCACCTCTTTTCGATGTCCAGCTTAAGTTTGACAAGCATATTTATTATTAGCTCTGCAGATCCGTTTAAGAACAAGGAATAAATAATGGGATCTTCTTCTCTGCAAACTTCGCTTAATCTCAAACAATGTCTTTGCAGTTCCTGCATCAGCTGGCCATCGATATGCAGTTGGAGAGCTATATTTTGCACTATCATCTGGACTTTCCGGAGCTGACACAGAAGACAACGAAGCTGACAATGCTGAGCGAGGAGCATGGCGCCCAAATGTTGTACCAGGAGCTGTTGCGGATGCCGGCGCCCAGCATCTATGCGCAACTGGAGCATGTGCTGCGCGGCAGGGAGGAGGTGGCGCCCTACAGCTATGTGGAGTGCATCAATGAACGGAGCCGGAATGTGGTTCAGCTCATCTCGCTGGTGTTGCATGGCCACCACAAGCTGAAGCACTGGTGGCATCTACTGGAACACTTTGGCGCCGTCCAGTCCAACTATCCGAAGCGACCCAAGCGCAGCATCTCAGCGGATGTGCCGCGTTGCCATCAGGTGATCGAACTGCTGCTGTGCATGCAGATGACGCGACGCGATATTACCCGCCTGCCGGCTGTAGTGCATCTGGTGCTGGCGGAGGCGCTCGAACGGGCACGTCTGACGCCGCCCGTCGGCAGCAGTTCGGCTGCCTATGAATTGATTTTGCGGCCCGAGTTGGCGGCACACGCACAACTGCCATTCCTGGAGACGACCATTGGGCAGCCGCACTGTGGGCGGGTCTACAAGGAGGATTCGCTGTCGCCACGCCTGGCGCCGAGCAGCGGTGAATTGCCGATGCCCGAACCGGATACAGATCATTTGCGACACGATGGCATGGACAATATGGATACGAAACTGTTGCGTCTACGCTTCCCAGACGATATGCGGGTGGAGGAGGTGCGTCGCCTGCTGAACAGCGCCGATCCGGTATCGATTGAGGTGCAACAGTCGCCGGGCACCAGCGATCACGAGTTCATCGAGGAGCAGGAGAAACAATTGTTTGCCTATTGTGCACGCACCATGACCTTGCCCCTGGGCAGGGGCATGTTCACGCTGCGCACACTGCTGCCCCGTCCCAGCGATAATATGCCCATGCCCAAGCTATGCCTGGCAGGACGTGAACCCGTCAAGGGCACCACCATTGAGATGCAACAGATCGAGTTTCCGGCCAATATGCATCAGTGGCCATCGTTTCACAATGGTGTCGCCACCGGCCTAAAGATATCGCCGCAAGCGCAGGACATCGATTCCACGTGGATTGTGTACAACAAACCGAAAACACAGGCCAACAATGGCCTCGAACATGCCGGCTTCCTCATGGCCCTGGGACTGAATGGGCATCTGCGCTCGCTCTCCTTCACGAGCATCTTCAAGTATTTGGTCAAGTGTGATGAGATGACCAGCGTTGGCCTGCTACTGGGCATTTCGGCTGCCCATCGCGGCACCATGGACACGAAGACAACGAAACTGTTGAGTGTCCATCTCGAGGCACTGTTGCCGGCCACCGCCATGGAGCTGGACATACCGCAGAGCACACAAGTGGCCGCCCTCATGGGCATTGGTTTGTTGTATCAGGGATCGGCGAAGCGGCACATTGCCGAGGTGCTGCTGCAGGAGATTGGCCGGCCGCCGGGCCCCGAAATGGAGAACAGTGTCGAGCGGGAATCGTATGCGATGACGGCGGGCTTGGCACTGGGTCTTGTCACGCTCGGACAGGGTGAATCGCCGGCGGGACTGCGTGATCTCCAATTGCCCGATACGCTGCATTATTATATGGTTGGCGGTGTCAAGCGGCCGATTGGTGGCTCCCAGAAGGAGAAATATCGCCTGGCCTCGTTCCAGGTGCGCGAGGGCGACAACGTCAACATCGATGTGACCGCACCGGGCGCCACTCTGGCGCTTGGACTGATGTTCTTCGATTCGGGCAATGAGGCGATTGCCGAGTGGATGCGACCGCCCGACTCACGCTATCTGCTCGACATGGTCCGACCCGATTTCCTGCTGCTGCGCACCATTGCACGCGGCCTAATCCTATGGCAGCAGGTGCAGCCGGATAACGATTGGTTCCAGGCCCAATTTCCGCACAGCCTGCGACCCCATCTCCGATTGCCGTCGCGCGAGGAGCAGACGCCCGAGGACAGCGATGTCGACTACGAGGCCATCACGTAAGCAATTCAAACATATCTAAATACATATATAGATATATATATATATATATATTCCTGATCAGCATTAACAGTCGAAACTATAGCATAAAAGGCGGTTTTTCTCTCTGTCTCCGTCTCTGTTTTTATGTGAACTACTTTCTCAGTTTGGATTAGACTCCGATTGAAGGTTCATTTTGGTTAGATTGATTGGTTGCCAGTGTTGGGAAACGCCATTTTCGATGCTGTTGAAACAGTTTTATGCTGAAATCACACAGAGCCACATCAATCAGCATCAATCATTTGAGAATTTGCAACACATCCAGCATCAATCATTTGTGCAAAGAATTGAAATTAGCGGCGACAATCAAGATAAATACAAATAAAAATATTATTTTCAAGTTTATTGACTTAATTTAAAGAATTCCGAAAAAAAAACACGAGAAAGAATTGCAATTATAAAACTTATAAATAAATTTCCATTTAATTTGTTTAGTTAAAACCCATAAAATGTGATTAATTAGTATTTATTGTTATTTAGTGGTCCAATGGCTCATCCTTTCCATCTATCTCATAATATATGTATATATCAGCTATAATAATCATCATCAGCTACAACCTCAAAATACATTCTTAAAATTCCATTTAAAATTTAATTTAATTAATTAACTAACAACTGATGAAGCTGAAGCCTTTGAAAATGACCTTTGCCTATTGTTATAATTATAATAATCGCTTATCTTTTTTTCTCTCTTTGCTTATCTAATTTTGTGTGTGATTCGCAGCCAGGCGTATTGCAACATTTTGGCTGGTGCCGCATTCTGCATTGGCTTGAAATATGCCGGCACTGAGAATCCATCGGCATTTGCCACACTGCGTGCGGTGATCAAGGAGTTCCTCGGCTTTCCGGGCACACCGATGGGCGAGTGTGCCGGCCGCACCACAATCGAGAGCTGCCTGATGGTGTTGCTCATCTCGATATCGCTGGTCTTTGCCGGCTCCGGCAATTGCGAGATATTGCGTATCATTCGCTATCTGCGCTCCCGCGTCGGACCACAATATCCGCACATTACGTACGGCTCCCACATGGCCATACATATGTCGCTGGGTCTGCTGTTCCTCGGCGCTGGCCGCTACACCATCGCCAAGACACCCGAATCGATAGCGGCGCTCGTCTGCGCCTTCTTTCCCAAGTTTCCCATTCACAGCAACGACAATCGGTGAGCATATTTGAGCAATTTATTATTGCTGGTTTAGGGATTAACTTTGGATTTGTTGTTTGCAGTTACCATCTGCAGGCGCTGCGTCATCTGTATGTGCTGGCTGTGGAGCCGCGTCTGTTTCTGCCGCGCGACATCGACACGCATCAGTTGTGTTTGTGCAACATTTCGGTGCTGGAGGTGGGCGCCAATGTGATGCGACGCCTGCCGATCGCACCGTGCATCCTGCCCGAGCTGAGCACCCTCGAGCAGGTCATTATCGATGACGAGAACTATTGGCCGGTTTGCTTTGAGCGTTCGCGCAACTGGCATCAACTGGAGAAGGCACTGGAGCTGTGCGCTCCAATCGATATTAAGAAGCGCACCGGTTGCCTATCCCATCTGGAGGATCCGGATCGATTGAAGAGCATGCTCGCCCAAACCCTAACCATGGAGCAGAGCATCTGCTGGCAGGTAGATGTCAATGATCTGCAGCAGTTTGCCAGCGAGCGACTGGTCAAACCGTTTCTCAATCGATTCCTGGACACCAAGGGCACATCGCTCAGCTATGTGGAGCTGAGCAAGCGGCATCAGTTGATGTTGCTCTTCTACAATGCTGTGGTCAATGATCGCATGCATCTGCTGCCAGTGTATTTAACGCTGTTCGATCACGTCACCAAGAAGATGGCGAACAACAATGATGTGTGGCAGGTGAAGCTGCTCGATGCGTATTTGTGTGGCAGCCGTATTGTGGGGCAGCCAATCGAGGAGCATAGCCTAATCTCTGTGGATCTCATAGAGATGATGCAGGAGATGTTCAAGCTGCAGGTGGAGGACTGGACGAGTGAACAGTGCCTGGCATTGCGCGAATATCTCAGCCAGAAGCGACTCGAGCCCAGTTTTGTGGGCAGCATCAGTGCGCAGGATTTGCAGCGTGTCTTCTGCATCATCAACTATTTCAATCTGATGCCGAATCTGTTGAGTAACGTTGACCTGAGCGCAGGTCCTGTCAACTATTTGCGCATCATGCTCGAGTTCAACAAGTTGCAGCTGAGTCCGCACACCATTTTTGGTTTGCTCAAAATCTTTCAGGCGCTGGCCAGCATCTGTGACTCCGAGGATGGTGATGATGATGCTGAGAAGGAGGAGGACGAGGACGAATCTGTTTGAATCTGTTATCGCTGCTCTCTACAGCCGTTATCGATTATGTTATCGTTTTACATGCAGCAGCAATTGTGCATTTATCGATGCTGCAACGGAAAACTGCCTTGCAACACTTCGATTTACCAATCAGGAATCTAATTACATATATATATATGTAATAACAATACAAATAAAAATCAAAATCAGTGAAATTATTTGCTTTAATAATCGATTAATGATTTGTGTTGAAAATATGTAAAAGATCAATACAACATTCCGATTACACTAATGTTAATAACAGAAAATATCGATACTGCGCTCGATACCTTAACTTAAGAATACATTGAATAAAAGTTCTTCTTAGTCTAACCGCCAAACCTAATGCATCAATCTGCCGCTTTAAAACCCAACAATTTGCTATCAAATACATTGTCAAAGCTGCCGTTTTACAGAAGCCTTGCGACTGAGATTTACACTTGAAATTGTTGCCAATTCGAAAGATATATATACATATATATATATATAGGCGATTTACATGTTTATAACAATAACACAAGCTATGCAATTGCTTACAGCCTCTCAGCAGAGACTTAATCATCCCATTTTGCTAGACTTTCAAACAATTCGCTGGCGCTCCGAGCCGGGAGTTTCTTCGACGCCCAATTTGACGCGACGCAAGCGTTGATATAGATAGATGCCCATCAGTGGCAGCGGCGTCATAATTGCCACGGATACCGGCACCACTGTCGTCAGATCCGCCTGCGGCTGTGGCAAGGTGGTGCGCAGAAAGAAGATCGCAATTCCCGTATTCTGGATGCCCGTCTCGATGGCAATTGTTAGCGCATCGGCTGCATTCTGGTTCAGCAGCTTCGCCGCCAGCCAAGCGATTGTATAGCCCAATAACGGTAAACATAAGCCAGCCACGGCAATCTATCAAAGAAAGACAGAGACAGACAGCAGAATGTGAGTGAAAGAGAGACAGAGAGAGAGAGAGAGAGAGAGAGGGAGAGAGATTTAGTGTTTTATTACGATTATTACGATATGTTTGCATAAATTGGGGGAGAATCCAAAAAATTATAAATAAAAAAAACTGATTCAAAGACCTTTTTTTTACGGAACTGCACTTTCCAAAAATAAAATATTAAATTGCTTTCAAATGGAATAGTATTAAAAAAAAGGAGTAAGAATATTTTTAATAAATTGAAGACATTTCATGAAAAATTAATGAATTAAATTTATTAATAATAGCAGCACTTTTCAAATAGCTATAAGAATTATGAAAAGTAAATAAAGAAAAAGGCATTACTAAAAGCCAATTATTAAAGTTGAAGTCTATTCAAGTTAAGATTATTATACAAATTCATGTCTAGTTGGAAGAGCAGCTGATATGATATAATATGGCTTTCATCCAATATACTTTAATGCTACACCCCAAATCCAAAATACATCATTCAACAACTTTACTCTCATTTGTCCCAGAAATGTTCCCAGAATTATTGGACTGTCCAATTGATATTCCCTTGCGAACTTGATGCGCTCAAAAAAGGCAACTTTCCTTCAAATAATGCTCTTTGAGACATTTTTGTCCTGTCCTAGTCAGATTGAAGTAATCTTTTTTAGCTCTGGAAAGGATCCATTTTGCTTTATTTCTTTATATTTTATAGTTCTTCTCTTTCCAATTTTTCAATGAATATCATTTTTTTGTTTAGTTTTGCACTTTTCTTTACTGCTGTGTTTTGTGCAAAACATTATTTTGATCATTTTGAATTTGGATTAATAAATAATATCACCAAAATATATATATAATTGTTGCAGGGTATATATAGAAATGGAATAGATTTGTGAGATTTTGTTTTGGGTTCGATTAGCGCTCACCTGCCACGAGAAGAGCTGGAACAGATAGAAGTTGGTGACGATCGCAAAGATGACAATGAAGAGGATAAGGCAGGCCGAGATGGGCTTGAGCAGGCGAACGAGCCAGTGTGCCATACGTGGCAGGCAGCGTTGAATGGCCAGACCGATGAATAGTGGCACTATCAGACTGCCACAATATGTGGCAATTTTGCCATACGGCACCTGCATGCCCGCCCTCTCGAAGATCAGCTGACCCAGCGTGAATATCCACAGTGGCATCGTGCCAAAGGCGGCCACATTGCTAACGGTTGTCATCAGCACCGACAGATTGATGTTGGCATTCAACACCGCCGACCAGGTGTTGGAGGCGCCACCACTTGGCGCAATGCCCGTAAAGAACAGGCCCAACTGCATCGCTGGCGATTCCGGGAACACAAAGATACCCAACGCATAGCTGAGCAGTGGCATCCCCAGCACCTGGGTGATGAACCCGATGCAGGGACCAACCGGACGCGTTATCAAACCCTGCAGCACCTCCACATTGAGGGCAGCCCCAAAATTGATGTACACCAGCGACATCAGCAATATGATCGAGCCAACGAACACATGATCGATGATCCGTTCCGGGCGGAGCACCTGTGCCACCAGCTGGCTGTTGTCACTGTTGTTGGCGCTCTGACTGCTCCGGTTCGTCCACGCGTCCCACAGGCGCACCGAGATGCGTGCCTCGCCCAGAAAATGTCCATCAATTCGAATGCGACCCGTCCAATTGTTCAGCGTTGTGTGCAACGGAATTGTGGCATTCTCTGGTGCAACGCTGGCCAAATGCGGATCATCGCTGACCAGGTGAAAGCTGTAGCGATTTGCGCTCGACCACAGTTCGCTGGGTATATCCCAAAGATGCAGTTCGACTTCAGCGCTTGTCTCCATTTGCAGATGCAACGAGGCGGGCTTAAAATGCGCTTGCCAACTTTCTGCTGGCAACGCCAGTTGGCCAACGATCAGGAGGAATGCAAACAGCAGCATTCCCATTCGCATCATGATCAAAATGTAACTGAAACAATCTCTTCAATTATCTCGCGTAATCGACAAAGAAACACAAAAACACACACACAGATATACGCACACATACATTCATACGAACGTGCTTGGCATGTAGCTTGCAAGCGAGAGCGAGATCGAGCTACAGTTGTGAGCTTTGCTGCTCTCTTTCGCTAAGAGAGAGTCGGTATCGCAACAGCAACAGCACAGAAACTGCACTGTAGAAACAGAGTTTTAACAGCGCTTGCTGCTCTTTTTCGCCCTCTAAGAGAGAGAGTCGGTATCGCAACAGCAACAGCACAGAAACTTCAATGTAGAAACAGAGTTTTAACAGCGATTGCAGTTCTTATTTTCGAAATTACAACAACAACAGCAAAGAGACTTCAATTTTAAAAAAATGTGTGTTGACAGCGTTTTCAAAGGCGAGCTTTACAGCTGCTCTTTTCACTCTAAGAGAGCGAGAGAGAGAGAGTCGGCATCACAGTAAACACAACAAATAAATGTACATGCATAGTGCAATTTAAACAGCAATTTGTCAAACAAAATGAATTGATGTTATGTATGCATTGCACATTTGTCAACGTGTGACGTCAACCTAGGCCAACAGCAGTCATCAATAGCAGCAACAACAACAACTTTCAACGAAATTGGTAAGTTTCCACTAGTGTGACGCAGTTGTAAACATATTACTGCTCTCTCTCTCTCTCTTTCTCTGTATGTTTCTTACATTTAATGCTGCAATTTGGATATGAGCGAGAGAGCGACAGCAACAGGTAATTGAGCGTGCCTGTGGTCGCAGTTAAAAGAGAAGAGAAAATACAGTTACATGCACGGTGTACAGCTGTTAAAAGTTTTGCGTGTTTGTCTGAACGATCAACGAGTAACCGCAACTTTACTACAGATTTAATGCAATCTTCAATTGCAGCTATGCAAAATATAATATATAAAAACACCAGTAACTGTCAAAAGAGGAAACTGCTTAATCAGTGATCAGTGATCACCTTGTGTATATTTACAGCATGCATGCACGCACACAGCTAGCCATTAATTAACATGCATGGCTATGTGTGTTTACATCTGTTAATTATGCACAAGGAGCAAGAAGCAGAAAAGAGTTTTATGCGCCGATTTTTCAAATAATAAGAAAATCATGGATTAAAATGAAAATAAATAAATGCATGTGAGTAGATTGCTTCAAGCTTTGATTTTATTATTACGGCTTTGCGATATCCAAAAAACAGAACTAAAATGATAACCACAGGAATTAGGAGATTTTTACTGGAATTGAAGTTGTTCTTGTTAAAATTCACTTTAGTATCCTTTTTAGTATCTGTAATGATCGGGCTTGAAGGGACCCGTCTTGGGGACACCAAGATAGGCGGCCTGCTTGTCGGTTAGCTTGGTGAGCTTAACGCCCAGCTTGTCCAGATGGAGGCTGGCCACCTCCTCGTCGAGCAGCTTGGGCAGGACATGCACCCCAATCGCATACTGTTCCGATTTCGTCCACAGCTCAATTTGAGCCAACACCTGATTGGTAAACGAATTGGACATGACGAAACTGGGATGACCATGGGCACAGCCCAAATTGACGAGTCGCCCCTCGGCAAGCAGGATGATATGGCGTCCATTTGGCATCGTATACCGATCCACTTGTGGCTTCACAGTCACCTTGGACTTGGCATTGGTGTTCAGCCAATCGACATCGATCTCACAATCGAAATGGCCGATATTGCACACGATGGCATCGTCGGGCATGTTGAGCAGATGGGTCGATGTGATGATGTCGCGACATCCAGTCGTTGTCACATAGACGGACGCCTCCTTGCTGGCCTCCTCCATGGTGGTCACCTCGTAGCCCTCCATTGCCGCCTGCAATGCATTGATCGGATCGACCTCGGTGACGATGACACGACCGCCGAATCCCTTCAGTGCCTGGGCGCAACCCTTGCCCACATCCCCATAGCCAGCGACGCAGCAAACCTTGCCGGCAATCATCACATCCGTTGCCCGCTTAATGCCATCGATCAGCGACTCCCGGCAACCATATAAATTATCAAATTTACTCTAAAACAACAGACGATATATATATATATATATATATATAGATATGGATATAGATATAGATGAGTGTGGAAAGGAGATAGAGAATTTACCTTGGTCACCGAATCGTTGACATTGATCGCTGGTACACCGAGTTTGCCATCCTTGAACATCTTGTACAGATTGTGGACACCGGTCGTTGTCTCCTCGCTGAGACCCTTGATGCCCTTCAAATAGTTGGGGAAACGTTCGTGGACCAAATTGGTCAGATCCCCACCATCATCCAGTATCATGTTCAGGGGCTGGCCATCGGGAAAGACGAGCGTCTGCTCAATGCACCACATGTACTCCTCATCGGTTTCCCCCTTCCACGCATAGACTGGCACGCCAGTTGCCGCAATTGCCGCCGCTGCATTGTCCTGTGTGCTGAATATGTTGCAACTGGACCACTGCACCTATAGTTTAGCACCAACAACAACAACAACACACACAAAACACAAAATGCAGAATGAGTTAAGGATTAGCATTTGAAAGACAAAAAAGCGATTTGTTTTTTTTAGCATATCAATCGGTTTCCTCTAATCTTGGCCTGAGGGGGGGTCAGCTCTCTGAACCCACCGAAAAATTAGAGATTAGTTGTTATCGGCACGCCTTGAACTCCAAGTGTGACCTCCAAGCATCAAAAATAAACATTTTTGTCAACAACAAAAGGCGAAAAGATTTTGAGATAATGCAGCAAAATGGGGCACATGGCAAAGTGTTGATAAAGATGCTGTGAGAGATGCCACTTCTCACATGGCAACGAGCAGAGTATTGATAAAGATGTTGCTAGAGATTAACCAGCCCATTCCCCTCCCCTTCCTATTTCCCCCACTTTCCCTGGCTGCTGTTGCTAAAGATTACAATTCCCACATGGCAACCGATTGATAAAGATGTTGCTAGATATTCCCCTGACCCTTCCCATTCCCCTGGCTGCTGCTGCTGCTTACTTGGGCGCCCAGCTCGACGAGGGTCTCGATGAGTACGGCCGTTTGGACGGTCATGTGAAGGCAGCCGGTGATGCGGGCACCCTTAAGGATCTTGGACGGGCCGTATTTCTTGCGGCACGCCATCAAGCCAGGCATCTCGTTCTCCGCAATGATGATCGCCTTGCGTCCCCATTCGGCCAGACCGATATCGGCTGTAGATATTTTTATTTAGCACAAATATAACCTCAGCCACAAAAAAAAACATGTGCGCCGAATAAACACACACAATACACATATATATTTATATATATATTGTGCCTGTTGCGCTGCATATTTATTTATAACTCACCAACTTTGTATGGAGGCTTGGAGTTGGACATCTTGCTGGTTTAGTCTTATTTCGTATTATCACGAAGGAAGAGGAGGAGCTGAACGATAGCAGGCGACGACTGACGACCGTATTGACAACGCGCGCAACGTTAAGTGACCAAATCTATATATTTTAAGATCGTATGAAATGTGCGAATTTATCGACATATCGATTTTAGCCGCTTATCAGAGTTGGTAAATTGTTCAATTTACGATCTAAGTGTCGTGCAATAGTTGCATATATTATCGATATATCGGTAAACGTACGCACAAGCAGCCCTGCGCTAACTATCGAACGAAAATAATCAACAAAACACAACAATCGTACGTACGTAATTCAAACAACTACAGAACATAAAAAGACAAGGAGAAAATTAGTTTAAAATAAATTGAATACGTATAACACAACTACAAATTTGAAAAAAACTAAAAACTAACGCACCCCATATTCGATAGTTGATTAGGTTAGCAGCACTGGTGGAATTTGATGCATATAACTGTCAGTTGTGCCCCACACAGAGATATCGGCGCCATTTTATTTCTCGTCGCTCGTTGCTCGCAACTCGTCGGACGATTATCCGCTACTCGCAGCAATTGGCACACACGCGTTTTCCAAGTCGTGGTTTTTTTCGACCTCCGTTTATTTTTTTTGGTGTGCAAATCGGACAAGCTAATTGATCAAGCCACAAATTCACAACACACACATAGTGCTAATAAACAATGCATATGCGACAGTGCTCACTCTGCACACAGAATTAAATTGAATGCGTGAGTGTGTTGCGTGTTGCTATTCTTGTCTTTTTTTTTTTATTGTAAGTGCCGAACGCAAAGTACGAAAGCGACGCATAATTCGACGGCAACGCGACGTTGATGTCCATTTGTGAGTGTGCGTGCGTTTATGTGTGTGTGTACAATAAAATATAACAAATAAAGCAACAACAAATACAACCAAGTGCAAAAGACACAAAAAGACAAACACAAAAAGAAATAGAAATAGAAGAAAAACACACACACACAGAGAGAATATATTGTCAGCAAATCAAACAGGGAAAGGCAAGGCTGCCGCTGCTGCTGCGCGCGCGTGTGTGTAAGTGTGTGTGCGTGCGTAAAACAGACAAAAGAGGCGCGCGCGGCGTGCAATGCGCTAAAAAAGCAATAACAGGCGGGTGAGGAGGGGTAAGTGTGTGTTCGTGTGTGTGTGTGTAGCGGCGTGGCTCAAAAAACGAAAAAAAAACTACAATTTATGCATATTTGTACATTAATTTGGTGCAAGCCATAATTTAATTTTTAAATTCGATATATATATTTATAAATAGTTCAACTAGTTTCATATTTATTTGTTGCAGTGCAAGGCCAATCGACGTTGCAACAGTGTGGCCGCTTCATTTTTAGTGTTACTTTTTTTTTATTTTTTTAATTTTGCATTGTTGCATTTTGTGTGTGCGTGCGAGTGTGTGTGTGTGTGCGTGTGTGTGTGAGAGTGTGAGTGAGTGCCGCGTGCGACCGGTAAAATTCCAATAATGTCTGCATATGAGGATGGCCAACCGCAACGGGAACAACAGCAACAACACCTTCAACATCAGCAGCATCTGCATCAGCAGCAAGAGCAAGAACAAGAGCATTCACCGCTATTACGCTCTTCCTCCATGCACAATGACCACGTGAGTACAGCAACACTCAACACTATCCACAATAGATGGCGCTAAACTTGAATTTTAACTTTACAACTTCTTTGTTTAATTTCGTTGTGTTTTGTTTTGCTTGCAGTCGATCATTGGCAAGGTTAAATCGTGCGTCAAGGGCATAATACCCAATTCGGTGACCAAATGGTTCTCCCCATCGCCGTCGGATGACAATACGCAGCTGCAGCAGGAGCATCAGCAGCAGCTGCAGCTGAATGGAAGAATGTCGCAGCGTAGCATATTGAAACGGCGACGCATTGCTTTGGATGATGCGCCCGATATGTCCATAATGGACGATGGCACAGAAGCTACGGATCTGAATGATGAGGAAGTTCAGTTAGCTGATAATATAGCCGAACATGATCTGGCTGCCGAGGATGAGTTGACGCGTCGCAATGAATATAATGTTAGCCTGTTACGCAATCGTCGACAGCAGCTGATTGCGACGACTAACGCTCATAATAATAATAATAACAATGATAATGATAATGATGATGACGATGATGACGACGACGATGACGATGATGACGAGGAAGATGCCGAGGCTGAAGCCGAAGCCGAAGCGGACGAGAACAACGACGACGACGACTATGTCGAAGCGCAATTGCCAAAGCGACGACGTTATGAGGTATTCAATCAAGTCCAAATACAATTTCAATCAGATCTTAAATTATTAACAACTTTTGTCTGTCTGTGTTGGAAAACGGCGACTATCCACTATGGTCACCCTAAGCATACTTAATACTTGTGATGGTCAGCCCAATCCAAGTTGGAACTATATATGGATAGACAGAGAGCATATATATTCCTGATCAGTCGTCTGTCTATGTTGGTTTCTTTACTGGTTTGGTTAAAGTTGTTGCTCTCCCTTTTTTTGCAGTCAACAATTGAACAATTGGCGTCCAGTGGTGCTCCTCGTTTGTTGAATGCAACGCAACAACAGCAACGGGATATCACGCGTTGTCGTCGTCCACCGCTGCATGCCTCGACACCCGCCTCGAGCGATGCACTGCGTCGCCGGCAGCGTGAGCCCGCCTTCAATTTCGTTACCATGGTCGGCGGTACGAACGGCAACAGCGATACGGCTGCTGTTGCAACCAGCGGCGATTTGCCTACCAGGTGAGTAGCTGCTCCTATATATATTATATATATATATATATATATATATATGTATATGCAACACAATATAATTATTATTTTTTTTTGTTTTTGGACTAGTTCAAGACGCACGCTGAACATTGAGCTAATGACTCATCGACGCGATACATCGCTGGGCAGCTACAAGCGCCACAATCTGCAAAATTACCGCCGGCCCGCAATGCCAAATAAGAGTAGCTGTGACACCATCATCGAGCAGGCCACCGACGAGGAGCAGCAACAGCAGCAGCATCAGGAGGATCAGACAAACAACAACAATAACAATAATAATAATAATGTTAACAAAAATAACAATGATAATATTTATACGAAACGAGGAGTTGCAGGAGCTGGACTTGGTGGTGGTGTCACCGATTCTCATTCAGAGTGCGGCAGCAATGAGAGTCAGGCGGGTCTGCGCAGCAATATCAAATCATTGTTCTTTGCCAATCTGCAGAGTCGCAAATCGATATTCAATTCAACAGCAACTGGAATAAGAAGAACAGAACTGCTGCCGCATCATTACTCAACATTATCACTCAATTCGCTGCCGCGGCGTCGTCGTTTCAATGCCTTCATTTATGGCAGCTTGTCGGCGCTAAGCGATAGTCGCCTCCTCAGCAGCAATCGGAGCAATCCGATGTCATCGGCATCATCATCAACGAATGTCGCCGCCAACGAGTCACCGTTCTATCCAGGACCAACAACATTCGGTGGTGCGTCTGCCAATTATCGCTACTACAGAAACAAACTGATGAACAGCAGCAGCTGCAGCAACAACAGCAGCCTCAATCGCTCCGGCGGCAGTTCGCCAGCGTTGGCCTACAGCGACAACAACAACAGTACAACGCGTCTTTGGAATGGCAACGGCATAGAGGCAGTTGTAATGCGACCAAAAACCGTCAATAGCACCAGCAGCAACAACAACAATAATCCTAGCAGTAGCAGCAGCAACAGTTGTTTTCCGTATTTATCGCAGACAACACAGCGTATACTCAACTTGATGCAGAATCATACAACGCCACTGATGGAGGCAAGAAAAATGGGCAATGCTCTGCGCGAACATCAGCAGCAGCGTCTCAATAGGATTGCCTACAAGCCCTATTCATATACAACAACAGCAGCAGCAGGCGCGAACAACAACAGCAGCAACAACAGCAGCATTGCCGACTCCAAATCGCTGGTGCCCACTATGCTGAAACTGCTGGAGCAGCGTCGCATGCAACGTACACCTGGCAGCAGCAGCAACATTAGTCAATCAGAACAACAGCAGGAAGAGTCGCAACAACGACAACAACAGCAACAATCGCAACAGCAACGTTACCGTTTGTATGCCAAAAACAATAACGAAATTTCCTCCGTTTCGGGCAGCTTGAGTCATTCAAATAAAATGCGCACACGCCTCTCACATCAGACGCGCAAGGATGCGCGCAGCGTGCAACAGGAGGAATTGCCACCAGCACCACTCGAATTGCCGAACATCCCCTTTCCGTTGATGAGCAGCAAGCCCAAATTTGATTTGGTAATAACAGCGCCTACAGTCAAGCCAGCTGTTCCAGCTCCAGCAGCAAAACCAGCCATCTCGAAGAACACAGCAACAGTTGCTGCTGTCACACCTCCTGCCTCTCAGCTCAACAGCAACAAGAACAGCAACAACAACAGCAACAGTACAACTTATATATTTGATGCACCAACTGTGCTGGTCTGCGACAACGGCATTCACCACAACCAATTGCCAATTGTCTCGCCCAATTTTACATTTGAGCAGCCAATGCCAATTGTGATGCAGCCCAATGGAGGCGCCACCAACAAAAACAACAACAACAGCAGCAGAAATCATAGCTTAATAACCAGCGGCAGCGTGTTGGATGTGCTGCTACCCAAGCCAGCAGCAGCAACAGTTACACCAGCAACTGTTGGCTTCGGTGATCAGTTCAAGAAATCGTCGAGCGAATGGGAGTGCGAGATTTGCATGGTGCGCAACAAGATGAATGCCAGCAAATGCATTGCATGCGAAACGTTACGCAAAACGACAACAACAGCAGCAGCGGCGGCAGCAACAGTGAACGCTGCCAGCAGCAACAGCAACAGCAGCTCAAGCAACGGCAGCAACAGCAGCAGCAGTTTTGCTAGCAATACCAGCAGCAGCAACAGCATGCCAGCTGCTGTCGGCGGCTTTGGCGGCGCATTCAAGCCCGATGCGAACAGCTGGGAGTGTGGCAGCTGCATGATAAGGAACCAGGCCAGCTGCAACGCATGCATTGCCTGCGAAACGCCCAAACCCAAGAGCAATATCACCCCCAGTAGCAGCAGCATTGCTCCAGTTGTCAGCGGTTTTGGTGATGCCTTCAAGCCCAAGGCGAATACCTGGGAATGTGGCACCTGTATGATAACCAATCAATCCAGCAGCAATGCGTGCATTGCCTGCGAGACGCCCAATCCCAAAGCAAAGAGCAGCAATAGCACCAGCAGTAGCCTTAGTTTGCTGCCAGCAACTGTTGCTGTTGCCAGCGGTTTTGGTGATGCATTCAAGCCCAAGGCGAATACCTGGGAATGTGGCACCTGTATGATAAGCAATCAATCTAGTTGCAATGCGTGCGTTGCTTGCGCGACGCCCAATCCCAAAGCGAAGAGCAGCAACAGCAGCGGCAGCAGCAACAACAAAAACACCACCACGACCAGCAGCAGCAGCAGCAGCTTCAAGTTTGGGTTTATAGGAGGTCAGCAGCAGCGGGTGGTGGTGCCACCGAAGCCAGCTGCTGCACGCTGGAATTGTGAGGCGTGCATGGCCGAGAATGACGAGATGCGTCAAAAGTGCATTTGCTGCGAGCAACAGAAGCCGAGCACCAATAACGATGAGGCATTGAATGGTTCGTCGTCGGTGCCGAAGTTTATGTTTGGCTTTAATCGTACAGCAACAGTTGCACCGACACCAGCAGCAACACAACCAGCAGTAACAACAGTTGCTGCGGAATCTGCATTTGTTGCCAGCAACGTGACAGCAAAAGTTGCTGATAATGCTGCTGCTGCTAAACCAATGTTTAGCTTTGGTGCGCCCACAGCAATGTCGAATAGCAGCAGCAGCAACACTAGTTCCAGCAACAGCAGCGGCATAATAAGCACCAGCAACAACAACAACGCAGCAGCAGTAGCAACCACCACAACGTTCAATTTCGGCAGCAGCAACTTGCAGCCAGCAGCAACAACGACAGCAGCAACAGCTGTTAATATTGGTACAACAACCACAACAGCAACAACAACACCAGCAACATTTTCATTTAAGAACAATCAATCAGCAACAAACAACGCCGCCAGCTGCAACAATTTTTTGTTTGGTGCGCCAGCAACAGCTTCTGCAGCACCAGCAACATTTTCATTTAACAACAATCAAGCAGCTAACGCAACAGCAACATCAACAGCAGCAGGAACAACAACAACATCAAAACCAGCAGCAACAACAACAACAAGTATCAGCAGCTTATTTGGCGCAACAGCAACATTTTCATTTAACAACAATCAAGCAGCTAACGCAACAGCAGCAGCAGCAGCAACAACAACAACATCAAAACCAGCAGCAACAACAACAACAAGTATCAGCAGCTTATTTGGCGCAACAGCAACAGGTGGCTTTGGCGCTCTTTCAGCGCCCAAGAGCAACAGCAGTAGTGGCGACACAACAACCACAACAGCTGCAACAACAACAATGCTGAGCTTTGGCAAGAATATCAACAGCAGCAGCAGCAACACGCCGTTTAGTTTTGGGGCCAAGCCAACAGCAGCAGCACCGACAACAACAACAGCAGCAGCAACAGCTGTGACCACAACAACCAATAGCAGCAGCACAAAACCACTCAGCAGCTTTGGTTGGCCAACAGCAGCAGCAGCAGCAACTCCTAATGCCAATAATAATGCAACTTTGCCAACTTTTGGCATGTTCGGTGGCAACACAGCAGCAGCAGCGCCAGCAGCAGCAACGGCAGCAGTAGCGCCACAACAGCCTATTGGCAGTGACAGTGGCATCTCCGCTGTCTTTGGCAATGTAAGCAATCCGTTTGGTGCAGCGTCTTCCTCAACGGCAGCAGCGCCAGTTCTTGGCAATAGCAACAGCACCAGTACCAGCAAGACAACCACCAGCAGCAGCACGTTTGGTTGGCCAACCGGAGCAGCAGCAACAGCATCAACAACTCCTATTGCCAATAATAATCCTGCCACCAGTGCTGCCACAGCGACAACCTTGCCAACTTTTGGCAGCGATAGCATCATTTTCGGTGGCAACACAGCAACAACAAACGCAACACAATCCTATTTTGGAATGCCAACAGCAACAGCAGCAGCGCAGCAGCCGCAACCCATTGGCAACAGCAGTGGCAATGGCAGTGGCAGTGGCATCTCCAACGTCTTTGGCAATGTTGCAAATCCATTTGGTGGTGCATCTTCCACGGCAACAGCAGCGCCTGCCGCATCGCTCTCAAATATATTCAACAACCCTGCGGCAACACAACCAACACTAACAGCAGCAGCAAAAACAATTCCTAAACCGGCATTTAACTTTAGCAGCGGTGCTGCTGCCACAGCCACGGTAAGTGTTGCACATCTAGCACCTTTACATACATATTCTTGATCAGCAGCAACTAGACGAGTCTATAGCCATGTAAAAATCCGTACATGGCTATATAGAATCGTCAGTCAGTCGTCTAGTCAGACTGAGTTCAAATGTAATCTTGATTAAATTTGGTAAATATCCCACTGAAGGCAGTACATTGGGTACATAGGATGACTCGATTAGATCGTTTCGGATCGTAACACTATATCAGAAGCGGATGGATTGAGAATCGTTTTGAAAATAATAAATTTAGCGATTGTGATCAATTCTAACACATTTTAACACTGTGTTAACAGACATACTGCACACTGTAAGTTTTAGCATAACGTTTAACGTTTAACATGCAACACAGAGTTACTCATTAAAGCTGCCAGAACTTAACATAACATAACATGTAACGTTCGATTTGACACAGTCACTCATTAGCAGCTTTCTTTCTCTCTCTCTCTCTCTCTCTCTTTCTCTTTGTTTCATGGGCTTTTCTCTCGCAGCCGTCTGCAGCGGGCGTTTTTAATTTCGGTGCAGCGCCGACGAGTGGGACGACGGTTAACAGCGGCGCGGGCGCATTCAATTTTACAGCAAATACAGGAACAGCAGCTGCGGCGCCGCAAACAGCACCATTTAATTTTTCAGCAAATGCAGCCACAGCAACAATTGGCAACGCTGGCAACACTGATGTAAGTTAAATACAAATGAAACGGGCAAAATCGAATAAACGCCAAATACCCAATTCCTTTTTTAGTTTTAAGCCTGGCAACACTCACAGTATATACATATACACATCTAAGTCATGTATTTGTGTGCACATTTGTATTAAATAATTGAGAAATTATTCTTGTTGCTATTTCTATTATTATAATTTATTGTTTTCCATTTTTCCATTACTTTGCATAAAGTCGTTATCTCTTTGACGCTGTGTGTGTCCGTCTTATCGATATATTATCGATAACACACACATGCATAATATTTGATTATTTTTTTCACTTTGTACTTATTTTGGTATATTTTCTTGTATTTTCACAAAACAAAAATATTGATTGATGTCCGGCTCTCTCTTTCATTTTTCCAATTGTATACTGTAAACTGTAAACTGTTTTTTGGGCTGCTGCTACTATTTGTACTACCACTATTTCTACTACTATTTTGAAATGTGAAATATGAAGTTATTCCCACAATCGGAACGACTTTTCCAATTTGGGGCCGCCCCATCGGCGTCGTCGCAGCCATCAGCAAATAAATTGTATAACTTTGCCGGCTCAACGCAGCAAATCCAGGTAAACAATATATTCCTATTCAATACATTCGCGTTCATGTCCTATTGTCACTCATATATCACATTAGCAATAAGTAGTTTGCTCTTTGCGCATATCTCGTTTACTAACTGCCTCATTAACATTACTTTTTAGTTGTTTACATTAGCCTCATAATCATAGTATGCACACACTTCAAAATCATATAGAATCTATTCTTATTTGCATGCTCTTTTTTAACTAACTACACACACACACATACAGCGACATATACTAATGAATAACACACACACACACACACACAAAAAAAACACACTCGCACACACATCCAACAATCACAGATGGTAAACACTTACCTCGTATACAGTTGCGGACAAAATAATAGCACCACTCCCAGAAGAAGTTGCAAGTTAAAGCAACTTATGAATACGAATATTAAGAATATCAAGATAGAAACTATAATTTTAATGAAAAACAATATAACCAGTTTTGAAAAGTGCACTTATAAATAAATAAATATTTCGTTACTTTTAGCTAATTGTTTATTTTGTAAATGTAGTATTTAGTTGCATAAATGACACTTTTCAAATTAAATAGAATATATATAATATATTTATATTTATTGAAAATAATTCCAAGATTCTAAAACAATATAAAAAAAATCATTTTTCTTTTTAAAAAATTTCCCAATTTTTTTATGTCTTAAAATAATTGTTGTAGTTGTGCTATTATTATACATACATACGTAGAGAAGAAGGAACTCCACTTCACTTGATGAGCGAATTGTTGTGTTGTGTTTTTGATATTGTTATTGTTATTGTTGTCACCATTTTGCGTTATTCCATCTCTTCTAAGTTGGTAGTTGCAATCTTCACCATATATTCACATACATACATACATATTAAACTCTCTCATTTCCCATACATTACACACATATATACATATATACATACATACTACATACCAAAGTACACAAAACAAAGAATTTCAAAATGCCAAATGGAATTGAACAGCAACAAAAATGATGTTCAAAATATTAAAAGGGCGAATAATATGCACATGCGCTAAACATATATATACATATATAAATAAATATATATATATATATATATGTTCATTCTTTTTTGTTTTGTTCTTTTCTCGATTTCGTTTTTTTTTTTGTTGATGTCATTTTAAAATGCGTCCACCAACAAATTGGAGAAACACGTTTAAAAACAAAAACCCAAAATGTCTTTTGCAGTCAACGCCAAACGCCGCCGCTCCGTTCCAATTCAATATCGGCTCCAATGCTAATGCCAATGCCAATGCCAATATATTCGCGTAAGTAGTGTTTCTGAGTGTGTGACAAGGACAGCAACATTTATTGCTGCTCATACGCTCGCTCGCACGTTCGTTCGTTCGTTCTGTGCGCGTTGCGCTGCAATCGATCAGAGAGAGAGAGAGAGAGAGCAGCGACGATGATAATGATGATGATGATGATGATTCAAAAAGAAGAGAGAGTGAGTGAGTGGAGGAGTGTGAGAGAGAGAGAGAGAGAGTGTGTGTTTATGTTGAATTTGGCCAAAAGTTCAATTAAAAAACAAATGGCACACAGACAACAAATACAGTTACACACATACACACAGAGAGAGAAACACACGCAGACACGCACACAAACACATGCATACACACACACACACAAAGTAACAGTAACAAATGCATTATTAACCGTTAAAAATGACAATTTTTGCATTGCGTACGTTAATATCTAAGGCACTTTTAAATGTTGAAACATGTTCATATTATATTTACCATATAATAATACATATACAAATTGATGTTTCATTGTTTATTTTATATATCAATATATGTATTTGCACATGTGTGTGTGTCTGTGTGTGTGTATGTGTGTGTGTGTGTGTGTAGAATACTCGAACAGAATGATGAATGATGTGTGAACCTGATCCAAATAATATATTTGTTGTTGTGCACCTTTTTTGGTACATTTGTACCGCGCTGTACCAAGTTGAAACGATAATAATTAAATGTGCATTTGATGTCTAGTTTGCTCAATGTTGTCATTTGTTGTGCTCTGGCAATCGATAAACGATAATCTATATCGATCATAATAATTGTTCCTTCCATATATATATATAATAGCATATAATAATTGACAAGCGTATTTCAAATTTTGATACACGATATGATGCAATCGTGTGGCTCTCGTCTTTCTCTCTCTCTCTCTCTCTCTCTCTCTATCGCACACACACTTTCTCTCTCTCTCTCTCTCTCTGACTAAATCTTGCTCTCTGTGTGAATCGAGAGTTTGCAGTGCGCGTAAAAGTCTTTAAGTGTTGCACTGTTCACTGTTTACTGTTAACTTTTAACATTGATGTTATATACTAATTATATACGTTGTCTGCTGAACAATCCACCCCCACACCACACCACCAACAGGTTCAACCCACCCAACACTGGCAACAACAACACGCAGAATC
This sequence comes from Drosophila engyochracea, assembly GCA_035042385.1. Taxonomy (NCBI): domain Eukaryota; kingdom Metazoa; phylum Arthropoda; class Insecta; order Diptera; family Drosophilidae; genus Drosophila; species Drosophila engyochracea. The sequence goes on from JAWNLK010000167.1 coordinate 4,399,609, forward strand.
AACGCCGCAAAATTCGCAATCCAATGATGCGTCGTCAGCCGCCCCGGTAGAATTTCAAATAGCCGCCGCTGCGTATGCTGCTGCTGCTGCTGGTGCTACTGCTGCTGCCGTCCATCCGGCGGCGGTGGTTAACGACGTCGACTACAACGATGACGACGACGACGAGACGCGACACTATTGGTTAACACTGGAACTCGGAATTGGGACAGCAGCAATGAGCCAGGAACAAGAGCAGCAGCAGCAGCAGCAGCAACAGGAGCAGCAGCAACAGCAGCAGCAGCATAATGTTTATACTGATAACAGCAACAGCAACAGTGGACAGAGAACGACGAGAACAACGACGACGACGAGAACAGCGACAGCGACAGAGACGCCGCAGCACTGCAGCGCAACGCAGCCGCCGCCGGCAGTCATATTGCAGCGTCGCAGTAGTTGCCATTGGCAAAAGTCACAGCACAACAACAGCAACAAATATCGCTATGTGCGCCAACAGACAACAACAGCAGCAGCATTAACAGCAGCGCAAGCAATAACAGTAGAAGAGACAGCAGCAGCAGCAGCAGCACCATTTAGTGCCGCCAGACAGTTCACATTTAGCAGATCGCTGGCGAATAGCAGCAGCAGCAGCAGGCAAATGCGCAAAACCAGCCTTGCCAATCCTAGCAACAGCAACAACACTAATGACGCCAACAACAACGAAGCTGGCGTCAACAGCAGCGCAGCAACAGGAGAACAACACCAGCAGCAGCAGTAGCAGAGGCAAGCAAACTGTGCAGTCGCTATAAATTGGAGCAGCGACCCAGCATCGATGACTGAATAAATACACACTTACACACCCATACACAAATATACATATATACATATTTACATACATACATACATACAACACACACAGTTTCATACAAGCTATATCTATATATAAACATATAAGTTTTGTTGTTGTTGGAGGAAAACAACAGGAACAACAACAACAAAAGAAGATGAAGAAGAAAAACCAACAATTATGCGATAAATAGTTGTTTATTCTGTTTAATTTTTGTTTCATTATGAAGTTAAATTAATTTTGTTGATTTGTCAAAAGCCCCAAAATTTCATGTATAATATATACATATATATATATATATATATTATTAACTATATAAACTCGAAAAGTATTGCAACAGCAACAACAAACAATTTGAAAATTTTACTTTTTTTTCTGTTGTAAAAATTAACCATTTTTATTATTTATACATATATTTTATGCTTTATTTTTGCTTGAAAACATATTTATATATAAAACAAAACAAAACCAACAAAAAAAAAAACAAAGCAAAAAAAATTAAACATTTTAACCGATAATTATTTAATAATTACGTTGTGAATTTGTAAAGAATGAACAGATACAGATAAAGAAATAGCGCAAAAGAAAAACTATACACATATATATACATATATATATATATATATGTACTTGAAACGGAATCATTTTTGCTTAGACAATTTTTAAGTGCAAACCACGCCGCCAAACTATATATACCATATAGAGATATAGCGAAGCAGGCGCTGGCCGATGTTTATTAAAAAGAGAGAAACTAAGAAGAAGAAGGAGAAGCAGAAGTGGAAAGAATAAGAAAAACTACCGTAATTATGTCGATAGATTTTTGTTGTTATTCAAGTTAAGTTTCGATTCGAACACTTCCGTTTCCGAAACAAAAGCATAGAAAACACAAAATCAAAAGCAAAACTGAAATAAAAACAAACCATCAAGATAGAAAGAAAAGAAAAGGAAGAGAAAAATACGAAAACCACAAACAAACAAACAATTTAGCAATGTAAACTAAATCAACAAAAACTACACTGAATATATATAATATTATATATATATATATATATATATATATCTATACTATACTATATATGTATAGATACATATGTATGCACATATGTATAAGCAAACGAAACACAGAAACAACAACTACAATTATTATGTGCGTGTTTTTTTTTATATAAAGCAAAACAAAAGTAAAATAAGACAAAATGGAAAAACACGAAAAAACCAACTGAAACCCGAAGTCTTAGTGTTAAGCGAAAGAAAGAAGAAAAAAATGAAAAAAAAAATACAAAAATACTGACAGTTGACAAATTGAAATCATAATGTAAATAAGTAAATATAAACGGTATGATAATTAAAAACGTGACAAAATTAAAAAAAAAACCAAAGTATTTTTTTGAATTTGTGTAACAGTTGCATCGAATTGGCGCGCACTGTTAAACGTCGAAATGAACGAGCTACTGAGTGGTGTTGGTCAAAATATGGATAACATACCTGCATAATTTAAACAGTGCCATATGAGTACTTAGCGGGCATTCAGCATGTTAATGGAATGTAAACGTAAGTAGAAATATAAATATATAATGTTTATCAAATTAATATTCGATTAATTGAATTTGCAGTTAAAAGAGCGCTTACTGATTAACGTATTGGAAATGTCAGTAAAGTATCGTAAGCAAGTCTGAACGTAACATAATTATTCGAGAAGTAGCATCGATAAGTTATCGACGTATTAACTCGAAACGGTAAATTCTAATTTGTCACTCTGCTGCATACCGTCGTCCGTCACTGCTCGGGTTGTTCAAACAAATGGATTTATTAATTTTATTTTATTAAATCAGTATTGTACAAATTACAACAAAAAAAATAGTATCGATATGTTCTGTGATAAATATATAATTGGATATCGCAAACCGAGTCTCCAATATCGATAGATATCGATGCGATATGAACATCCCCAGTTAACAGCGAACGCACGACAAACGTAAATTCGTGGAAATTACGCACGGGTGTTTTTTTCGTAGCTCAATAGGACTATTTGTTTATTTTTTTCGGTTCTAACATAAATGAAGCATACATTGCAAATGCAAAAAAAATGCATGTATATATTGATGCATATGTCTGATTAGTGTAATTGTTGTTTGTGTCAAATTCGAAAAAGGTGAATGCAATTCTTAGATTTTAAGATGGATATCAGATGCAATCAGCGCAACAGTAGCAGCAACTACAACAACCAGAGTAACTACAATAACAATAACAACAATAAGAAAAAGGCTGACTGACTACACCCAAAAAACGTAATACACACGCACACACACATGCATACATGGAAACAGTTGATGGCGAGGAATAACAGAAACGACAGGAAAAATGAAGTAAAAGCGACTGCAGAAGCAGCAGCAGCAACGGAACGGCACTTCAGTTGCAGTTTGTAGTTGGAGTGGAGTACATATTGAGCAACGCACACACACACACACATATATATATATATATATATATTTATATTTTATATATATATATATAAATATATATACATATACGTACATAGACAACCCGAAAACGCATCACACAAAGAGACATTTGCATGCATGTGTGTGTGGGTGTAAGAGCAGCAGCAGCAGCAGCATCGTTTAAACTTCGTGTTCGGCATTCGTCGTTCGTTGGCTCGTTCGTCTGTTCGCTCGGTCGTTCGTGTCGTTGAAATCGTGTCGTTGTTGTTGGAGTAACAGCATTCGCCTACGCAGCAGCACCACCAGCAACAACAACAACAACGAGGAGAAGGGCAATCAAAGGAAGCGGTTTAAGAATGCATGGGAATGCACAAAGTACGAAACACGAAAGAGAAATGCAAATTTAACAGAAAATTGAAATAAGCGCAACGGGTTTCCAATTCCGCACAACGCAACAATTGTAACTGTAATACAAAACGCAATTGCCAAACTGATCAGAGAGACGGAGAGAGCGGGAATAGAAGGAGGCGCCAAGGAGAGAGAGAGAGCGCCATCGAATCAGATCGCTTCCATTATTCCCTCTTGTTAGATTTCTTATAACAACCCATACCGACCTCCCCCATCCCACCCCTCCATTGCTGCTGTCGTAATATGGATTGTGGTGCTCTTGCCGCGCAGCAGCAGCAACTATTACAACAACAGCAACAAAAACAACAACATCAACATCATCAAAAGCAGCAACAAAATACGCTAAACTGCCTTGCAGCAGCAACAACAACAGCAACAAATGTAAGTTTATACACGCACACTATTACAGGTATATACATACATATGTATGCCTAAGTATTATTTCTCTCTTTTACTTCCACTTTGCATTCGCCCCCACACAAAAATGCTTTGCTTTGCTTTGCGTCGCGTTTCGCTGCCTGCGTCGCAGTCGACGTTGCTCCTCTTGCAGTTTTCATATTGGTTTTCTTATTAGATATTTTACATATGAGTAACTCGGGCAGCGCAGTCGACGTTTCTTGTGGGTTTTTTGTTCGCTTTTGTTTCCTTTTGCAATTGTCTTCGGCTGCGTGTGGGCTGATGGCCTGGGGGGTGGGGAAACGGGGGCGTGGCTGACTACTCGCCATGTGCATAAATAATTTAAGGCATTTTATGCTAATTGGATGTGTTTCTGTGTGTAGGGGAGTCGCAGCGGTTGTTGACAGGTACAAAGTTTACACACACACATATATATACATATATATATATATATATATATATATATATATTTTTTTTTTTTTTTTTTTTTTTTTGTGTGCGTGCGTGTGTTTGGTTTGGCTAAGTTTGCAAAAAGGCGGCAAACGGCTAGGAAAACGAATGACTCAAAAGACTATTTAACCAACTGATGATTAATCGCTCGACGGCTGCTGCGGCGACTAAAGCGGACAAAAAAAAAGAAACGCAAGGAAAATACGTAAGAGTGCACTCCAGTGAGTTGTAGTCGACTGCAATATACTCCGTGCTTTAACACAAATTCAAAAATATATGAAAAAATTATTTTAATAAAAAAGAAAGAAACCCTGTGAAAAATACGTAAGAGAGAAATGAAAAGATAATAAAAATGTAGTACATTGCATATATAGCATTATTAATTATTTTGTCAGTCTACGAGTAAATAGTGAAAGGAGCACAAAAAAAGAAAAACAAATTACTATTTCACATAAATTTATATAGCCCGTTCTACATATGGCATGCATAGAGGGTATCTGACAGAGAAGAATAACAACGCGCAATCAGAGAGTGGAGAAAGAATTACGAACAGTTTAATTGCCATTTTTTGTACATGGTCCGAACTTTTGCCCATTACTTTCACCATGCATAAAATATTCTAAGGCAATAACAACAACAAATGCCAGGGAATGAGTGAAATAAGTTCAAAATGAAATTGTTTATACAAAGGCAAAACACAACAGCAAAAAAAAAAACAGCACAGACAATAACAACAACAGGGAATTGACTTGAAGAAGAGGAAGAAGCCGAAGAAGAAGCAGAACGCACTCTTCTTTTGCTGCTGCTGTTTGTCTGTCTACGTTCTTTTTGTTTTTGCCGCATCGCGTAAATACCTTTCTCATACCCACTCCCCTCCCATGTCTTTCTCTCTCTCCCACAAAGTGCGTTTAGCGCTACGTGACTGCAATAAAATAAAATAAATAACTGCTGCAACTACGTGTCGCATGCTTTGTTCTTATTTCTTGCCCAAAAAAAAGAAAGAAATGGTCAAACAGCGATTAACATTGAATGCCTCAAGGATGCGTACACTCACACACATTCATACATATACATGTATGCATATTCGCAGCATGCGACGACTAACGGCACATATGCACCAACCAGGTTTTGGGTCCTGCTAACGCCTGCTGTTCTCTTTTGCTTGTTATTGTTGCTGTTGTTGTTGCCAGTGCTGCCCAGCTGAGCTGGGCATGCAATATGGGCAGCACTTTTAGCGTAAGAAGATTACCCAGCACAAAATTTGTATTCCATAACTTTTGCGTAAAAGTTGATCTACTTATTTTATGGACACAGCTAAATAATATTGGGACAATATTGGATCTGTTAATTATCTTATGATTGCACGCAAAAATCAAATATGTGCATAATTAATAATAAAATAAATTTACATATATTTCACTCGATCGCTTTTCTTCCCAAACAAGAAAATAAATTGAAATAGAAACCAAGAGTTACGCATTTTCGTTGCAAGATCAAAAATTACAAATTGAAACAAAAAAAAACTAAAAGAGCGTGACGTCATACGTCTAACTGCTGCCATGCGTTACCTTCACAGCCGTGTCGCCATGCAAAGAGCGCGTGTGTCTGTGAGAGAGGGAGGGAGCGAGGCTTACAGTGAGCGCGTCGCCGTCGCTTCTCGCATTTGTTTCTCGACCGAGGCGCGCACGAGACGACAACGGAGCGCAGCGCATAAACGAAACGGGACAGTCACAAAAAAAAATAAATAAATAAAAAGCTAAATCATCAAATAAGTTGTAAATTGTAAAGCGCGCGCGGAAATCAAAAAGGCGACGACAACTTTGTTAAAGTTCGTGTTTTTTTTCTTGTTGTGTCGTATAAATTCAACGCCTTTTTTTTACTTCACGTTCTTAGCACAAAATTCCGGTAATTTGGTTTTTTGTGTCGCCACGCTCTTGTTGTTCTTATAATATATTTTTGTTGTTGTTTTTATTGTGCGTGTATTTTGAAGTTTATTAAGTTCCTTGTGCAGTCGAAAACAACAAAAGCAATTAGCTCCAGCTGCTTTTGTTTATAAAACACACAACTACACACACACATGCACACATACGAGTGCGTGTGAAATGAAGCAATAATTAAAAGTGCCTTTTTTAATTGACGAGCTAAATACAAACAAGAACAACAACAATAACACAGCCCTGCTGCTGCTGGCAATCGAAATCGAATTGACGTTAACATTGACGCGGTAAGAGCACAAAACACATCTATATAAATGTATATATATATATATATATATATATATATATATATATATATATATATATATATATATATATATGCATGTACTGCATACATATGTATTACGGCAAACAACCCTGTTGACTTCCCTGCCAAAGCTCTGTTAAGCGGCGAGACAGGCGAGTGCACCACAGGAGAGCGAGAGAGAGTGCTAACAGAGTTCTGTTTGTTTTTGTTTTTTGGCAGTTAATGCGTTTTGCTTTTGTCTTTTCAGTGTGTGTGTGTGTGTGTGTGGCGAGGGCGGTTGCACATCGACTCCAGTTTATTTGCTTTTAACTTCCAATCAAATGGGGTGTGCGGGGGGGGGGGGGGGCTAAAGAAGCATTAGGTCTATGTTCCATATGCCATCTGCCGTATGCTTTTATTATTGTTTACTTCATTTTTCATTTCATTTTGTGCCTTATCTTTACTACAAGCACCCGCATCTATTCTGTGTATGTTGTGTGTGTGTTAGTTTCATTCAACTTTCTGCATGCGGCAGCTAAAAATGTGTTGTTTTTGGATATGGCAACGCCGTCCAGTCTAGTCTCATGTTTTTGCCGGTTTTTGGTTTTTTCTTCTTCTTTTTGCCGAGTCATGTGGTCTCAGTGTGTGTGTGTGTGCGTCATCCCATCCTGCCATCCCACCGCCAACACCACCCGCATTCGCATCTTCTGAGTAACGGCACTCTCGCTCTCTCTATCGGTCTCTCAATCTCGGCATTGTTGTTCTTGTGATTATTATTATTATTGGTGGTTGTGTTGTTGCCGTTTAATTGCTTCTCTGCACGTTCGTCAAATATTTGCTCAACTCTTTTTAATTACATTTCCCGCTGTACACGCACGCACACATGCATGTGCATATGTTTTGTATGTAATGTTTTACAGTGTTCAAATTTTGAATAGCAATTCGCAAAGCAGCTGATTTTTACGAACGAACAAATTGGAAAATGACAAACGATAAGATATATAACATATGTATTCCCCCTGCCCTCTTTGTCTTGGTAATTTAAAATAGGCCCTTTAGTCAAGGAAAAGGGCTTAAATAGTATCCATCAATTATAAAATCAAAATTTTTATTAACGAATTCCACTTGAACTTTGTAGTTGCATTTGTGTTTGTTGTAGTGCGCTCTTGAGTATTTTTTCTTCTTTTTTTATTGCGACGTATATGCATATGTATATGTATGTGTGTATATATATAGCCTTGCACTAAACTTAATTGATATTGTTCTCTTCATATTTTTAGACACTTCTAATAATGCACTGCTTCCAAGGCAAGCAGTTTTTTTTGTGTTCGATTCGATGTGCGTTTGAATTACAATTTGTCTGGCTTCGTGTACAAAGAATGTATTTTGATGTGTTGCAATGTGTTGTGTTTTTTATTTTTTCAATTTTTATTTTTACTTCCCATTTCATAATCTGTAATCATACATCTTGCGCCTATCCAGTTTGGCCCGCAAGGCTTTGCCTTGGCCCACTGTGCGACGACAGCGATGACGAAGACGTAGACAAAGACGGAGACGAAGATGGAGGTTGCCAAAGCAAGAAGTTAAATCGCTAATTTGAGCGCATTCTTCTTATTTCCGCTGCTGCTGCTCGTGTTGTTGTTGTTGACGCAGCAGCACCCATATGACTTCTGCACATGGCCATTGCCGTTATTACTATTGTTGTTGTTGTTGTTGTTGTTGTTGTTTATTTTTAGTGCTGTACTTTTTATGATTCTTATTACACGCATTGCTGCTTATGGCTTATGGCTTTGCTTTTGCTCTGCTCTGTTTTGCTTTTGTTTTTGCTTTGCTCTGATTTGTGCTTTGTCTTTGTCTCAATTTAACTCGTTGACGGCGACGCTGGCTGAGTTTGCCTCTTAAATATTTATGCGGCTACTGCGGACGCGATTATGCGACATCTTTTGCTACTGCCGCTGTTCATTTTATTATACCCTGTACTCATTAGACAAGTGGAAAAGACGATAAACTGAAGATCTACAATTGATTTTTTTAATTGTCTTACCAAAAAGCAAAAAAAAAAACATAACTTTCATAAGTAATTCGTACAAAATTGGTATATAATTTTGTTTTCGCACGTGGCTCTACTTACAGGGTATTCTCCAGTTCAAAAATTTTTTTCAATGTTTCAATGCTTTTCGTCGTGTGTTGCTGTTGTTGTTGCTGTAAATATTTTATTATCGTTTGTTTCCGTTTAGGAACCGAAATGGGGGGAAACAAATGTGTGCTTACACACACACACATGCACACGCATACATATTTAAAATTCTTTTGTCGCCATATTCATTTCGAAATTATGTACTTGGCTTGTTGCTTCACACGACGCTTCGTCGCGCATCGCCCGCCTCCTCCTCCTCCTCCTCCTCCTCTCTTCTTCCTCATAGACCCTTGTCAATTTAGCTATCTGTTTGCCGTATCTATTGAGCTACACACACACACACAGACTTATACATGCGTATACATATGTGTACAAGTATGTGTAATTATGTATGTGCATTCATACATGTTCTCCACCCCCTTCTCCCATTCTTTGCATCATATTATTGACCCTGTGCACTTTTTTTCTGATTTCATCTGTGTTGTTTTTGCTGTGGAAAGCAGGCAGGAAGGAAGGAAGGAAATACAACGATTAATTCGCTTGTATGTAATGCAGTGGAGATTAGAATTACTCAAACATATAAAAGGGCACTTCTTCAGCTGTACTATATTAAGATGGAAATGAATTAGTTTCTCAATAATATTCGCAATAAGATAAATAATTTGTATACATTTTGCGATTTGTATTGAATTATTGAACATGGAACTGAATGTATTGCAACCACTGTGCGACTCCGTCTCTCTCTCTCTCTCTCTCTCTCTCTCTCTCTCTCTCTCTCTCTCTCTCTCTTGCTCGCTTATTTCTTAGCATTACAAAATTAGCGCATTATTTGTTAAGTATTTTTAGCTGCGGTTTTTTTTTTGTTCGTTTCTTTTTGGTGTCGCTGCTGCTGGGGCATTTGTAAAATTAAAATGATATATTTAAACACGATAAAACACGTTGTTGCTTGTTGCTTTGCTTGCCTGCTTCTTCTTCGCATCGGATCGGATCGGATTGGATCGGGCTCTGTGTGTTACCAATACCAATACCAATGCCGCTACCAATGTGGGTGTGCAGTCAGTGACCCAATTTCTCTAATAGATTGCATTTTGCTACAGCTCTCTCACACACTATTACACACACACACACAGAAACACACGCACACATGCACATGCATCTTGCTGTTATTATTTAGCGCATTGAACTCTCTGCAAAGTTTTCATCTTTCTCTCTGTATCTTTCGCTGCTGCTGCGGCTGCAGATCTCTCAAAAGACAAAAAAGAATAAATAAACATTTTGCGCTTGGCATTTCCTGCCTGGCCAAATGTATTACATAAAAATAATACAAATTAAAACGAAACGAATCGTTGCAAAATGAAAGAAATTGCAACATTTGTGTGTGTGTGTGTGTGTGTGTCGCATGTATAATGCATATGTATATGTTTGTGTTTGCGTTTGTGTATATGTTTGCAATCCGTTTCGTTCCCATATCCATTCCAATACCCATTTCCATTTCTATTTCCATTTCCATTTGTTTGTTTCCCAGGCCGCCTTTGGCTAATTAAGTGCAGCACTTGACTTCGTCTAAAGCTCGCAATAATAAACATCAGTAAATTGAGCACAAACACAAACACACACACACACACACATGCATATATATGTATATATACATATATGTATGTATATATGATACTACATATCACTTTAGCTATAAATGTATGTGTAGCATGCTTAATTTATATGGTCTTTAAGCACATTTTACTGTTCCGCATTCCACGCCTAATTACTTTCCATGCGATTCCAAAAAAAAAAAACAAAACTAATCTTAACTAAACTGTGGGTGGATTTTATGTGAGAGCTTGATAGAAATTGATCAAGTTTTAAATGCGAGCCATGTTGAAAATTAAAAATTGAAAATATAATACCTATGAATATGTATGTAAAAAAATTCCTTGTGTTCCGTATTTGAAATGCGCACAAACTATAAATATATTTGATATACTACACTGTGTATATATTTTGTATTAGCGTTTCCTAATTAAAGTGAGAATCAGAGCAAGAACTACATATGTATGTCCATATGTCTATTGGAAAAACAGAAACACATTCACGGGTTTTTCATATGACGCTTCCACGGTTCGTTTCCTCTAGTTTCCCAGCTGCCAGCTGGAAACAGCTGACTCAGACAACGTTTCATTTGCTCATTTTTATTCTTATGCACTAGCGACACCCCCTTCCCCCAACCCCAACCCGCTTCAAACTGCGTGACCGAAAATGCTGCCAGCTCTGTTTTTGTGGAGTTTTTGGTGTTTTTCTGAGCTGAGCATGCAACGCAGAACAACAAAAATGAACATGCGGCAAAAAAAAGCGACTTGTAATTTGATTGAGCTACAATAAAAATTTGTCAGCAATGGCAATAAAGAATGGGGCGGTCGAAAGAGAGGGGGACAGTGGATGGATGGGATGGGATGGAGTGGGATGGGGTGGGGTGGAGTGTGTGTTGCTTGGGAAATTCTTTCTGTTTCTATTGGAAGCATGTAATCTTATATAGATTTATATGCACTTATATTTCATTACATAGACAATTTTGTGTTGCTTTCAAAATATGATTTATAATGCAGCGATGGGCTTTTAAACAAAACGAAATCAACAAGTGATTGATGATGCTACCAAAGACACCAATTATACTAAAAGTGTATGTATGTATGTGTGTATGTGTGTGTGTATGAGTCGACCAACTAACCCTTATAGAGGAGTACGCTTTAGGTATCAAATTACACATAACTCATTTATTTATATTCATTTATTTATATATATAAATATATATACGTATATGCTGCGGGTGCAAAAAAAAATGAAAACGATGCCTGATTACACTTGAAGATAAATTGAATATTTCAACTTAATCTTAGTTAGTTGACTTAGGTTGGATTAGATTAGGGATTATGGATTAGAATAGGGATTAGCCTCCGTCGTCTTTTTACCTCCAAAAGTTCAGTTAACAAAATTCGAGTTAATATTCAATTTGTAAATTCAATTTCAAGATGTGAATTGTTGTTGCTTAAAAGACATTCCATTTATCGACACATTAAGTTTGAATACTTTGATAACCTGTGAACCCATTCAGAATCTGACAAAAGCATTTAAAACTAAAGTTTTGCAAGCTGGCAGCAGCTCGTCGATTAAAAGAGGATTATAAGAGCTAGAGACTTATAGATTTTCCTATTTAATTTTATGGTTATCGATAATGTTATCGATAAAAGGGTCATCGTGACCTTTTTCGTCTATTGTGACCCCTTCTATACCTACCTAGTTTAGCTACTTGACCTCTTAGTCTAGATTACTTTGAATAATTATTGCCTAAATCGTTTTTAATTATATTCAGTTAGAAGACATTTGGCTTATATGAGACTGAGACTTGGTCTGATGCCTCTGTCCTCAGCTCAGTTGCAACATATGCCACAAAATGGCTGTAGATCTGTTAGGTGCCTGTCTGCCCCCGTTCTCGGCACTATAACCCTCTCTATTAACTTAACATAAAACTTATTTTCATATTGAACAAACTGCTATCACAGCAAATCTGTACAGGTTATCTGCTAGTCGAGTTTTCTCTCTTTCTCGAGATGAGCATTTTATCAACTGGTCACCAATTTCTCTGAGTGTAAGCACACACAAAGAGAGCACTCATAAAATGTGCATCTGTCCTCTCGTCACTGATGACAATGATAGAGAGAGAGAGAGAGAGGAAGAAACGCAAGGGAGGGGGTGCCACAAATGAGGGGAAGGGGAAACGAATCGGGCATCATATAACCATTTTTGGGCCATTGTTTGAGCGAGCCAAGCAAGTGGCAGGTGCAACACGCAGCCGGTGTGCCCTTGCCTGCCTGCCTGCCTGCTTGCTTTTTTGCCCCCTTTTGTGGCAGACGCAAAACTCCTTGAGATACGCTCACACACACACACGCACATGCATACTCGTATGCATTGTAACCCGAACCAAAAAAAACTTAGCCCGATTTATTGTTGCTGTTTTTGCTGCTGGACACGCGTCGCTTGCTGAACACGCGTCACTTAAAAAAGAGGGTAACAGAAACTGAAACAGGAACAGAACAACAACAACTAACCGAAAAGAACGTTTACCTTAGGTACGCTGAAGTTTAGATACCCTTGCAGATCAGAGTTTGAAATATATATATATATATATATATACACACTTATAAAATTGCTAATAAATGGTCTCTGTGAACTCTGTCTGCGAATGGATTATTTTGTCTAGATTTGTCTAGCTAAATTTTATCAGAATAGGGTGACAATGTATGTCTACGTCTGTATCGAACCCTAACCTAAAACTCATGTTTCAAATGATTGTTCATTGATTGAATTTAGTGGGCCAATCCTACCAATCTTCTATATATATATATATATATGTAGTCATCTGGAGATCGTGTTTTCACAGAGGGAAAAAAACTCCGCTTTATTATGGTCTCATTTCATCTTCTTAGTTTGCAATTACAATTTACAATTCTGTATAGTTCTTAAAAAATGAAAAAAAAAACAATAAAATTAACCAGATTCAATTACAAAAGTAATTTTTAAATTATGGCCTTGTGTCAAGACATAAAGACATAGTGTATGATTATGCCTCCATCAGTGCGTTGCAAATTGAACAACAAAATTGAAGTGATCTTTACAAATACTCTTTAGGGTAGCAAAACAGCCCCTCAGCGAGAAACCAAATCCAAACCCTCTCCAGCTACAAAAGAGAGAAAAAAGATTGCGAAGCAGATTTAATTTTCTTTCTTCTTCTTCTTCTTACAGGCGACGACAGATGTTTTCTTCTTCTTCACTGTTCTTAAGGGTCGGTTTTTTTTTTTTTGATCGTCGCGTGTTGGTTTTAATGCGTTTTCTTGTTGTTTGTCCATTCACTTTTCGAGTGTTGTTGTGTCTGCAATACAACAGTTTTATTGCTGTTGTAGCTGTAGTTGTAGTTTTTGCATGTTCGTTTGTTTGATCACGCTTCACTTTTGGAGTGGGAAGAAACAGATGAAAGAGACACTAAATCTACATACATAAAACTTGTGCAGCTGTCATCGAAATCGAATCGAATGATTCGAAATAAGCAGAGTTTTTATTACAATCAAGAAATTGGAATTGTATGTTGAGAGACTTTAAGCTTAGAATATCTATTCCATCCCTAAAAATCTGTGAGTGTTGTGAAATCGATCGGAAATGATAACACTCGATAAAATCACATATATCATTGTTGAACCAAATTTAGAGCTAGAAGTAATCAAACTAAACATATATAATCGTTATTACTGGACTTACACATCAGCGACATCAAGCATCAATCATCAATTATCAATTTCAGCGGCGGTTCAGAAGGTTTTCAGACAAGCTTGGCTTAGTTTTGTTGATTTCTTAAATAAAACCCACGAATGCTGCCTTCAAATGTGACTAATTATTTTTATTTGAATTGAGAAATAGCTCAATGCATTTGCCACAAATGCGTCTTGCAAGATGTCTATAAGAACAACTGAGAAGGAAGCTGATCAAGAATAAATATATGTATATATTTAGTTGTATATCGGATATATCTCCTTATATGAGAATTTCGCAACTCTCTTGATTTTGATTTTTTCCATTTATAATATTTCCTTATAGTTTTCAAAATACGTAATTGAAATCAAAGGTACATAAAAAGAGGTTCAATGTCTTTTTGTTTTTAATTCTGTCTATTATATGAAATTTGATACATGTTTGAAATGTAATTGATATTGAATTTCGTTAATTTCCAGTTGATGTGTGTTGTGTGTCTGTTTTATGTTTTATTTTTCACGACATTGAAATATTTATATTGCTTGGTTTGCATTGAGATTTGTAGTTATTTTTTTAGTGCTGTTGTTTTTTTTACTTGGGTTTCTTGGCTATTGGGTTTCTTTCGTCGCACTTGGCCTGGTTGTCAATTAAGCTGCTTAACGAACCAGTAGCATGGTATATCTCTGCCCCCACATCCCGCAGCTCCTCTTCCCCCTTCCATGCTCGCATAACCATTTCGAAGTTGGAAATTTGAATAGATTCGTTTTACGAGCGACAAAATTCGCAAGAAGCCAACAACAACAATACCAAAAACAAAAATTTATGCAAATAAAAAACAAATGAAAATCGCTTGGGATTCGCTTTATAAGGTGAGTTGGTGCTGCCATCAAATGCTACAAATTAATGTATTCATGCATACCCTACCTCTCTACCAATGGGTATACCAATTGTGTGTTTCCCCAAGGGGGCAACAAGGTGTCGAACCGAAACGAATTTAGGTTCCGCTCGCGGTTCCGGTTCTGATACGTAAAGTATACAAATTTCGGTACAGGATAGATCCATAATGATGTTGTTCCCCTATAAGATTTTGGTTCCGGAATTGGGGTTTTAAGAAATTTTGATTACAAAGCGGTTCCGATTCCTTATCTCCGACATATCGAAACTCTCCGATATATCCAAACTGGGAAACTAGCCACGTTCATCTAATCCATTTGAGATTGCAACACGCTGCTTCAAACGTGATAAAGTCCAAGCCTGGCCCAACTGGGTCAATGGGGGGTCTTTTCTCCTAACCTAACCTATTTTTTTTTAAATATATATAGATTAGTCTAGGAAGTGTATTAAAACTTTGGCATTGGCATCGAGCTGAACATTTTTCATGCTGTTTTCTTTTCTAATTTTCTATTCAAATTTATGTTTTTGTATATTAATATTTATATTTCGCTTGTTTTTTTTTTTTATTTTTGGTCAGGCGCTTTGCACGCACTTGTCCCATTCCCATAGTTTTGGCTTTATTGTTTTTATGCTTTTTATTGTTGCTGTTTTTTTTGTTTGTTTTTGTTATTTTCGCCATTTTTATTAATTGTCTGCGGAAGTTGCTGTAAATGTCGACAAACATGAAAATATTTGCTATATGCTTTATTATTATTATGTATGCAGAGGAAGTGAGCAGTTTGCCAGGTGTGTGTGTGCTCTCTCTCCACCACTTCACTCATCCCCCCACCTCCCCCCGCCCCAGCCATGACGTCATTGGACTTTGGCTTTGGCACGCTAGTTTAGCTTAAGTGTTTGTTATTTTTATTAGTGTTTACTTAACGAGAGAAAGATAGAGCGTGAGAGGGTGTATGAGAGAGAGAGAGAGAGAGAGAGTGAGACAGAGCTTTTACTTAGTTTTAGTATGATTATTATTTTATATTCCGAGTAAAAGTAATTACAATTGCAAACGCAGCTTTCAATTAGCTAAATGTGAAACACCTGTCACTCAAATTAACTTAACTTGGCCCCATTCCTCCTTCCCTTTTGGCCCCCTTCGTCCAGTCAATTTTTAAGGTCACTTGTTGGTCGCTTGGGGAGGGTTGTCCACTCAAACCATGACAAATGTGATGAACATAGAACATGCAACGTGCAACATGCTTGTCGAGGTCATGCTTAAAAGCTCTGTCATAAAACTAAACAAGAGGATAATGCTTCAGTCCCAGAGAGAGGGAGCTCTACAAGGCGATACCCTATTAAAAAAACACAGAACACAGACATGAGAGATATAAATATATGTTGAGACAATAACTTGAGTGTTTCCTGTACAGATATATTATGTAGCAATTGATAAGCTCTACTTATATAAAATTGCGACTTTTTTTTGCCACCGGAAATCGATTTGAATCGATATTCGCGTAATGAAGGCAATTATCGATAATGTGCAATAAACTTGATTTGATTGGTTGATACACACATAGACAGACAGAAGGACAGACGGCTTGATCATTTCGTTTCTTCTTGCTGATCAAGAATTTATATTTATACTTCGCCATGCTTTCTTCTATCTGTTATATACTCAAGCATATCTGCACTATACCCTTTTTACGCACATTTGTAATGAGTTCAGGGTATAACAACTAAACTAAGCCCAAGCCAATCCCTAGTTATGCCAACTAATCCGGCTTTTCCAGGAAATGGGTCACTTATGTCATGTTATTAACCAAGGCATAAACTGAAAAGAATGTTTATATCTCATTTAATTTGCCTATTTTATTTGTTTGTACCTCAACTAACCTTAAGTCAAACATTCATAAATTCTTACTTATTCCACTAATCACAAATGAGTTCCTTGAAATTTAATTATAACTTGTATGTAAGTGGGTCATTTTCCGATTTGTTGAAATTTATACAGTCTTCAGAAAAGTTAAGAGAAATGCATACAAGTGTTATGCAAATTATGCAACAAATCAACTTAAGATATAATAATATATGCTAAATGTGTTGAGTAACATTTTGTTTTCATCTAGTTTTGAATGTGAATTCCTCTTATATTGCTGAAGTTAGTCTTAATGCTCATATTTCATCTTCCTCTTATTCCTCATATTTTTGCTTCTCATCATTCATTCATCTTTGATCCGAGATATCCTTTTAAATAAACGACCAAAAATTTCAAGATAAAATGTTAAAACATTTAATCTCGCATCTAATCTGTGTACATGGACCACTTTCAAAATGTTTGGAATTGAGATTGGGATTAGGTTTGAAGATAATTTTTATCATATATACAATTCTCAACCTAGCTCATCACTTTGGTTTGATAGCTGATTAACCTCACTAGGATTATGATTAGTCCCGTTTCATTGAATATGGATTCATTCAAAACGTAAGATATATTCGAATATATATATATTCTGTATCAGCATCTGTAGCCAAGTCGATATGGCCAACTGTGCGTGAGCTCATCTGTTTCCTTGCAAACTAGTTCCTCGAATTGCCATTTATACGTTTTTGCTGCAAACGGCAGATTATGTCGGAGTTGGCAGGATCGAAAAACTATATTATATATCAAGTTCTCCTAAACAAACTCTTGAGTTATAAAGAACTTATTATACTACAAACATTTGGATAACACATTATCAACATCGGACAACTATATCATAGAGGTTCCATAGAGTTTTACAATCTATGGTAAACTTTTGATGGCAGCCATTTGACTACGGTCTGCAAGAGCATCTTATCTGCGACATGTCCAAGTTATACATTCTTTCTTGTTATGCAACACTGTGAAGTAGTGCAAAAGCATGAAGAAGCTTAAATCTCTAAATAGATAACGTAAGAGGGGGAAATAGAGTGCGGTCAGTCATTTAGTCAGTCAGTCAGTCATTCAGTCATTTAGTCAGTGTCATGTGTTGGCAAGTGGCAATTACCGCTAACCCTCTAAAAACGAACAAAAAAAATCATTGTGATGACTCACTCAAGCATTAAAAAGCCGCCAAGTTGAAGTTGCAGTTGAAGCAGGCTATTAGCCGTCAGTTAGACACACACACACACATATATATATATAAATATATATATGAATATATATAATGAACACGTCAAGCAGTAAATCAGAAAACAACAAACGTTGGCTTCATGCCCTTGTGGGTGTGTGTGTGTGTGTGGCTTAGTGTGCTTAAATGTGAGCAAGCAGTTAACATCAAGCAGCAAGCAGTTCAAATGCCTTGAAAGGGGTGGAAGAAGAAGCACAACTACAGATTGAGCAGAGCTGCTGCTGATGCTGCGGGACTAATCGAGTTCAAGGATGGTCTTTGTGTGTGTGAGTGTGCATGATTGTGTGTGTGGCTACTCTTTCTTTGGCACAGTCTGGCAACTGTTTTAAGTACACAGTATATACATTTATTTATATTTCATTGCATTTCATTTATATTTATCTCGCCTTGATGGATTTTGCTACTTTGTATTTTCTTTCTTTTTGTTGTATAGTATATATTTGCCCGCATTCCACTTACAGTTCATTCATCTTCATTCATCAACCTGCGATCAGATTGCGAGCTCACCTCAAATGTGACTCACTCGCTGAGAGGAGGAGAACTCTGCTGAAATGTGCTTTAATGCGTTGCTCTTGGAATTTCTGAGATATTAAGTGTAACAACTGTATAAATATTATTACAATAGTGTTGTTCTTCTTCTTCCTCAGCTGGAAAGTGTGAAGTCTCCACAAATCTGTGTGTGTGTGTGTGTGTGTTCTGTACTTTTGTGGATACCCTTGTTACACACTAGTTAGATAATGGGTATTTCAGTTCTTTTTGCAAGTTTGCAACGCATTGAAGAATTCCCCTTCGATATGTAAAGTATTAAATATATATCTATTCTAACTTGGCAGTTATCCAACTTTTTGCTGAAGGCAGTAGATCGAAGATGAGCAAAAATTCAATTAAGAATTTGCTTAAGTTTGCTTAAGTTTATGCTTAATAATATACTATTTCAAGCTGCAAATTCAAATTTCGCAAAAAGGGTATCTAAACGTCGACGTGTCCAAGATGAAAATTCGTTTTTGCTTTTGTTTTGATTTGTGGCCTCCTTTTGCTCTTGCCAACTTCCTCTCTGTAGTTCTCTCGTCTGTCTCTCTCTCTCTCTCTCTATCTCTATCTCTGTTATTCTCTTGCGCTGTTACTATGGCCAGTTGCCAGAGTGTGTGTTGTACGTGACTTATTGCTTGGCAGCATTGCCAACTCTGACAACAACTGCTTTAAGACTTTAAGCGACAAACGTTGAGGCGATAAAAAGAGCTCAACCAACAATCAGCTGCAACTGGAATAGTGCCAATCAACCAAAGAGATGGGGTTGTAGAGCGGACAGGGGGGTTTTGCTGCAGCGGCTTAAGCTTTGATTATTATTTTATGCCAGACCAGACGTATACACAGATATATATAGGTATATAAAGATATAGATATATTGCTGGTTTGGTGTGCTGCTGCTGCTGCTCAAACGGAAATGTGTAACGTGTTTTTATTTATTGTTATTATTATTATTATTTGTTGTTGTTGTATAGCTCGAAGCTTGAGTTGATCAAATGCAGCTGCTGCAATTGATTTAGCTGCGATCGAGACTTGAGCACGTACCAAAATATCGTACGCTGATTAGGTAGGTGGATTAAGGGCGGCGTCAGGGTATGTGTAGAGAGAGATCTACATAAACAGATAAAGAGAGAGCGAGAGAGAGAGAGAGAGAGTATTTATTGTGTATCACATATGGCATATCGCATATATATATATATATATACATACCATATACCATATCTCATATGCCTGACAGATGCCAGTTGCCAGTCGGCGATCAACTTTGCTTTTGTTCATTGCAGGCAACAATTATTCAATATACACACTCGATACTAATTATAACTCTCTATGTATCTGTAAAATATCTATGTATCTCCCTGGCAGTTTCTAGAAATTGTTCTCTTCACCCCAAAACAGGTGTATAATAAAGTTTAATTTATATACATATATCAATTCGATTAGCGCTATTAGCGATCAATTTTTGTATAATTGTAAAAACAACGCATTAAGATCTGATAACAAATACAGATTTTGTTCACTTGAAACGACGTAGGGTATCTCGTAGTCGAGTTAAACTTGGGAGTAGCAACTCCCAACTTGTTTTTGTGTATGAATTTTGATTATGTTGTCAAATCGATCACAGTTGCAAGTAGGCCTTATTATTGATTCATATTGTATTATATCTTGGACTCAAATCGTTTTCAAAACTCTCATAATAAATTGCAATGGAATTTGAAGTAATTTTTCGAAATAATTTATCATATGCATAAATTGATTGCTGTTGCTAATCTTTTGTCAATCTGTCAATCTGTTTGTTGTCGCCCAATCAGATTAATCAGCCAGCCAGCCAGGAGGGGATCATCGTTGGCCTAGCTGCCGGCGAAGGATCGGTGGCAGTAGCAACTGTTGCCACTGGGAGTAGTCCGCAGCACAAATTGCTGGGCTTGGGTGAACATTTGAGCGGCGCTGGCGCCGTCAAATTGCGCAAGCACAGCGAACAACGGACAACGACGACGACGACGCCGGAAGTTGGAGCAACGCAACAGCAAAAGGCCTCGTATCGCATCTCGATGGCCAATCTGGAGGATACACAGGAGTCCGAGCTAGATCTGATTCTCGGCGAGCTGAGCTTGCTCGAGGCACAGATCTCCTATGGCGAGGCGAGCTTTCTTCCCGGCAATGCTGCAGCTTCTGCAGTAGCAGCTAATGCAGCACCGCCGCCGCCAGCTGGTATTTTAGTAGGTGCAGCATTGCCGCCGCTCCCACCGCCGCCGCCGCCGCCCGCCCTGGCCTCCATATCGGCGGCATCGTCACGGACACATTCACGCACAAATAGCAGCATATCGGGTGATGTGAGCACCTCGACCAACTCGACCTCTTCATCGGGCATATCCGAGAATGGCAATGGCAATGGGAATGGCAATGGCAATGGTAACGGTCTGATGCTGATGATGACCCCAACAAATGCGGCACTTGGCCCCGGCATGGTGCCACAAACGGTTGGTGGCGGCAACGCCACACTACTCATGGGCATGGGCATGGGCATCACGCTGGGCGTGGTGACGCAACGCGAACCCCGCACCGAATCCCCCGACAATGATTCGGCATTCAGTGACACTGTCTCGCTGCTCTCCAGCGAATCCTCTGCCTCCTCAAACACTTCACTCCAGCAGCAGCAGCAACAACTGCAGCAACAACAACAGCAGCAGCAACAACAAAAGTTGCAACAGCATCAGCAGCAGCCAATGTTGGCCTCCTCGAAGGCAGCCAAGATTCAGTTGGCGCTGCACAAACTGGAATCGGCTTCGATCCAGCGACTCTTTGTCAAGGCCTTCACAGCGGATGGAGCATCCAAGTCGCTGCTGGTGGACGAGCGTATGGTTTGTGGCCATGTCACCCGACTGCTCGCCGACAAGAATCATGTCCAGATGCAGCCGACGTGGTCACTAATCGAGCATTTGGCCGATCTGCACATGGGTAAGTCTGGGCTTGCGAATTATCCAAATTTACTTATCTATATATCTATATATATATATACTCATATTGTGTGTGTGTATTTTTAGAGCGTCTGTTTGAGGATCACGAGCTGCTTGTGGATAATCTGATGACGTGGAACTCGGATGCCGGCAATCGTGTGCTCTTCCAGCAGCGCACGGACAAGATATCGCTATTCGCCCGGCCCGAACACTATTTGCCGGGACCACAGATGGCGCCGGGCTGCCAGCATGACGAGCAGACGCGCCACATGCTGCTCGAGGAGTTCTTTGAGCTGCCGCACGCCCAGCTCCAGCTGCAGTTGGAGGGGCCGCTATATGTGAAAACGGACCCGAAGAAGGCATGGAAGCGACACCATTTCGTGTTGCGCCCCTCCGGCCTCTACTACTTCCCCAAGGAGAAGACGAAGAACGCCAGAGACTTGGTCTGTCTGACTCTGTTCAGCGGCCACAATGTCTACACGGGCATTGGCTGGCGCAAAAAGTGCAAGTCGCCAACGGATTATACATTTGGATTCAAGGCTGCCGGCGACTCATCGCTGGGCAAATCGTGTCGCAGCCTGAAGATGCTCTGCGCCGAGGATGGGGCCAGCTTGGATCGTTGGCTGACTGCGATACGCATTTGTAAATACGGCAAACAATTGTGGCACAATCACAAGCTACTCATTGAGGAGCTCTGCTCCACTGGCGGCAGCAATGGGACACCGGGTGGAGTCGGTGGCAACGGTAACGGTAACGGCAGTGGCATCGGCAGCGGCAGGAACGGCAGTGGCACCTTTGCCTCCTCGATGCGCAGCGAATCGATTAGCAGCATCTCGTCGGCGGTGCCATCGCAATGCGGCAGCGTCTCATCGGCCGTTAGCAGCATGTCCAATTCGAGCAGCGGTCGCATTTCGCGCGCCTCCAGCTCCAGTTCCAGTGGCTGCCTCTCCGATGAGAACAATGCCTTCGATTCGGAGTTCACCACCGGCACCATCAAACGCAAACCCTCCATGAAACCCAATCTGCCGCTGACGACAATGACGCGCCAACTGAAGGAGGTGGGTGAGATAACGACGGGTGCCGTTGGCACCACAATCTCGCCCCATAGCGCAGCTGACTCGTCAGCAGCTGGCGCTGGTTCGCCGGAGCGCAGTGGCACGTTGACGCGTCGCCACAGTCGCCGCAAGTCGCAGGAGAGCAACGGCAGCAACGGTGGCACTCTCAAGCGTCGACCCCAAGTTGTGCCCGTCAAGCAGCGCGAGCTCGTTGTGGCCACAGATGCTGGCAATGGCAACAATGGCAACGGTGGCAACTCATCATCGTCAAGCAATTCGACGCCAACGCCCACGCCGAGCATTATTTGTGCCAAGCCAGCAACAGCAGCAGGAGCAGCAGCAGCAGCAGCAGCTCAAATCCAGATGGGTTGTCTGAGCGATGTGGAGCTGATGTGCTCGTCCACATTGTCGCTGGATTCGCTGCCACCGCCGCCGCCGCCGTTGCCGTTGGCCCTGCATGCGGATGAGCAGGATGTGTATGGATCGCAGTTGTCGCTGGCATCGCTGCCGCCGCCGCCGCCTCCCGAAGAGGTCTATGTGGAGGCAACCACGCCGCTGACGCCAACGCCCATGTCTATGGGCATGGCCATGGGAATGGGCCTGGGTGTGGGCCATGGTGTGGGTGTGGGTTTGAGCATGCCCAATAGCAATGGCACACTGCCGCCCGCTGTGCCCGCCAAGCCCATAAAACCGGCCGTGAAGCAAACGTTGAAAGCAGCACCGCCCTATAAGGCGCCACCCGACTATGTGGGACCCACTGCATCCATGGTGGGTGCTGCTGTCACGATTGCTTCGGCTGCTGGTGCTGCGCCGCCACCGGCGCCGGTGCAAAAGAAGGTCTCCTTTGCCGATTCACCGGTGCTGTTGCGTCGCAAAATGTGCTCGCCGGAGCCGCAGTTGCCGCAACGCTCGCCAAGCACAACGCTCAGCGGCGCCGTCGGCGTTGTCTATCACTCACAGGGACAACAGCCGATTTACTCGCCGGGGCCACTGTTGCCGCCACGCAGCGATTTGTCGCGTCTGTCGAATGGCAGCGATGTAAACATGGCCAACACGTCCCCGAAACGTCTGCAGGAATCCGCATCGAATCCGCCACGCGACTTCCTCAAGGATCTGCAGCGGGTGATGCGCAAGAAGTGGCAAGTCGCCCAGAAGTGCAAACTGGAGCCGGCAACAACGCCGCACGAGGTTCTCGGCTTTCGTGACTTCAACAATGAGGATCTGCTCGCTGCCCACAATCTCAACTCGGGCGCCAACTCATCGCACTACTACCGGGAGACGGCCAATGTCAGTCACTGGGTGCAGGAGCACTACGAGTATGCCCACAACGAGTATGCCCTCTATGAGAATGTGCATGCCCAGAGCAATGGTGCCGCCAGTGCAACTGTAACGGGAATGGGAATGGCAATGGGAGCGGGAGCAGGAGCGGGAATAGCAACCACAATACCAATTCCAATTCCAACTGCAGCAACTGGAGCAATAGGCGTTGCGTTGGTGGACGCAATTGCTCCACCTGTGCCGCCGCCCACATCTCTGGCGGATGCAACAGCGGCGTTGCGCAAGAAACGCCCACCACCGCCGCCGCCAAAACGCAGCGATTCCACACATCTAACGCATCGTGTCTAATCCCCTCCAGAGTCAGCGGCAGTGAGTAGAACCAAAGACCATCCAGCGATACACAGAGATAGTCTTTGGTAGCAATCAATGCATTTCATCTGCAACTGAATCTCAGCTCTAATTTCTCTCTCTCTCTCTCTCTCTCTCTTTCTCCTAACCAGATGCTACGCTCTAACTATCTCTCTCTCTCGCATTCAACTGGATCTGTGGGATTCAGCAGCAACAAGCAACAAACAACAAACAACAAGCAACAAACAACAAGCAACAAGCAACAATTTTCAACATGTCTAAACTTAAGTGCAAAAAGCAAAGAAGCAAATATAGAAAGAAAGAAATTCCTATCGAAGAGCAACAAAAATAGGGTAAAAAAAACTAAAGCCTAAAATTGTAGTGCATAAAAAGAATGAAAGAAAAACAGAAAACAGAAAGAAAACCAACGCCAACTTCTCAAGTATTATATTCAGTTCAAGATTTGTTTTGCTACTTTTTTTTTGTTTAGGTGCGGCAAATGTGCATTGAATTAGTTCTTGTAACGTGCTCACAATTTGTTGCTGCAAATATCATTTTAACTGGCTAAGAACATAAATTGATTGCTTCAATTTATTTATAGATGTATATATATATACATATATCATTATATTAGAAAACGTTGTTCAAAATAAACAAGTGTTTAATCAGATTACGATTAATGAATAGTGTCTGTTATATATGTATATATATACAGCAGTAGCAAGTAAATTGTTCAAATGATATTTGTGGCAACAAATTGAGAGCAGATGATTGCAAGAAAAGAAAATAAAAGTGTAACTATTCAAATGTTTAGCTGTATCTATGCATATAGACATAGACATAGACACACTGCATACTGTAGCATAGTGTAATCTGATCTGATCAGATCTCATCTGATCGTCTACTATATAATTAGTGAGCGATTTTCAAACAAAATATGATCTGCCAGCAAAATCAAAATGTTTTAAATTAACTATATATATATATATATATATATATATATATATATATATATATATTTATATATATATAAATGTGTGTGTAAGTTTTTGCTCATTTTATTTTTGCTATTCATTTTTAATTCAGTTTTAGTTCATTTTATACACACATTTCGAATAATTCGTCTGATTAATGATTAATGTTTAATGATAATTATTTGCCGCACACATTTCGAATAGTTTTAATAATTAAAATTAATTATTTGCAAAATCAAATTTTAAAAATTCAAAGCCTATGCATATTATATCTTAAGCTATTTGCTAGATTGTAAAAAACGAGCCACAACTTTTATGTTTATATCTATATAAATATATATACTTATATATACATGTGCGTATATGTATATATATATTTATATATGCCTACTATATAAAATGCAATTTTTTTTATTAACTAGAATTTGTTTATACTTTGCAACGATTTGTTTATATAATTATACTTTTTTTATTGTAGCTAACAATTTTTGAATTTTTTTTTAATGAATGCGGCGCATGAAATGCGCCAGGGAAAAAACAATGGAATATATAGAACAAGGAGAAGACGAAGAACTACGTTGCAAGCAAGCCTTATACAATTATTAATCAATTAATGCATACATAATTATATATATAAATAAATATATATATATATATATATAAATATATATACGTATTATAAGTCTTATACAACTATACAAACTAAGTGCATATACATATACATATATATATATATTAAGTCGGTTATACTATATAGTTTATAGGGTATGTCATTTAAATTGCTTTCGCTTTCGAATAATATATATAAATATATATATATATATATATATATCTATGCGTAGATATATTGCTGCCTAAATGCTTTGGAATTGTACTTACTGCAAATCTGGACAGAGGCATATGTATGTATGTATGTATGTATGTAGAGGCATGTATATATATATATATATATACATATATATATATATGTATATATATATATATATATAGCATACATATATGTGTTAAACTAAAAATCCAAAATCGAAGACATTTACTAATTGCATTGCGCTCTATGTGTATCGATAGCTTTGATATTTTTGTTATCGATCTCGATTTTGTTTATCGCTTTGTATTGGCATATTTAGCAGGCGTTCCTAACGGTTCTTCATGTCCAGCAGAAATCACAATAGACAAACAGAAACAGAAACAGAACCAAAATCGAAGTTTAACCGTAACTGTAACCGTAACTGTAACCGTAACTGTAACTCTAACGAGCGTAATTGTAACGAGTAGCTGTATCAAGTAACTATAATTTGTAACTCTCGTTTGCCATCGTTTTTTTTTTGTTTTTTGTTTTTTCTCTCACACACGCCATAGATCAAGCTGATTACACCTATATTAATACACTATATGTCAACAATATGTTTGTTAACATGCCAACTATGTTGTATAAGTATGTCTTATATATATATATATATATATATATATTTATATATATATATCTATATTTTTTTTGTATATCTCTGGTCATATGAAATTGAAGTTTTGAAATATTTGCATTTAGCTTGAGTAATTGAAATGTGAACTTTAGCTACTCTTTCATATGACCACTCATATTAATATTTTATAGAATTTTGTTAGCCGTTTTTCAAATTTGCTTTAAAAACAATACACTTGTATTCCGTTTATCCCAAGCCGAACCAGTTCCCGAAACATTTTATTTGCAAATATAATTTTAATATTACTATTCGATTTGCTATTGTTTGCTCTTTGATTGCAAATGGAATTTGAAAATGAACTAAAAGTTATTTATGCTATAAATATGCTATATATGCAATAGTATGTGTGTGTGTAGAGTTATTGTTTTTACTCCTACTAAATGTAACAGTGTATGTGTATATGTGTATGTGTATGTATATGTGTATGTGTATGTGTATGCATACACAAATTTAAACTAAAGGAAATGCCAATTTTTAATGCTTGCATAAAAAACAAATATTGAATTTATATAAAATACATGAAGCTATTTTTTAGATACTATTATTATATAGGAACTCGAAAAAACAAAACAAAACAACAAAATAAATTAACAAGTTAAAATTTAAATGCTATGCTTGATAAGAAATGTGCCATAGGCGCTGGCGTGACAAAAATAAAACGAAAAAAAAACTAAAAAAAAAAACAAAAACAAAAAAACTTGCAAAATGCTAAATCAATGTACTAAATTTAATGAAATTAGCATAAGTTAAATAATTGAATCAAAACAACATTTATAGCATAATATTGAACAAAACAAAATAAAAGAAATGAACGAACGTACTAAACTAAATTTCGAAAATACTTTAAGTATGTGCTAACTAAGCGGATTTTTATGAGTCAAACAAAAACGAAAAGGAAAAACAAAACAACACAAAAAAAAGAAAAGAAAAGAAATCAAATCTTTTTATTTGGAATTTTTAAAACTTGTTTTACGCTTTGTTTTTTTTTTTTTGGTATGTGTAAGCCTCGAGTAAATCAAACAATTGCAATAATCTAAGAAAACAACACACAAAATACTACAAAAATACTAAAATATTTCAAACAAGCAACCAGAACAGCAAAGCAATGGAAAAGCAGCCACAGACAACAAAGAAGAGACTTCAAGAAAACAAAAACAAAAACAAAATTTCATTATGAATATATATATATAATATATATATATATATATATCTAACTATGTAATATTAACAAAGCGAAAAGGAATAATAATAAATATATATGCATGACTACAAATTTACAAAAAATAAACAGAAATGATCAAGAAAAACCAACTACAACTCCTACAACTAAATAAAATAAACAACAACAAAAAAACAAAAACGTAAATAAATGTAAACAAATGAAAAATACATGAAATTTTTTGCAGGTCTATTATATAGTGAACAATGTTGCCATTTGATACAATTTTTTTCCAAGACATTTAATATATATACATACATATATACCTTATATTCCGATTCAAATGGAATTTTTGTAATTTTGATAGAAACATTAAAAACATATAAAAATAAAAAAAAAAAACCAAAAAACAAAAAATACAAATTAAAGCAAAGCAAAACAAAACAAAACACAACAACACAAAAACACAAAACTAAAAGAAAAACTGCAAAGAAGAACTGTTGCATGAAAAAAACAAACAAACAAAAAACAGACAAACAACAATGAGAAATAAATGCAACAAAATGCCTAAAAATCCATCAAAAAATAAAAAGCCAAATTGCATTTTATTTAAAAGTACTTTTTTGGTCTCCTTTTTATCAGCGCGCCATGCGACGCAAATTTGAACAATTGTTTGGGATCTTCGATGTCATCATAGTCCTTGAATGCAGTTTGATAGAGTACATCCTTGCGGCTCTAGCGACCATGTCTTTCGAAACTCTGTCGGGATCTGTCCAATTTAGAGCTGTTGTGTGAAAAGCACATGTCTTTTTTAGACATATCTCAGTCATATCCTTAAGGATCGCAAGTGCTGACAAGATGACCCCATCATTTTTGAATGCAGCTCGATAAAGTTCGTCATTGTGATGCTAACGCACCAGGTTATTCAAGGATCTGTAAGGATTTGGCCGATATAGAGCCTGTTTTCTTGCCGCCCGCGTGCTCCTAAAAGTATGCCGCAATTTTTGTTGCTACCCCAACGAAGCCTGAAGGGAAATTAATTTCGACCGAATAGAAAGAATAACTGTTTTTGTTACATAAAGCACCGGTAATATTACTCAACTTATTCCTTTCCTTTACAGTTTAATATTTATTTAACTTTTATATCCTGTTTAGTTATATGAATTGCATTGCTAACTTTCCGCTTTGCGTATATATTTTGTATATTTCAGTTGCATTCGATAACAGTCTTGCTGGGAAAGAAAAATATACAAATCCTAATATTTATCTATATATAAATTATAGGATATTTGTATATTTTATATAAAACAATTTGCAATATTTCAATTAGCTCTGCATAAAGCTGTTTTTCTTTGATGAAATGAAATGGAGCAGAATGAAAAGCTTACATCAAATTATTTTGAATATGAATGCTAAAGGAACGCATTATGTCTTTTTAGAAATCTTCAAGGATATGGCCGAGCGAATGCCTTTTTCTATTGGAATCTGCGCGCCTAAAAGTAAGTAATTTTTTGGGGCAGCATTTTAAAGCTTAAGCTGTGCTTCTCAATTTCAATGCAATAGAGGTCAAACTATGGTCAATAAGTTAAGACTGTGCAAGCTTTTGACCAGTTTCTTAATGGACGGACGGACAGACGGATAGACGGACATACTTAAATGCTTAGATCGACAGCAGACAAGAATATATAGATAGACCTAATGGCCTAAGAGATGGATTCGGGGTATACAAATCGAGTCCAGACAGATCAGCAAATTAGATTACTGCTAAAAAAGTGACTAGGGGGAAGGGGCAAAGGGAGAAGGGGTAAGGGGGAAGGGGTGTTAACAAACACTCAAGTCGATGCCAGAGTGGATTGGGTTGGGCTGGTAGTTTGGATGATGGGTGTTATGGTGTTGGGGTGTTAGATTGCTGTTGTGTGGTATAACATATGCAGCCAAGGCGAACCGAAACGAACCGAAACGAAAAGAAATGAAACGAAGCGAAAGCGGCAATTGAATTGCTTAATGTGCGAACGGAGAGATTCATGCAACGTTCGCAGTGCCACCAATCATTTGGGCGGTTGGACAGGATGTGCCTGGATGTGCCAGGATGTCCCCCGGCGACGTATCAGCTCGTTATACCCTGAACCCAATCAAAATGGTCAAAGATGGTACAATGTAGTTGGGAAAGTGTATGTAACAAGCAGCAGGAGGAATCTCCGATCCCATTAACTATATAAGCATAGTTTGTTTTAATTATTTCGATAACTAACTTCGTTACACGCATAGCGATACAAATCGATTCCGATAACAATAATTTTAATCGTATTTTTAAAGATTTAGCTTTCCAATTTATATCTTCTATACCTATACTGTATGAATATCATCAAGATCGGTTAAGAAACACCCAAAAGGAAAACATATGTGACTCCATGTGTGAGAAGAGATCAGCATGATAATCGAAGCGAGTCTATATACATATATATATATATATATATATATATATATAATAAAAGCTAACAGGGTATCTCGTAGTCGAGCTCCCTCGACAAGAGCGTTCTAACTGGCTTTCACTTTCACCTCGGCGCTGACAATGGGCCGCCAAGCTGTCAGTTTGTAAGTGAGTTGAGATGTTGGGCGGAACAGTTAATTTCAATACACACATGTTAAAAACAAACAAAAGTCACAATTGCATCTGCAATCGCAACTGCAAAACTAGTTCCAAAGGGCTGTTAATGTTATAGTTAATTGTTTCTATGCCACGCCCCCCATCACTCAATATACTCAATGCTTTTTCACATTTAGCATTTGTTTTTTTCTCCCACTGTGCGACTTATGGGACAACGAGGCGTTATTGACGATGCTGATGCAGATAGCAGCACACACGCACACACACACATACTCATACACATACAAACACTGACGCATTTACGCATTTTAATGGGCACGCACTGACCAACGAGCCAACCGACCAACCGAACGTCGAACCGAACATCCAACCGAACGTCGAACCGAACGTTCAACCGAACGTCCAACCGAGCGACCGGCGCAGACACGAAGTGCAAAGCGATGATGATGAAGAAGAAAAGACGAACAGACCGACGAAGGCAGTGGGGCAGGCGGGCAGGCAAAGCAACGACAAAAAGGCGACGATGGCGACTCCATAATTTTGAATTTCTTTCTCTAGGTGGACGACAAGGATGCGCACGATGAGAGCAGGAGTTGGGTGTGAGGGGGAAGCTGGCCAAAAAGGGTTGCGTTGCGTTGCGTTGTGTTTGCTTTTTATTTAGCTTGGCATTTTATTTATGCTGCGTGGTCGTTTCGTTGGCAATCGCAACGTTTTCGTTGCCGTTTCATACACTGCCACTGCCAACGGCCAACGGCCATGCTGCATATTAGCTGTGCTGTAGCTGTACATTTGAAGTTGACCAACACTTATTGAATACAACACAATAGAAACCAGCATCAGGCTAGTTTCTGCGAATATGCATGAGTGAGTTTTTAATCGGCAACAGCTCTAATCTAATTAATGTCTAATCTTTGTAATTTTAGAAGTTCAAATTCTCGCAAGCTAAATAACAATGCGAATTATTAATTATCGCCATCTCTTTATCCACACGACACGAAGCGAATAATCACTTTACGAAACCAAAACCGAACTCGAAGCCGAACCCGTTATGTTAGCCAACTTGTGCGAACAAATAGTTGTCAAACGCTGATCGATTAAGTCGGTTGCAACTTTCTGGCATGTGTGTGTGTGTGTGTGTTTAGAGAGAGAAAAGTTCGACTGGTTGGTTGCATCGATCATGATCGATCAGCGATCGGCAGTTCTTAGTTCGTCCATGTTCGCTTACCAATGCATACACATGCACACACACACGTAGAGTAATCTCGCTTCGGCGTGTGATAATTTTTTTGTCATACTGTTTTTATTTTTCTCTTTCTCTTTTTTTTTTTTTGTTGCTTTTGTTGTGCTTTTTAAATTGGCAAGCGCCAGCGGGCAGCTCAGCAGCCATCAAACGCAACACCACCCGTCACCCGTCACCCGAGCCCTGTCCTCGTGTCCTCCTATTTTGGCCAGCACCATTAGCCAGCAGCCAGCAGCCAGCAGCTACAAGCCACCACCGGACGCTGGCTCTGTCTCATCAGGTTGGGTTCGTGGTGGGATGTGGTTGGGTGGGGTGTGGTGAGGTGAGGTGAGGGGTTGTGTGGGATTCTGGACCTTAACCCGTTCGTGCGTTGCGTTGGCTGCTTCGTGCGTGCGTTGTCCAGTGGTTGGTGGATTGCTCGATTGCTGGGTGGGTGGTAGTTGGGTGGCTGGGTGGTTTGCTGGCACTCAGTGGGCAGCTGGTGGGCTTAATTTAAGCGGGTTTTATTTTTTCTCAATTTTGCGTTTCTCCTTTTTTTTCCACGTTTTTTACATGCTTTTCGTTGCGTGTTTTTTATTTGATTCTGCTGTGTTTCTCTATATATGTATATATATTATATATATATATTTAAGGGGTGGCTTTTCTGGACAACACTATGTGTGTGTTGGTGTGTGTGTGTTTGAATCTCGTTATGTTGTCTGTTGTCTGAAATGACCGCTGCTGCAGCGACGTCGCGTCGCAGTCGACGTTCAATTTGCTGTAACTCTTTTTTTTTCGCTTTTTCCCTTTTTTTTGCTCAGGTTTTTGTTGTTTCTTTTCGTTTTTGTATTATACAATTTGATATATATATTTATATATATATATGTATGTATATAATGTATTTGTATTTGATGTATTTTTATGTACATTTTTTGTTTTCTTGTGCTTTGCCTAAGCTAAACAATTTTAATTGAATTTTCAACAAAAATACAAATCCATTTATTTTAGTTTTTTTTTAGGGGTTCGGCACAGACTGCTTGGAGCAGGTTGGCGTGGGTGGGTGGGTGGTAGGGGGTATGGGTTCGCACAATAGACCAGCAAAATACAATGATAACATTTATAATTGACTAACCAAAATCTTAGCTTACCTTAATAAAGAAAAACTTACATAAAAATCCCGTTAATAATTGAAAGTAATTTCGAGTATTTATAATGGATAACTTTTTAAGTTACAATTTCAGCTGATAAGAGGTGGCAAGCAACTTGGGGGAGGTCTCAACGTGGGTTGGCTAGTGCCTGGCTCATAGAAATAGAGGTCTCAATCTCTTGGCCAAGAAATTTGCTAACCCATCTTAGGTGGATGTTGCTAACCATCTATCTCCCAAAATTGATGAGTATAGCTTTCAAATTGTGGGAGATATGTGATTTGATCGATTTGCACTTATCGATGTTATCGATTTAATAATAATACATAGATGTATCTATGTATATATATATATACATTCCAAGTTCCAAGTTCCTTCGATTTCAAAGTATTTCAAAATATTTAAGTATATTTAAAAGACATTTTCTACAATGATCTTCTTCTTCCAGTTATCCCATAGATCGTTCCTCATGCTTTGAAAAAATTCAAAAGAAAAGGTAACATTTTAATACAGAGCACTGATCAATGATTTGACAAGAAATCGATATAGATATGTTCACCTAGATGAATACTGTATTCAATTTGGAAGCCGGATTTGAAAATCTTTTTCAAAGTGGAAACACAACTGAAAGAATGGAAAATGAGGGCGTAAATCAAGTTATGAAAAGAAACAAGAAGAGGAGTGAAAGTTGATGAAGAAGAAATATCGGTTGAAAAATTTGAGCTTAGCTATAAAAATGATGAGAATGGGATGCCAAAAAATACTCTGGAATAAATCAAAGATTGCGGAATCAACCGAAAGATTAAAGAGTGTGACCAGCTATTTCAATTGGGCGCCATGCCAAATGCTGTAAATTAGAGGCAAACAGAAAATGGGGAATCTGAAGGAGATGTGTGTCGGCGAGGGGGAGGGGGAAGGCGAATAGCAGCATCATCAATAAAAGAAAATGATGTCAAAATCAAATTGAAAATGAGAATAGAAATGCCAAATGGCAAATGAGCAGAAAGGGGAAATGGTCAGGGAAGTGGCAAGGGGCAAGGGGCAGGGTAGGGGGTGGGAGGTTGGGTGTATTTGGTTGTCAGAGAAATGTCTTTGATATTTAATATGTTTAAATATGCGAATCCTTTGAAGCGAGGCGGGCCAAAAAAAAGGACTCATCAAATAAAAAATAAAAAAAGAAGAAGAAGCAGCAGCAGCGAAACTCAAACAAAAAACAAACAACACACACGAGCCGGACACGGCAAGCTCTCTCTGTGTGTGTGTGTGTGTGTGTGTGTGTTTGTCAGATGTATGCTGATATAGTAGTAGTAGTGCGTGCAGGGGCAGCGGGTGGGGAGGAGGTGGGGGGGGCACAAGTGAAATTCATTCAAACGAAACGAAATAAAACGAATTCAATTGAGATGACGACGAACAAGAAGAAGACGACGACGACCAAGCAGAAGAAGAAGTCGACGACGACGAAGACGAAGACGAAGACGACGAAGACGAAGACGCAAACGAAGCCGGAATAATGCCAATGAAGAGTAAAAAGTAGATCGATAGATAGCAGCCACTACACACACACACACACACACACACAAACACACACGCACACATGACCAGCATGTGTGACCGACCAACCAAGCAAGCGGCCAGTGTGGGCAAGAAAGAGAGAAGAGATCGTAATGCAAACTGTCAGAATGCGTAACTCAATTTACAATTTTGCTTTCACTTTTCTGCCTCCTCCTCCCCCTACTCCGCCTGCTGCTCCTTCTGCTCTTCTGCTTCTTCTTTATGTTTTTTTTTGCACAAAAGAAAGTGCGTGTGTGTATGTGTGTGTGTGTGTGTGTGAGGGTGAGCCAAACTCTATGCTGAATTAAAAGAAAATGGAAAATGCTAAAAAACGAACGAGCTGCTGGACACGAGGCAGCAGCAGCAGCAGCAGCAACAGCAGCAGCAGCAACGAGGGTTGAGCTGCTTTCACTGCTTTCACTGCTGCATGCTCCTTGGTCCTTTGGTCCTTGGTCCAAGCAGCTGCCCGTGATAAAGTCAGCCAAATGTGCGTGGCGTGTGCCAGTTTGAGCGGGGGCAGGGGTGGCAAGTGGGTGGTTTACTGCTGGCTGCTGCATAGGCTGGCCTGGTCAACTGTGGGCTTGCGGACTTTTTTGTTTCGCACGAATCCTTTCGCCTGCGCAACAC
The DNA here is from genome assembly GCA_035042385.1 of Drosophila engyochracea. Lineage (NCBI taxonomy): Eukaryota > Metazoa > Arthropoda > Insecta > Diptera > Drosophilidae > Drosophila > Drosophila engyochracea. Next base: position 4,434,737 of record JAWNLK010000167.1, read on the forward strand.
CCCCAACCGCCGCACTCCATCCGGGAGCTGGCACCCCAACCACCTGAAGCCAATGTCCAAAAAAAAAAAAGAAGGAAAGAAACCCGAAAAGAATGCCGAGCATGCTCAACCCAAAGGATACGCTGCTCACCATTTGAATAAGGCATCACAGATAATATATATATATATATATATATATATGTATATATGTAATATATATGAACACTATTACTATAATATATGATATATATGATTTTTGAAAATATATATAAATCATTAATTTAAAGGCAAGCTCTACTGCAGCATTGTATTGTATTTTTTGACTCATTCCATTCTATTCCATTTAATTCCATTCCACAACATAATATAATATTTCATTCTATACTGATTTATGCCATTCTATTCTATTTCATTCCATACCAATTTATTTCATACTAATTCATTTCATTCCATTCTATTTCATTCCATTCCATAGTACAATATTTGATAATATATGTTTTGCATGTGAGTTATGCCTTCAAACGCACTTTACACACTTTTTACAGGGTATATAAAAAGCGAACGAAAAATGTAACAAAAGCGGATGCTGTGTGGGCTCTAAAAGGGGTGCACGGGGGTGCTGGGGGAGATTGGGGGAGGGGTTAGGGAGAAGGGGGATTTGTTGTTAGGTAAGCAAAGGAATGGGTTGCGAAAAAAAAGCGAAACAACAACAGAAAAAAAAGAAACCAAATGGAAAATGCTACACACACACACACACACACACACACATGCACTGTCGTTTGGACAATTGGCCATGGCTTTCATTTTTTTTTTTGGCTCAACTCCCTCTGCCAAGCTTTGCCCCAACCCCTTGCCGAGCTGCCCGAGAAAAGCTGACCAGCACAAAAAAAAACAACAAAAAAACAACAAAAAAACAACAAAAAAACAAAAAAAAAGAGTGAGGCAGAACAAGAAGAAGCAAAAGCAAACGCACAAAATTACATAGAAAATCTTCGGCACAATGCACATAAAAAAAGAAATAAAAAAAAACACAGAAAAAAACAACAAAGTCCAAAAAGCGGGCAAAATCTTTAAGAAAAACGTTGGTAAAAAAAGGGTTACGAAATTACATCAACGTCGACGGCGAAGTCGGCGACCAACATCGACGTCAACGTCAGCGTCAACGTCAACGTCAACGTCAGCGTCGCCGTCGGCGTTCAAGTAAAGAAATGTAAAGAAAATTAGAAAATCACCCCCTTTGGCCAGGCTTACATGCTTACAGTTATTACCGCGATAAGGTGAGGGTGTCCACATCACATAAGCAAGGGGTACTTGCTCCGTGGCAGTGGGGAAGGGGGCAACTAGTCACAGAGGAGGACAGCTATTTGGGCTTCGGCTTGGGCTTGGGCCCAAGTCCGTGAGCTTATCAGAGTACCGGAAATGAGTTGTGTAAGTTGCAAAGTTTATCAAGCTGCAGATTGTTGTTGCTGCTGCTGCTGCTGTTGTTGCTGAATGAAAACTATTTGGACTAATAGATTAAGGCACACTTAGGATACCAGCATCACAGGATGTGCCAAAATGGGAGCATAGATTGAGAGTAGACTGATTGGAGGCTATAGACTAAGAGTAGACTGATCAGAGTACTGTGATTAGTGAGTGTATTGAGATGTATGATTTATCTAACAATTATGGCAAAGTAGAGTAGCAATTACAATAATCGATAACCGATAATCGATCAATTGATCATTCAATTCTTTATTTCTATTCCCTGCGCCCAGTCGAAATGAGTGAGAGACTTTACAGCATGTAATATGTATATATATATATATATATTCTTGATCAGCGACAACTGCAGAGTCTATCTAACTGTCTGTCTCTCTGTCGAGTCCAGAGACTATAAGATCTAGAGACTGGCATATAAGTTCTCGTATGCCAAGCAGAGAACAAGTTTATTTATTTTTATTGATAACTTTCATCATTACCCGAATATCGATAAAAATCGATTAACATTTTATTTGGCAATAAAAGGCACTATTGTGAAGACAACGAATATATAAAATTGTAAGCATTTCATTACAACTTGTTTAAAGCTTGCTCAAAGTTGCTCAAACTTCTGCTAGAATTCAACGATAATTTTCAACGATTCATATTGAGTATGAATTGTTCGTTCCCCTTTTGGAAATAATTCAAATAATACTTTGGAACTGAAGGTATTCCAGATATTCTCGGCTTAAGTGAGATGTGTTTGCCACTTGAATCAATCATATATATATAATATATATATATATATATAGATTTATATACAATTTTCTATTCATTGGCATACAAATTGAAAACTTCCATTTGCCCTGCATATTGAACCATATTAAAAAGGAAAGCAGCTTTCCTTTCCCTGCTTTCCAAAATATGTTCAAACTCAGCGCAGCTGTCACAAAAGAAGAAGAAGAAGAAGAAGGCGAAGGAGGAGAAAGAGGAGATGGAGATGGATGTGGAGGATGAGGATGAGGAGGACTAAGCAGAAGATTTTGCTGTTTGGGCACATTAATAAACAGCTAGCAAAAGTGCTGCCCATGCCCAAAACGCGCACACCAACACACACACACACACACAAGAGAGAGAGAGAGAGAGAGAGAGAGTCGCACATGTTCATGCATATGCATATACATTATAAAATGTGGTACAGATAACAACAACAACAATAATAACACTGCCTACCTCTCTGCCTCCCACACACCCACACACGCACACACTCTCACACACGCTGGTCAAGCAAATACAGCAAATCAAACGCAGTCATCAACCCTCGCTGAACAGCAACACCCCCACAACCCTCCCCCTCCCCCTCCCCATCCTGCTCGCTGGCCAACGCTTTGCCTTTTACTTTTGCGCGCCAAAGTATGCTACAAAAAATTAGAAGCTGACCAAAGCGCTGCCAACGTCAGCGTCGACGCCAACAGCGCCAACAGTGCCTGGCAGCCGAAATGAAAAATTACATAAAAACCAAATTTATATACGCACAGACCAACAAACACACACACACGCACACACACACACACACACACACGCACACTCATACGTGCATGTGCATATATGCAAGGAGGAAAAAAAGCGAGCGAGAAAAAAGAAATGAATTGGACTAAAAAATCGAGAGAAAAATCTTCCCTTAACTTTTCATTTCAATGTTATGTAGTTGACAACAGACAGAGTGTGTCTCTGCCATGACACCCCCTCCCCCCCCCCCAACCCCCTCCAACCCCTTGATGTAGATGTTGTTGTTGTTGTTGTTTCTGGCTGTTTTAAGTAGGAAATTGTGTCCGAGCTGTCGTCCTGTTCGTCCTCTTATCAAATGAATTTCTTTTGTAAAACTCTTGCTGCCCGTCAAGGCACAAAGCAGCAACACACATACAGGACAGACAGACAGACAGGCAGACAGACAGCTGGACAGACAGACGGGCAGGCAGACAGGACAGTAACAGACAACCCTTTTAAGGGTTGGGGGATGGGGGATGGGGCTGGTGTACTAATGCTAATGTCGCCATATACGCTTGTCATTCTGCTGCTGCTACTGCTACTGCTACTGCTGCTACTGCTGCTGCTGCTGCTTCTTCAGCGTCTTCTTCTTGTTTTTAACGTGATTTTGCATGCGATTGTTTTCATTTTGGTTGCTGCTTCTTGTTCGATTTTTTGCTTGCTTTCTTTTTATACAGTTTGTTGTTGTTGTTGTTTTTTGCTGTGTGTGGATTTGGCCGATTTAAAAGGCATCAGTTTAACCCAAATTCTTTTTTTCTTGTGACTATGGGAACTAAGTCACTGTGTCTGCAACAAAAACTATACGAATACAAACACAAAAGCACACATCAGCATGTGTGTGTGTGTGTGTGTGTGTGTGCGAGTGTGGCTATAAATTAAACATGCAGCTTTCCACTTTCCACTTTTCAGTTTTCAGTTTAGCAGGGCGCTCAAAAGTATGCTACGCCAAATGCGACGAACCGTGCGAATGCCACGCAATCAAAAACTTTCGCTCTCACGCTCCCCCATACAACCCGCCCCCGCACCCGCACCCGCCCCCTTTTGCCCGGCTCAGCAAACAGAAACACTGCTGCTGCTGCTGCTGCTGCTGTCCATTGCCCAGCTACACAAGTGTGTGTGTGTTGTGTGTGTGTTTGTGCAAAGGCATTTTGCTTGTGCGGTCGCAGAACTTGAAAACTAGTTTGCATAAGACAACAAACGTGCTTGTGCATGTGTGTGTCTCTGTGTGTGTGTGTGTGTGTGTGAGTGTGGACAGAGAGGGTTATATTCTTATGTACAAATAGCAAATAACAGATAGCCAGCAACCCCCACAACCAGCCCCAAAGGTACTGCCTTGATTATAAATTTCAACTTAATTACATAAACAGAATTTAATCCTTTCGAACTGTGTCGCAGCCGCTACATAGCCATAAATATATCTATATATATATATACATATATATATCTATATATGTGTGTGTGTTTTCACTAATTTATGGGCAGCATAACTATCACAATGCAAACAGTAAAACTACAAAACATGTGCACAGTGTCCACAAAACTAAATCACAGAGTGCAATAAATGTTCAAACTAAAATCAAGTTTCAGTAAACACAGTTATCTTTTGTGCGTGTGTGTGTGTGTGTGTGTGTGTGTGTGTGTGTGTGTGTGTGTGTGTGTGTATATGTATATGCTGAGATCGCTCGACAACTTCTAAATTCTAGAATAATGATTCCTATTTATTTATTTGTATATAACGCCAACTGAAGCCACTCGACACAAAAGAAATACAAAAATAAATTCAATTAAATTAAAAATTAAATTTAAATAATATATATAATATATAGATATATATATATGTATTGTCAGAATCGGATAGATTGAATAATTATAGCACTGAATTTATGAATATAGTTTTTAACTGCCTCACCATTTACGAGTGTTGACAAACTCAGTCGTCGGCGTTAATTGATTAATTCGATTTAAGACGTTGTTTTTTTGACTAACTCTTGACTTGCTAAATTATTATTATTGTTATCTGCTTCGGCCATGATTGGCATTTGAGGCATAGTTTGCACCACTGTGCAATGGGACAAACGAAGGACAACTGAGGACGCAACTTGTCCATGATGAATATTCTAAACTTGTGCATTAGTTTTTGGGGCCGATGCCCAAAAACTAACACAAACACACACACACACACATATACACACATACACACACTCAGACTCACACACACACACAGAGGCACACTCACAATCAGAGTCGTGTGTGAAGTGTAGCATAGAAATAGGCGTCAAGAACTCATGTCTCCATCCGCCGCCTGCGCCCGCTGCCCTGCCTTAGGCTCTATATTATATATTATTTTCGGCTGCCCAGGCTGATCAGCGCAACATACACCTGCCCCACACACACACACACACACACACACAAACACACATACACACGCAGCCAGAGCGAGAGGCAGCTAGGCGAATGTTAAACCAATTTCCACACAACAATTTTAAATTTCCGACGCAGAACTTAGATTTGCGAATGCCAATTTGAGAAGCACACAAGAGCCTGAAGCATGCTACAACCCCGCACACACACACACACACACACACACACACACACACACACACACACACACACACACACATACACACAGCTAACAGTTAACTTACAATGAAACCCATTTGGCAGCATCGCCATTCCTGCCTGCTCTCCGCCTCCTACTCCGCCTGCTGCTTCTCCTACTTCTGGCTTCCTCCTCCTTGTAAAGTGCGTAAATTGTGGCGCATGTGGTGTGTGTGTGTGTGTGTGTGTGTGTACGACTGGGCACACTATTTTACATACATAATGCGAACTTCATGGGGCTTTTGGTAAAGCTCATAAGCGCCGCTGGCTACAGCATCGAAATTAGCGTTTGGACCTTACAACTTGGCCATTGGGGAGAGTTGCCCAATTGAACAGAGGCCTCTATATACACATGTGTGTGTGTGCATGTGTGTGTGTGTGTGTGTGTGTGTATTTTCATACACATGTACTATATGTAAGTGAGTGTGCTGTGTGCACACAACATATGTACCCAAAACACTTGTCCGTCTATGTACATATCCATATATATATATATATATATATATATATATATATATATATGCTCAGTAAAGAAAGTCGCCGTGAAATTTAGAAAATCGCCAAGGGTAGCTCACCTTGTGATTGGAAAGTATATTGCCGGAAAGGAAGATTGTGTCTATCGAAAAAACCAGGGTTTTCCTTTTCGTAATAGATTCGTAATCGTTTAGAAAAACTGTGTCTTATTGAAAGGCTTTTGCTTTTTTGTTACTTATGCATAAGTATTTTCAGATTATATATATATATATATATATAGATAGATAGTTTTTCATATATTATTTACACTGAGTCAGACAACAGCTGCACCCTAAACTCAAAGAAAACCGTCGAGCAAATTGAATTATTTCTTTCTAAATCTAAAAAATAAGGCTTTTCATTTATACCATTTAGAAACTGACTTATTGGTAATTGGAAAACATTTATTAAACTTCTTATTCCAAGTAAGACATTTTCGAATATTTAGAAAATTTCTAAAAACATTTAATATTTAATATTTAACATTTAATATTTAATATTTTTTTAACTCATGGGCGGGCTCCACATAAGAATCGTCAAAGAGCAGACGGTAGTGGGATTTGTGCAGGACGCGTGAGCGTATCAAGGAGCCGCTGACAGAGCTGCTGCTATAAAACTGACTAAATTTCTTAGCGTATTCTGGCGCCAGCATGGGCACATAATTGTTTGGATTACAGAGATCCGTGTAATTGGTATGGAACTCCTTGTAGCCCTCGTGGAGCAGATACAGCTCCGGATAGTCCAACAGTGGAAAGTCACCGCTATGCACTTTGCGATCAGTGGTGCGCAGGAAACGCATCAGAGTCGGACCACGTTGCGATGAGAATTCACAGTGGAACACATAGATTTTATTGCTACGACCCCTTCTGGATGCTTTCGCCGGAAAGGCAGCCCTGATCTGGTCGCGGGTGTACAGATTGCGGGCACCACGTATGTGGCCGCCATCGAACTCAAACGGATAGCGACAATCGATAATCTGATAATTATTAGAGACCAATTTGAGGAAATCACCGCGCAACAGACGCGCAAGCGTTGAGCTAGAAATCGTTGGCAGATCACTGTGCCGCATCCCACTGTGCAGGATGGGCAATGTGAGTGGCTTGCTCATATCCCCAATCAAATTCGGCCTAATGAGTAAATTTGCATAAGTCTTCTTGGCATTAAACGTCTTCTTGGTGAGACGAGAACGCATCGGCTTTGTTGTCTTCAACTGGCCAGTGATCAGTTTATCTGGATCACTGGGCAACATTGCTTTGCCAGATTTATTGGCATTTGCATCATCAATGATGACATGATCCTCTTCCGGCAGCTGGCTGAGATCTTTACGCTCCATGGCGATACGGTTTTCTCACAATTCACACAATTTGCCACCAACAGCTGCTTGTTCGAATTGGTTTATTGATTTGTTGTTGTTGCTTGAAAAGTATTATTGTTTGGCTGTAATAAAGAAACAATTTTGTTAACAATGCTTTTAATCAGTGATTTGGGCTGAGGGTATCTGCTAGTCGAGCACTCCCGACCGATTTGCATCGAGTATCCTGCTATTTATTGGATATATTTAATGCAGCTATTTAATGCCTTGTTTAGGCCAAGTTAGGCAATAGAGTCCGCATTTGGGTCTAGTTGCGAACTTGGCTACAAAGTCGTGTCAATCGCTGACTGATTGTTATTCAATTCCCTGCCAATAATCGAATCCGAATTGGAATTGAAACTTTTAGGCAATGTGGAAATTGTTGTTGTTGCTGTTGTTGATTTTTGCAGACATTGCCAGCAGCAGCTGTCCAGGCATGACTCACACACACACATACGTATATATATATATATATATATATATATATATGATAGATACTATATATAGATAGATACTCACATACACTGAAAGAAGGGCGCAGCAGTTGAGATGGCAAGTCAAATAACTTTGGCTTCAGTAAGTGAATGCGTCTGTGACAATGGATCTCCTCCTCAGTTCTACACTCAGAAAAAAGAGAACACAACTGTTTTCAATTATAAATTCAAAAACTATATTAAATTGTTGTATATATCTTAGAATAATTAACGAATAAGTAACCAAAAAGTTATTGTTTGCAGTTTGCACGTTTAAAAACTAAACTCTGAAAATTTAACATATTTGAGACAAATATTCTTTGGAATTAAGAAAGGATTCGATTTTAGATGCATTTACTTTGTGAATAATGAGATGAGCTAAATTTCAGTACGGTTCAGTGTAGAATCAGGATGCGATCATGCATTTTTTACTAGACTAGCAGCAGATACAGCCAGCAATAGCAGTGCCAGCCTCAGACCAGCCTCAGACCAGCCTCAGCCCAGCCTCAGCCCAGCCTCAGACCAGCCTCAGTCTCAGTCTCAGCTGAGGCAGCTTCCTGCCGATTTGGTTTCTCAGCATACCCTCTAAATACAATTTTAATCTGAGTGGCTTAGCACTTTCTTTGAAATGTACTACCTTAAAAGTTGTTCGCTTATTTCTTATCTTCTAGCAGGAGATCAATGCCAAACCTCTGCAAAGTATAATTTTACTGTCTTTTATATTTTATGTTTTATTTATTCTTAAGTCAAGAAGGCTTCTGTAGCAAGCTGAGTATCTGTTTACTGAACACTTTGAATTAATTGTGTTCATTAATTGTCTTGTCTTCAAATAGTCTTCATTTTTGAAGGAATACGTTTCAACAATTGCAGCCAAGACTAGCAATTCGAGTTGCATATTGCACTTGGTAACTCAACTTCTACTCGAGTTCGACTAGATGATAACCTGAACCCAGCTCAGTTAAACACCTAATCACCACTAGTAAAACCTCAAATATCATATAGGATGTGTACAGTAATTTAAATCAAAGCAAGAACATTTTTAGTTGCTTGAGGGATACTTGAAAATAAAAATAGTATTCAAGCACATATTCCAGTTTTGATGTTTATATCTTGAGGGAATAGATAAGCAAATCCTTCTCGACATTTACAGGAAAAACAACTTTTTGCTATAGTAAAAAAGGTCTTCAGAAACTACGACTATAAATTCTATGGGTCTAAAGCGACAGTTGATGCTGATCAAGAATATTTCTAATTTATGGGGTCGGAGATGCATCCGAATATATATATATATATATATATTTATATATATATATATATATATCTTGCCTATATATGTATATATGTCTCACACAGATTGTGCTGCTAAAGGATAACTTCTAGTCGAGAAACTCTTAGGCTTTTTTTCAGTTCTTTTTTATATTTTGCATTTCTTACTGGACGCCAAGACTTACGTGTGTGTGAGTGTGTGCGTGTGTGTGTGTGTATGTGTGTTGCTGAGTTGCCACCCCCTATTGAGTCTCACATGCGTGTTCTTGTCCCCAACTTACCCCTTAGCTAGCCAAAAGCTAAAAGCGAAATGCGTTTTTCTATCTGTCTGTCTATTTGTTTATTTGACAACATTTTAGAGTGTGTTGTGTTTGTGTGTTGTGTGTGTGTGTGTGTGTGTGTGTGTTGTGTGTGTTTGTGTGTGTGTGTTGTGTCTCTGTGTGCGTGCGAGTGTGGTTTATGCGCCTAGTTTGTGGCCCTTGCCAATATTTTGTGTTCACTTTCATAACCTGGTCTGTTTTTTGTTTTTTGTTTTTTGTTTTCTGTTTTTTTTTTTTTAATTGGACTTAAGCCATAGTGTCGATGTTGTTGTTGGCGAACAGATGGCGCTCGTAATTAAGTTGCCGCTAATGCCAATTTTGTGCTCTGCTTCTTCGTCTTTCCAATTTTGTTGTACTTTGTTGCTTTTGGCATTTTGTTGGCAACTGTACTTCTTCTTTTTCTTTGGCAGCATTAGCAAAATGACATTGAAATATTACAAAAATTTAAAAACCATTATAAACAGACAAGAAAGCCTTACACAAAAATCCAACACCTCCCCCAGCCCCCCAACCCCGCAGCCCACTCCTGCTATGTACATCCTACACATAAATATCTTATGTAGACACTACCTATGCAGCAAAAGGGGGGAGTTGTGTTAGGGGAGTGTCGACTAAATTCTTAACTCACTGAAAATTGCGCGCGAATAAAAAAAATAAAAGGAGAAAATAAGGAAAAAAATAAATTCTATATATAAATATGTATATATATCTATATATATATATATATAAATAAAGAGGAAAATCAACAGCAGCCAAAGAATATAACAAAAAAATATATATAAAAAAATAACAAAAAAAACCATCCACTTTTCGCAGTTTTTGTTTTGTCCTTGTCGTGTCGTTGTCGACGCTTTGCTCCTGCTCCTGCTCCTGCCACTCGTCCTGCGTCCTCCTCCTGCTTTAACTGGACCGCGATGGGTGGCAAAGCAGGGGGTGGGGTGTGGAGAGGGGGGCGTTGCGTACTACCAATTTACTAGTGACCATAATCAACCCCTTTTTTCTTCTTGCCTGCTTTCTTGGTTTTTTCCTCTTGTTTTTTTTTTGCCCAAGCGATTGTTGTTGTTGGTATGCAAAAAAAAAGTGCGTAAGATGTGCGTAGAAGGGGGCGGAGGCAGTGAGCAGGTGGGGGGAGAGGGGGGGTTTGGGGTGGAGTAGGGCAGTAGCGAGAGCAAAGTACAGCTGAACAAATCAAATAGGCAGAGGCGTCGCACGAAACGAGAGCAGAGGGGGGCAAGCGATTGAAGATAAGTCTCATAACGATGCTGCTGAGAAATGGCTTTTGACCCCCTTTGCCCGTTGTCTTTGCGTGGCTCAAAATAAGTAAGAGCGGCTATCTTACATTGGGCATGGCTATATCGGCCCGACAGCTAATGCTAATCAAGAATATATATATATATATATATATATATATATACCTCATGGGATCGCAGACGTCTGCTTCACTTGAACCTAAAAATCTACGTATATATTCCTGATCAGCAACAAAAAGTTGAGTGGAGTTAATCAGCCAGAAATGCGCTTCTATGTGAAATTTAACTGTTTTAGAGTTAAGTCGCTGGAACTCGGAACATTTTAGAAGACGGACTCGTTTTGACTGTAGGCATATGGCAGGCATGGGAATCATCGGTCGTAGGATAGCTTGCCAGGATACCCTATCGAGGCGTGGCATTCGCAGCAATTTGTTGTAGGTTGTCAATGATCCGAAGAGAGTTCCTACTGATCTTCAGCCAATTGTCGGCAGTTTGTCTTGCTCCAAATGTATCTGCATCTGCATCGCAATGCCATTTCGTGTATAGCTTCCCCGATGGCTCAGTTGCATTGTGCTGATTATCAACATCTGTCAAAAGTCTTGGGGAAAAATGTTAACATTTGAAGTTCGCCAGATGACTTTAATTTCTTGATGCTCATTCAACAGAACAGAACAGCACCGAAGCGAACATGGGGTTAACTCTATAACCCCCCCCCCCCCCCCAACCCCCTACACCCCTTAGTATTATTGTCATTGGTCAGGGGCTACGCACATGGCATATATGCATCAAAGACTGGGCAACAACTACGCTCCATGCATATTCAAATTGGTTGACGAACGGCCTGACGGGGGGGATTGGAGGAGGGGGCGTGGCGCAATCACAGCAACGAAAATCAAGCACACGCACTTAACAACAACAACAGCAACAAAAAAAGCCAGAAAGAAGAAGAAGCAGCAGCAAAAGACGCTCCAATCAGAGTACTTGTAACCCTCTCCCCCTCCCCCACCCCATCCCCCTCCACTCCCCAAATCAACAGTCCAAACCTTTTCCAGGCCATAAAACGCGACAAAACAAAAAAAAAAAAAAACAGCAAGAAAAAAGAAAGAAAGAAGCAGATGAAGGAAAGCAGACAGCGAAAGGAAAGAAGAAAAATTAAAATACGCACAAAGTTTTGACGGCTGAATTGGCATAATGATGGGGTTAGTGACGCCCTCGGGGTGGTGTGGGGGTAACAGGGGGTTGGGCAGGTGGAGGGGGTTAGGCAGGTGGAGGGGGACGCGGGACAGTTGAGGTTTGCCATTGTCACTGCCCCAGCGAAACTTTTTCGGCGCTTTCCTCTTTTATTTTTGTTGTTGTTTTTTTTTTGTTTTTTTTTTTGGTTGTTGTTGTCCACTCCTTTTATGCTTTCTTTGGTCGCCATCATCGTTAATTTTATCTACGCAAATGCAAAATAATTACTTTACATTTTCTTTGGTTTTTCCCGTTTACCAACAAGAGGATGGGTGGGGGAGGGGGTCTACCCCAGCCCCTTGCGTCTAACCCTTTCGGGGCAACGGCTGTCGAAATTTATGTACTTTTGCCTTCGTCTTTTGCTTTTCCATTTTTTCCTCTGCATTTTTGTTTTTTTTTTTGTTTTTGGTGTATTGAAAAGCATTTTAAAATTCAGCGCCAGCTGTCCTGCTCTATGCATATATATATAAATAAATATATATATCTTTATATATATATATATATATAGAGAGAGAGAGAGAGAGAGGAACAGCATATATATTTAGCATTTTCTTCTTTTCTTTTTTTTTTAATTAAAGAAAAGGGTTAAAAAGTTTTGCCGCGTTTTGCTTTTTGGGCTGGTGGCAAAAAGCGGGGTTAAAATCAAAATTTTTGCCCTCAGTTTCAGTTTCTATTTAGTTTTCATTTATTTTTTAAATGGAAATTTTTAATAACACAGATAGGGTTGCACTCGGCCTCATTACCCGATATCTATGTGCCCATGTCCTCACTGTCCACACCCCTCCCCTCTCTCTCTCCATGCCTTTTGCTATCTTGGGGTTAGTCGGAAAAACAGAAAGCAGAAGAACAAGAAGAAGAACACATTAATGTTATTTTTCTCTATGGACTACGGAGTTGGTCCCGAAGTTGTTTTTTGTCCCAAATATCCGCTCTCTTCCCGTTCCCGTTCCCCTTCCCCTTTTCCCTGTGTCCGGTTTGTCTTTAATTTCAAAAGACACTTGCAGCAACAAGATGTATTTATATATATATATATATATATTTACCAGTTGACACGATATCTCAGTCTGTCTATTTTCTGTTTCTATGCGAACTTAGCTGTCTTAGTTAAAGATGGAATTTCCTTGCATGTTGCATGTGCAACTCAATCCTTCGAACTCATTACTGCGGACAGGGTATCTTCTAGTCACACACACTCTATTCAGACGATGGCTTGCATTCATTAAATGAAATATTCTGTTGACTGCGAAAAGTGAGCAAAAGAGCGACTCTTTTGATAGTTCACTTGGCCATTCCATGATTTTATCTGATTAAGTAATTGTCTAGTGTTTTTCCTTCAGCTTGAAATACCAATTCAAAGGAATCCCCAGTTTGCAACGGAGCAGAAACTGACTACTCTTTGCCCAAACCACTTCGGCTGATGAAGAAGATACAACTTTTCAGCCAGCAAGAAGCTGTGTGTGAAAGAAAGTGAGCAAATTTTGTTTTGCTTTAAAGTCGCATCAGGATTCCAATAATTTGACTAAATAATTAACTTTCAATCAAGTCCATCAAAAAGCTGTGAAAGAAGTCGAAGCGTGTCATAAATTCAACTTTCAAGTTGTCAATTCAAATGAAAGTTGCTTCTTTATCTTTAGTCAGAGCTTCTCCAATCCTCTGAGCTGTACTTTCACTACAGATTCCCGGCCATGATCCTTGCAAGGATGTCGAAGTATGCCAAAAGCAAACATAATAAAACCAAATGAAAAACATTTGCGCATTTCGATTTTCTAGTTTCTAGCCTTCAACTACTTTTTGGAGATCTATTTAGTTAGTGCTACTCTAAGCCTCTCATTAGTTTTGACAACATATTCCCTCCAACTATGTTAAAGGAGTCCATTGGCCAACCTCCTTCCCCCATCCCCCATCCCCCAATCCCCCATCCCCATTCTCAATTCGCATCCTCGCACAATTTAAACTCACATGCAGTCGCATTTATTTCTGTTCAATTTGATAATAGCCAAAGTGTGTGTGTGCGGCTCTCTCGCAGGACCTCAGTTCCTGGCGGACCTGCAGCCCATCCCCCCTTTCCCCTTTGTCCACCCGCACAAATCCCAACCCACAGAGGCAGCAGCTGCCGGTGCGGCCACAGTGGAGCATTTAGAGTGGACGCAATGTATCAACGGCTGCTACAATCCCTCCCCCCCCCTCCAACCACCTTCCTGTTGTCAGTTCGCCTGCTGCTGCTGCTGCTCCTACTCCTGCTGCTTGCTCTGATGTCTTCTTCTGCTGCTTTCGCCCACGCACTTTCACTTTCGTTTTTACTTTCACTTGCCTGCCCCTCACTTTCAAGCTTTCGCAAGCAAAAGTGAAACTCATTTTCCCCTTTTTTTCACTTTAGCCCCAGCAACGCCTAACAAAAAAAGAAAACGGACAAAGTAACGCAAAAAAAAATACCCCCTTGAGTTTATAACTTAAAAATTCAAAGCACGAACAAAGTTCTAATTTAAACACCGAGCTACAAAAAAAAAAAAAAAAACGAAACGAAACGAAAGGAAAAAAAATAAGAAAACGAGAAAAAAGCACGCAGCGAATACATGTCGGAAAAATTGGACATAAAGTGTACGCCAGTCGAGGCAAGTAAATAAAACTAAAAAAAAAGAAGTCTGAAAAAATCAAGCAAGAAACGAAGCAACGAAGGAATATATACGCAGCAGCAGCAGGAGCAGCAGGAGCAAAAGCAGAAAGAAAGCCTTTTGCCTCTGCCCCAGGAGTAAGTGGCGCACCGTTCTACGGCCTACATGCCACATGCCGCAGCGGCGGACAACGGTCCACACAAATCAAGTAAAGGGGTGGCAATCGCAACTGCTTCTTCTGCTTCTGCTTCTGCTTCTGCTTCTTCTTCTACTTTGCGAATAAAAAAGCTCAAGAAAAAAGTGTAAAATACAAAATAAAAAATACAAAATACAAGTGAGAAAATGTCGTTGCAGTCGTTGCGTAGCCAACTTTGAAATATCCTGCTGCCAATATAAGTAATACTTACGAAAACTGTTAGCAAATGCGAAAGCTTTCTTATTACCAATGTTTGAAGATGGGTTTTCTAATTCCTTCCAAGTTTGCCACAAATGTCGTTTGTCGATTCATTTTTACGAAGAAATTATAATAATAAATTAATAAAGAACTGTTCGATCAGTAAATATGCACAATAATTATAGGATATATATGTAAGATGAGCAGTAAAAAGAGCAGCTGCGAGAATGTATATATGTATATATGGCCACTTGCCACATGAGAGACGCAAGCAAGTTGGCAGAGTGAGTGAGAAAGATAGAATATACTTTGTGAAGTCAGTGAAACGTTTACGAATGCTCTCGCATGAGAGTCACAAGAGAGAGAGATAGAGATAGAGTGATCGACAGAGAGAGAGAGAGATAACTATTCATGTGTTGTAGTGTCAGAAAAACGCTTATAAAACGGTAATAAAAACTCTCTCACGAGAGTAACAAATAAGTCAAGAAAGAACGAGAGAGAGCGAGAGAGAGAGAGAGAGAGGAAGATTATTCATGTATTGTGGAGCCAATAAAAACTTTATGAATAATATCTCTCTGCTTTCTCTGCACTCTCTATTCTCTCTACTCTCTCTACTCTCTCTACTCTCTCTCTCTCTCTTTCTCTCTCTCTCTCTCTCTGTCTCTCTTTGGTGCCAGTAAAACGTTTATGAATGTACTTTCTATCCCTTCCCTACTATCTCCCTGTCTATCTCTCTTTCTTGATCTCCTTCTCTCTCTCTCTCTCTCTCTCACTCTCCATTTCTCTCATTGTAGAGTGTGCTCGTAGCTAACTAACTGCAAGCACCGGCAAAGAAATCACCACACTTGGCTTACTCATGGATTAAACAGCTGCAGCACTGTTCAAAAGCCACCTGTTGTAGACCCTGGCAACCAAGCCTCTGCGCTAAAGTTAACAATTTCTGCCCTGTGCCTTATAACCAACCAGCAGGCGAAGTAAAAGGACAATAATTATAATAGCATACACACAAATCTCCCTCTCTCTCTCTCTCTCTCTCTATCTATATATCTATCTATCTAGCTCTCTCTGTGCATGTCTCTGTCTCTCTCTGTCGCACGCATAGATCACAGTCTAAGCCCAACATTTGATCTATTGCGACCTTCTGCTACAAATGGGAAAGAGAATAAAAAGTTCTGCAGCTGGGCAATTGACCAATGGGCGAATGGCAAACGCCTTCAATTAATTAATATACTTAGCGCTATATGCACAACAAGTTTATGAGTATTTGTGAACTGGAGCTGGAGCTGGAGCTGAGGGTGTAGCTGGTGTTGGGGGATGGATGGTGGGAGGCAAACTGGGCCTGATGGGGTTAGTTAGGTTTGTGGGTTGAGTTTGCTGCTTAAGTTATTTACACAGCATTACAAAGACAAGCGTTTTTTTTTGTTTTTGTTTTTAGACATACCCTGTACATTTCAAATGGTTAAGGTATAGGATATATATATATGTAAATATATATGGATCACAGATCGAGTCCAACTGTTGACTAGCTATTTTTGATCATATTACAATAAATTACAAATTTCACTTTTAATAGTTTCCCGTCAACTACTTTTGAGAAAGGATAAAGGAGAGCCTTTGCCGCATTTCAGCAATCTTTAGTTAGGGCGTCTCTAATCCTTTCATAACGTTGACCTTTCACTAAAAATATAATATTATATAAAAATTATAAAACTGAATGAGAAACATTTGCGCATTTTTCGACTTTCTAGTTTGCATTCAGCTACTTTTGATAAAGGTTAACATTTGTATTTTTGTAGCATCTTCCAGCATCTTTAGTTAGTGCAAACAGGAACCGAATGGCTTACAGGATATCTGCAAGTTGAGCACTCTCCATTAAGTGCCGCTGTGCGTTTAGCATCTTATTTGAAATGTATATAAATGTCGATTTCATTTACCTAGTGGACAACCCTTGTGCCGTTGCCAATGTGGCAGAGGGACTAGGGAAGACGATGGGTGTCGAGCAGTGTCGAGGAGTGGAGGGAGCTGGGGAGAGGCTCCCAGCTCATTATGTCCATCGTCGAAGCTCACTTATTTACTGGCTATTGCCTTCCCGAAGGCCAATTGCTCTAGGTTGCATAATTGGGGGTCAACAGGGTCGTTTCACTATTGTACAACAATCTTAGATATATATATATATATATATATATATCTGATTTGGAAAATCTTACAACTTTGCTTAATATCTTTGTACAGGTTTTAGTGAACCGATTCGCACAGCAAAAAGACGCATTGGTTTGCCAGATTTATTAAGATAGACTGAAAACATCGATCAGGAATATATATCCCATACAGATTATTATAGTGGTCTTATTATTGTTATTCTTATTATGGTTATATTAGTATTTTCTTGGCTATGCAGAGCACTGGCGAGTCGAGCATTTAGCTTATCATTTATGCGAGTCATTTTTCATCCTTTTCAACACAAAAAATAAAAAATAAAGAAAAAAGAAAAAAATAAAGAAAAAAATAAAAGATGGGCAATAAGTTTTGCGCAACTTTTTTTCTTTCTTTTTTTTCTTTTTTTTGTTTGTGCCCTGTCGTTTTGATGAGTGGGCGGGGTCTCGAAAGGGGGCGGCGGCTACGAAATTATGTTTAATTGGACCTTGTGGGCTTTCGCCTTTTTTTATTATTATTTTTTTTTTCTTTCTTCTTTCGAACTTGAAAGCGCTACAACTTAGATGGGTTGATATTTTCCATAAAGTGCTCAAGTGCTTCAAGATGGGTTGGGTTGGGTTGGGTTGGGATGGAGGCGATTAGTGGGCGGAGCACATCACTTAATGATGCTTAAGCTTTGATATTCTTTTGTTTTATAAGTGTTTTCATTTGCGTAATTAGAAAACGTACAACAGACTCGACAGCAGCGACTCATATGCGATAGTTGTTCCCCGCTTTCATCAGCCAGACAATTTTCAAATTAAGTGTAAAATTTAATTGGTGAACTATTGCAATGAAAAAGGAAAAAAACAAAGAAAGAAATTCACTCACCAACAGCAGCAATACTCTCTGACTTCAGTCGGGCAAATTCTGAAACAAGAAACGGAAAAAACAAAACATTATAAATTGAAATTACCCAAAAATAAATCATTTAGTCAACAGAGGAAATATAAGATTCTCTGGAAGATCGCTTGGCTCAATCTCAACCAAATTAAAAGCCGCAAAAGAAGAGCAATCGATTCATCACTTCCACTCTGCATCTCAATCTACAATCTAGTTATTCAGGTGAACTGCAGGATAACGGAAATGGGGGGAAATAGTGGGTAGAGGTAGGGGCAGTTTGCCCTTAACTTAACCTAACCTAGAACATTCGGACTGCCCAGAAAAATACTCGCATTGGAAAGCATATTTGAGAAAATAAAAGCATATTTAAATAATGAGAAAAAGGAAGAAAATTGAATACAGCTCGAAGATGGGCGATCGGATTACTTATCACGGCGGATAATGGAAATTTGAACTTATGGAAAATGCGTAAAACGCATTTTGCTCGATAAGCAAGAAGCTGTCAGGTGACAGTTGTCAAAATAGTTGTGGCAGTTGACTGTTTATGGCATATACACTTTAATTGCCAGTCAGAAATATGGACTTTTATTTGTTGTCAACTTTTTGTGGTTGAGTCCCAATCGGTTTAGGTATTCAAATTAAAGAAAACAAATTGTGTTGGGCATTTAAATTAAATGCGAACAATAACACTGACAATAACAATGACTATGACAATGACAATGACAATCAAAGTGCAACAATGTTGGACAAAAGTTTTTGATGGCTCAAATAAAAGCACAGCAGCCAGCAGCCAACAACAACAATAACAACAACAACAGCGATGAGAGGCAACTATGTATGTAAAACTGCCACATTTGCGTCACTTAAGCTGCCCGTTTAGCGGCAGCTATCACAAACACACACACAAACACACACACACACACAAACACATACACATACACACACACACACACACACACACACACACACCGGCAACACACACACATACAGCAACAACATAAATTAAGTTATTTTGATAATCAAAACTGAAAAGCGAACAATGTAGGCGGGTGTTTGTTGGTGTGTGTCTGTGTGTGTGTGTGTGTGCCTGTGTGTGTGTGTGTGTGTGTTTGGGGGGGGTGTTAAAGGAAACATGGGCATTCATTTGTAGTTTATAGTTGTAGTTATACATAGTTGCCAGCATGTTAGCTGGAGGGGCTGGGGTTGGGCATTTGGGGGTTTGGGTTGGGTTGGGTTGGGGTATAGTTGTTTCTGTAAGGGTTGCTGATGCTGTCCATTGTTGTAGACGTTTTGCATTTGACAATAGAAAAACACACACACACACACACACACATTAAGCTCACTTGGCTCTAACCCCATCGCACCCCCCCCACCCCACCCCACACCCCTTTTACGGTCCAACCTTTGCTCACGCATTGGGCAACATAGTTAGCACAATTGTGTTGCATACTTTTTCGGGCATGCGTCAAAGAGAGATGCCAAGTGCGTATGTGTGTGTGTGTGAGGCTGTGTGTGTGTGTGTGTGAGGCAGTGGGCTGGCCAGCTTGGGCAGTTATTGGACACACACACACACACACGCCAACTTACACACACAGAAAAATATAATGTTAATTTCCAACATTTTAAATATTTATGCTTCATTTTTACTTTTACTTGATTGAAGTCTATATTTATATGTTTGCCATTTGTCTGATAACCTTCTCCAAGGTCAAGATCAAGACTAGCATTCACTCTAAGTCCAGCTTTTGTACAGTTAAGCAATAATATTTGAGCTTATATTATATATATATATATATATATATATATCAAGACTACATCTTTGCAATTGTGGCTGCTATTTCAATACGTAATCGATTTGTATCGATATACGCGAAATGATTACAAGTATCGATAAAAATTAAATAAACTTGAGATCTGCTCGTTCAGACGGACATGGCTAGATCGACTCGATTGCTGATGCTGATCACGAATATATACTATAATATATATATACTTATTTCTGCCTGTTACATACTCAATCTTAAGTTATGCTCCTGTGTTCAATTTCTCTGAGTGCAGTTTTAAAGGCGGCTGGAAAGTGCGCACCACCTTCACGCACACACACAGACACACACACACATGCACACACACGCACACACGCATATATAAGCAAACTAATTTACCTACGCCAGCAGTTCTTGTTACTCAGTCACACACACAACGCATATGCAAATTTTGCAATGCTTTATTTCTGGGGGTTGGTCGCATATGTGTGTGTGCGAGTGTGTGTGTGTGTGTGTGTGTGTATTGGGAGTGGGTGCTGCTCCCAACAAAGTTGCCCCGTCATTGTACAGCCTCTCCTCACCCATCTGCCATCCTTCATACTTCATCCCGCTCTGCAAGTTGACTGGCCGCTTTCTCCTCCTTCAGAAGTCGTTAGGCTGCCTTTTGGCCATTGTTTGGACTTATGTTTCCCTTTCACTTTCACTTTTCAAGCCATCAAGTAACCAAAACTTCCCCACCCCCATCACACACATACACACACACACACACACATCATACCCCTTTACACATAACGCCGCCGGCCGCCGGCCGCTTGCCAATGTCCATTAAGAGCAGCAGCAACAACCAAAAAGAGAAGCGGCAGCAGTGGCGAGTGGAAGAAGAAGAAGAAGAAGATGAAGCCGCATGCTGCATACATTTTAATCTTTAATTTATGGCTTATTCAAAACTAATGACACTGAAATTGTCCACCAGCAGCAGCACCCTGCCCCCCCCCCCCACACCCTGCTGGCAAAAGGGTTTTTTTTTATTATTTCTCTGGCTTCTGACACATGGAAGAAAATGCTTGGACAAAAAACAGCTTTTCCATTTTCCACATTTTCTCATTTAAAACTGATCAAATATAAAGTCTACGCCAGTCGAGGCGAGTAAATAAAACTAACAAAAAAAGAAGTCTGCAAAAAATCAAACAAGAAACGAAGCAACGAAGGAATATATACGCAGCAGCAGCAGGAGCAGCAGCAGGAGCAGGAGCAGCAGCAGGAGCAGGAGCAGCAGGAGCAGAAAGAAAGCCTTTTGCCTCTGCCCTACATGCCACATGCCGCAGCGGCGGACAACGATCCACACAAATCAAGTAAAGGGGTGGCAATCGCAACTGGTTCTTCTGCTTCTGCTTCTGCTTCTTCTTCTACTTTGCGAATAAAAAAGCTCAAGAAAAAAGTGTAAAATACAAAATAAAAAATACAAAATACAAGTGAGAAAATGTCGTTGCAGTCGTTGCGTAGCCGACTCTGAAATATCCTGCTGCCAATATAAGTAATACTCACGGATACTGTTAGCAAATGCGAAAGCTTTCTTATTACCAATGTTTGAAGATGGGTTTTCTAATTCCTTCCAAGTTTGCCACAAATGTCGTTTGTCGATTCTTGAAATATTTGCTGATTCTTGCTTTGAAAGTTCTGCGAAATAAATAATTTTTTCGATTTAGAATGCCAAATTTGCTCGACTGATTTGTTCAATTGTTGAATGTCAACTGCATGTTGAAGATAAATTCGACTGAGTAGTTTTTGTTATTTTCTAAGCCTTCTTGATGAAATTTGTTAAGGGATTCGATATTATATTGAGGTATATTCAAAACCAATCGATTCTTATCAGCGTTTGGACAAACGGGTAAAGTTCACTTCTACTTAAATGTAGAATTTATAATACAAATTTGAACGACTCGTTCATACAAATGGGAACTAGAATGGCTATTGTTCATTCTGATCAAGAATATATATAGTTTATGGGGTCGGGTATGCCACCTTCCGTCTGTCACATACTAAAGCAGAACTTCAAGATACCCTTTTTACAAATTTTTCCACATTTTCTCATTTGAAACTGATCAAATATGCCGTCGAATATATATATAAATATGTATTATTATATAATATACGGTGCCGTTGCTTAAAGTTGGCTTAAAGTTGATTTCGGATATTCTTTTCAATTTGACAAGCATATATCATAAAGAATTTAAGAATTTGACGATCCCTCATCATATTTTTCACTTGTGCATTGTGCTATTCTTGAATATGGATCTTGTAAATTAGTCTCACAATTACACAGTTCATCAGCATCAAATATAGACTAGAAACTATTTCTGCTTATTATTATTTTATTAATTATTTTATATTGTTACTCTTTGCAGTCATAGATTGTTTCGCAATAATCAGTGAATGTAATTTTGCAGCTCCGATTGGGAGTACAAGGAATCTTTTACCCCTTTTTCTTCAAAGTTGCTTTCAAACTATCCATAATCCATTATGGATCTTTAAGTTTGAAGAGTGTATTTTTCGTATTATTTCTATGAATCTCTGGGCGATTTTATCGGTTCAGATTTGACAAAGCTACTGCTGTGTACAGTTTTGAGCAGTTCAATCCGCTCAATGTATCTTTTTGGCTGGATTTGCCACCCCCCGTCCACAATTCGATCTGAAATAAATCCATATCTTTATCTAGATACCCTGCAACTGTATCTATTTGAACTATGTAATGTAACGTAATGTTCCCCAGGCAGCAGCAGCAGATGAATATTGGATGCGAGTAGTTGGCTGTCATTAGATATGCCTGGCAACCCTTAAAGCAAACGCACACACACTCGCACACACTCGCACACACACACACACACATGTGTAGCTCAAATTGTTTGCCATTTGTAAGCGTTGTATGTTTTAGGCCTTGCCTCGTTTGCTGTTGTTTTAAAATTAAAATGAATGCCCGCAAGCAATAACTACGACAAGCCGAAAAACCACCCAAACCACCCAAACTCCCCACCAACCCACCAACCCCCACCACCAGCTCAGCCCTGGCCTGCCCACTAGCCCGCCTGCTGCTGTCCAAGACAAGCCAACATCATTATGCGTAGCTGTGTGTCCATATGCATGTGTGTGTGTGTGTGTGTGTGTGTGTGCGAAATAATCTCGTAAATTACGCAAAAAAGGAAACACACCGCCAGGAAGAAGACACACACACACACACACACACACACACACAGGCATACACAGGCATACACATACACAGACAGACGAACAGGAGACGAGCAAATGCCGAAGTCCAAGTCGGGTGCTTGGAGTCAAGCTGCAACTAGAGTGGGAGGGGCAGTCATGTCTATGGTCGGTGGTTGGCTGCCTTTGTTGCCAGACAACGACGCACAGCACGTGGACCAAAGGAACCACACATACACACACACATACACACACACACGCACACTCATGTATGACTTCAACTTGTTGGCCACCAGGCAGAAACTAGCAACCACCAAGCAAGCAACTTTTCGACTCATCTCAACTCAGCTTAATACGTCCAAGATTAGGACTGGAACCAATTGAAATACTCACCAGGTGTAGAACACTTAATCATCTAAAGTTTGGATCAACTCCAACTCCAATTGTTCACACGTTTCTAGAACTCTGAAGTTAACAATGTCAATTGTCCAGCAGCTGATCAGCGTTCGATATCCGTTTGTACAGATTAGATATATTAACTATAAACGAAATATGACAAACGGATTCTTTATTATTATTATTTATTACGACAACTTTAAGCTCCAAATTGATTCACGAAACTATTTTCAATACGTTGGATTTACTCGCCGAGAAGGAAACCAGAATTGCTCCAAATTTGCGGCTATCTAATCCCGAAAAAGGTTGTCTCGAGAATGATATGGCCAAGAGTGGAGTTGCTAAAGATGAGGCACATTAGACTCAATAATAGCAGTAATAATAGTAATAATACTAATAATACAACACTGTAAGAAATGCTTTTCATACAAGAGCTTATCTCTCGACCGATTCTTCCTATGCCAGCTATATAGCTATATGGCTGCAGTCAAAACTAAGAAGACTAATGTGAGCCGAGTTCCAACTTCCGACATAACTGGATTTATTTTATGGAGTCGGAAAAGTCTGCTTCAATGCGTGACAAAATTATAATAAATAAAAAAATATTTATTTATATATATATATATATTCTTGATGCATCAAAAGAAGCAGGAATGCTTTAGATGAGGGAGTTCGACTAGCTGCTGATAGCCACAAAGCTTTTAAAAATACTGCTCCTTATAGTTATCGATATGTTAAAATTTATCGATGACATGAAGTCAAATTGATCGGTAATTTGAATTCTAATTAATCGGGATATTATATAGGTCTGCTGATCTAGTATATATATCTAAATACATATATATAATCTGTAATTTTTTGAAAATTGATAGCCAGATTTCGATGTTGGCAGTTGGACTTAGCCTAAAAATGTTATTGTTGTGAGTCTATTTCGTATGGTCATTGTGAAGAGGATTTTCTTGATTTAAGATTGTTGATTCTTAATTTCAGATTTCAATTTATATCTCTGCTTAGCCTATGTATATTTGTGCATGTGTGTATATATTTACTTATATTTACATATGCCGCATTGTCAAATCCGTTCTGTGCCCACTTTCTGTGCCTCTTTTGCACACTCCACCCCCCCCCCCCTTCCCCCTTCCCCCTTTGCTCCCTGTGCCCCATGTATACCATGCCATACCAAAATTGTAGACACAGGCATCGTGTGTCCATTCACAACACTTGCGACGCACAATATAATTTCCCCCAACCAACCACCTCTCTCCCTCTCACTCTCACTCTCACTCAACTGCCATCCCCCCCCCCCCCAAGCCTACCAAGTCGCACTCACTCACGATGCCAATGACGACGTCTGCTTTAGTCCTTTCGACCACACACACACACACACACACATAGACACACACACGCACTCTGGTCCACTTATGATGAGTTTACATTTTCGAAAGCGAGACATGAAAATGAAAATTGGGCAAGGAAACTTGCCAGCAACAACAGCAACAACAACAACAACAACAACAGCAACAACAAAGAAAGTCGCCCTCACTTCGCACGCATCTCTCATAGTTGGCAGTTGGCAGTTGGCCCATGTGATGGGCGTGGCAAGTGGTGGGCGGCTGTCACACATTCAAAACAGCTCAACGAAATTTGTGTGTGTGTGTGTGTGTGTGAGTGTGAGTGTGTGTGCAGAGTTTTGGGGCAGCTTAAAATTGTAGCTAGGGTGAAGGGGAGGGAAAGGGGCTCTAGCATACAGGAAGCCAAATGTGGCCCGTGGCCCGTGGCCCGTCGTCGTCTATCGTCCAACAACAGTTACCGCACACCAACCCCAACCCCACCCCTCCCCTCCCATCCCTCCTCGCCAGCAGTCCACCCACGCAGACACTGACAGCCAAGCTGCCCGTTACGTATGCATATTTTACACAAAACTAGAGGGGTAGGGGGTAGTGGGCGTGGGTGTGGGAGGCTGAGCCACTGCACTATGGGCAAACAGCAGAAACTTGCTCAACTTAAGTGAATAATAAATAATAAAGTAAATTTATATCTATATTTGATGTGGATATTTTATTGAAATCAAAATTGAAGATTAAATTCAAAATTGAAACTAAAATTTAATTTTAAATTTAAATTTTATTTTTCTCTTCTCACAAAGATCCAAAATTTATTACAAGAATTGGGGAAAACCAGAAAAAGAAACAAGAGAGAGAGTTCCGACGAGAACTCTTCAGAGTAGTCTCAGCTTTAAAACACATACGAAGATTGTTCCGGTTATCGATTTTTATCGATATAATAATAAATAATAACTTATACGTATATACCAAATTTTAACTCGTTCGCTCTTCTAGTCTCCGAGATCGGCTTGTTCATACTCGTTTGTTGATGCTGATCAAACATATATATACCAAAAGTACAATCTAAAATTGTGTTGGCAATTTTGCATACTTGTCCCACTGTGCCACACACAGCCAGACGCAGACGACGACGCGCCGTACAAATGAGCTTGAGCAAGGACGCAAGATGTATGCTGGTATGTGTGTGTGTGTGTGTGTGTGTGCGTATGTGCATATGTATGCGTATGTGTGTGTGTGTGAGTAGACGATGGACGATGCAGAAGAGTGTGGTGCGCCTGAAGTGGAAGGCTGGCGGCTGTAGGAGGGGAGGGGGAAGTAGGGGTGAGCTGGGCAAGCGGCGACTGCTGCGAATGCTGCTCCTGACTTCCAATGTCCATGTAGACATTTTGCAATTTTCAAATACAGTAAAGACTCCCCAAGTGCCAAAATTCAGAAAACGAACATTTTTCTTATTTTTCTATGTCGTACTGTTTAATTAAATACTTGTTATTTTAATAAGATTCTTTAATAAAATGTTTTTTGTATTCATTTTAAATGTTCTCTCTAATCTGGAATGAAAATTGCTTTAATCAAGTCATCATTTTTTATTAAATATTTGTATATAAATACTTATTCATAATTTATTTATCTTTTTATTTTATTTTTTTATTTTATTAAATAATATATCAATCTAAAAAACATTTAATTACCAAATTAATATTATTTTTTGCTTTTCTCAAATCAACGCTAATAAAAAAAGAAATGCATATATTAAATGAAAAATATATTGTTTGAATATTGAAATGATTATTTTACTGTTTGCGAATTAAAAGCGTTCGCATTTTGTGAGTGATCGCTGTACATGCGCAGGCACACACACACACACACACACACACACACGCACACACATACACACACACACAGACGAAATGCTTTTAACATTTTCTAAGATTCAAATTTCGTAAATTATCCCTTTGCGAGTTGCTGCCGTTTGCCGCATGTGTGTACGTGTGTGTGTGTGTGTGTGCGTGTGTGTGTATGTGTGTGTGTGTGTGTGTGTGTGTGTGCGTATGGGTAGGCCTTGTTGTGTGCTTGGTTTATCGATGGGCGTCTCATGTTGCGTCCATTGGCCAAAAACTACACACGAGCCACACGAGCCACGCATTTTCATTTTCATTTTCATTTGTGGCGTTCGTTTTTTGGTTCGCTTTTGGTACTTAGTCCTGGATTATTTTTTGCCCAGATTCCAAATAACCGGCCCCATCGCCCTCAAAGCCACAGCATGCATAATTTCCGCTCTGTGCTCAACTTAATGTTCAAAACAGATATCTCAAACTTCAAAAACCAATATCTTCAAATGTAAATTCTCATTGCATACATACAGGCGTCAAATTACTTGCCACTTGCCACCCATTTGAAGTTTCAACAACTTATCCTTACTAATATGTATATGTTAGATATATATATATATATATATATATATATAACAGAATACAATATAATATATGCAATTTTCAATGAAGCCATTTCAAGCAGGTATCCAAACAAATGATTGAGAAACTTGTGAAACATTAAAATAACTTTCATGAAATTGCACCTAATCACCTGATCGATTCGGAAATACACTGAGCGAAATTCGATTAAAGGCAAGTCTTTTTTTCTTATGAAATTAAAAATATAATTTTTAACATTTCGGTCAAATGAAAAATTCTAAAATTTAAATTCTGATATCGGATAAGATATTCATTAGTTTTTTTTTTAGCTGCGATCAGAATTGTTGGTCTTATCGGATGACTAAATTATATATATATATATATATGTAGAGTTGACTGAGGAACAATCAGTGGATCGTTTTGCCAGATGTGAGCAGTTTCATGATTTTCTCTGAGTGTATTTAGTTCTACGATTGATCAAACCGTATTATCAATATTATCCAAGTCTAAAATTTGAATATGTGTATCTAAAAAGTGAATCTAAAAGTGTGCTTGTGTGTGTGTGCGTGTGTGAATGGATGTGTAAGCATGTATGTGTGTGTGTGTGTGTGTGTGTGTGTGCGTGTGCATTGTAGTAGTTCAAATTGTATTTGCTTACTTAGAGACTCTCGCCAGCCTCACGTTTGAAATTAATTTATTTTCGCCAAAGCGCGACAGTCAAATACACACACACACACGCACACACATGCAGAGAGTGAGAGAGAGGGAGAGAGAGAAGGCTGGCCAATTGGCAAGTGAAAGTGTTGGACGGACGTTTGCTGCCTCTGCTTGCTGCTTTTGCGCTCATCTTTTGTGGCCGTTGTCCGCGCTTTTGGTTGGCTGCCATCTGAACTTTACGCTGTCATCCGCAGCAATGGACATGTGTGTGTGTGTGTGTGTGTGTGTGTGTGGTGTGTATGTACATATGTGTATGTGTGTAGTTGCCATGCGGTTAAAAAGGTATCTCAAAGATACTAAATACTTTATGCATGAATGTGCCAAATAGATTTACGAGAAGCGAGAAGCGAGAAAGCAACAGCAGCAGCCAGTACTCATACACTCTCTCTCTCTCTCTCTCTCTCACTCATTCACTCCCACTCTATTGAAGTACATGTGTGCGTGCATGTGTGTGTGTGTGCGGTGGTGGCTCTCACGTATGTGCATGTGTGTGTGCGCGTCGATATTAAATTTAAATTGGCGCTTGGATATTTTAGAGTCAGCAGAGTAGAAGAGCAGAAGAAGAAAGAGAAGATGAGTAAAAGAGGGAGAAGGAGAAGGAGAACGGTCACGATGGCTTGCAATTAAGCTTAATGTGTGTGTATGTGTGTGTGCGTGCGTGTGTTCGTATATACACAAATACATACATATGTATGTACACGCTTAGTTGCCCATTTGATGTGTATGTGCATGTGTGTGTGTGCGCTTATGTAAAGCCTTAAATATTAATAACAGTTACAATTTTTAATGATTAAAAGTTGGCGCAAATGTGCGTGGGTGTGTGTTTGAGAGAGAGGGAGAGAGAGCTTAACAAAAGTACAGTTAGACAACAAATGCCAGTCAAGTTTTGACAATTCAGAGTTACCGTTTCCGTTAGACTCCCACCGCACCCCACCAATGCAGACAACATTTACTTGCTTTGTGCTGCCTACTTTTGGGTACAGTTAAATGGCAGAGCACTTTGCATCAATGCAAAAAGAGAACACAAATGCAAGTGCAAGCTTAAGCTGAAAGAGAGCGAATAGAGTGAGCTCAAGATCCAATCAAAGAGAGCGATTTGTATAAGAGTTGTGCTTTCAGCAATTAACAACACACATGTGACAAGCTTATGCAATTAGAAATACAAAAAGCTACGATCCTCTCTTTAAAAGAGGAAAGAGGGCTTAAAAAAGTAACGGCAACTAGCAAAAAGCATTAATAGTCTGAGGGCTGTATGCAAAGCTCAAAGATTAAAAAATCACAAGAATAAAAAACAAACAAAGCAAACGCAGAAGGAGAAATGCAAATGCACTTGTTGCACACACCGATTGTTGCTGTTGTTGTTATTGTTCCTTTTTGTTTGTTTACATTTGGCCAATGCTTGATTCATAAAAAATGCCAAAAGTCAAACGAAAAGAAAACACAAAACGCAACTTGCAAAATCAGAGCATACATACGTATATATGTGTGTGCGTATGTATGTGTCACACGTGTTGCACATGCAATGCATTTGCAAAATGCTCACAACAACAACAACAGCAACGCAGCAGCAGCAGCAGATTAGACACGCACACAACGGGCGCACAAACAGCAGGGGATGTGTCGCTATCGCTGTCAACGTCGCAGTCAACGTCGGCAGCGCTCTTCATTGCATTGCTCATTTAGCAGCGCACGCTGCTGCTGCTCTTTCCTGCTGTTGCTGTCCCTCACACATATATATATATATATATATATATATATATATATATATATATATATATATATATATATATATATACACTGCTGTCGCTGACGTTTCGTTGCCATTTTGTTGCAGTTGGCGCGCAATGCGTTGGCATGTTTAACAGTCCGTTTGTATGTGTGTGTGTGTGTGTTGTGTGTGGCTATTGCATTGTTTGCATTTCAAATTGAATTCCTTCAAAATTCAATTCCTGCATGCCTGTTTGTCTGCGTTTGTGTGTGTTTGTGTGTGTGTGTGTGTTTGCGTGCGTTGTGCATCTGCTGTTTTCTCTCTGTCTCTCTTCTGTTTTGTTGTTTTTCGTATGTTGCTGCTGTTGTTGTTGGCGACGTGCATTTTTCAATTATGATTGAGCAGCATTTGTCGTTCGTTTTATTGTTTTCTTTGCTTTGGCTTAGCTCTTTTTTTGTGCGTGCGTTTTCTTATGTATGTATGTTTGTATGTATGTATGTGTGTGTGTGTATATATCTGAATGTATGTGTGTGTGTGTGTGTATATACATCTGTATGTATATATATATGGACAAATATATATGGCTGACTTTTCTAGTATTTTCACAAAACATTTTAAGAGATCGAAATAAATCCAGAAGATGTGCTAAAAAAACAGTTTCTCTCATCTCTATTAGTGCATACATAAATACATACACACATATACGCAAATCAGTTGGCTCAAAAACGAAGAAGAAGAAGAAGCAGCATCAGAAGTGTTAAGAAAACAGGAAAAAGCCACGCAGAAAACAAAAGAAAGAAATATGTATTGAAAGAAAAACATAAACCAAGCAAGATATTTAAACGAAAACAACAGCAGCAACAAATGCACTGAGCGAAATGAATTTTGGATCTAATATTTAATAATGTTGACAAAGAAATGTAAGCAAAAGAAATTGAAATCATTGATTACATGAATATTTTCCAAGTTTTAATTGTATTTTTTTTCTAAGCTTATGCATATAACAGTTCTCGCTGTGTAATGGTCAATTGTAAATTGTCATCGTGTGAAGAGCAAATAGATCTTACAAGAGATGTCATTACACAGATACACATGTACACAATACATACATATGTTGGCAAACATACTTAAACGAAGCTTCAGCGAGACATGCAAATCAACGGTTAATTGGTTCACTCTTATACAACTGCCGAGCCTTAAGCAGCAATTGAATGTTTAAGAGAGCAGCATTATATGCATGTTTAAGAGCGTCATTAACTAGTGTAATTCTGCAGGGCGACAGCGAATATTCATATTGCACACATTTACATAAATATGTGTGCATAACACACACAAATACATTCGCACATATGTATTTACTGCCGCAAAGTCAACACCAATAATATAAAAAAAAAAAACAATAACGCACAAGGCAAACTCCAAGCCGGCTTTAGCACAAAAAAAACAAGAAGAAGCGGGCGCAGACGTACAGAAACCACAACAAACGGCGCAGCCGCAAAAAAAACCGAAGGGGGAGGGGGAGAGTAGGCAACCAACGGTTTGGCCCTGAGCCAATGCGAGCGTGAGTCATTTGTATGTTTGTATTGCATGTGTATATATATATTTACATGTGTACGTACGTATGTTGGCAACTGCGACGCGAGCAGCGGCGCCAATGGCTATCCAGAGCGGCGCTCGCATTACATAAGCAGAATCCAAAGTTGCCCAGTAAACAGCGAAGTTCAAATTGAAGTTTAAGCTGCGGTGGCAGCAGCTTAAGCTCTTGTTCTCACTCCAACTGGCGCTCTCTCACATGCTCCGTCAAGCGCTCTCTTGCGCTACGCAGCGGCTCGCACTCGTAATTAAAAAGTAACGGCGTTGACAATGACAGCTGTACGCGCTCAATTAAAAAGTCATTAACTGACACACACAAACGCACGCACACGTACGCACGCACGAAGAGGGCGAAAGGGAGAAAGAGAGTGGACTTAAGGACTTGCAATCGCTAGCTGTGATTGACGCTGACACGCAAAGCCTCTGCCGTTGCCGCTGTCGCTGCCACTGCACGACACACACGCACCTTGTAATTAGAGTTGTGTTAGGCTCGCTACCTGCGTCTGCGTCTGCGCCAGCGCCAGCGCTCTCGTAACTGTTGCGTGTCATAAATGCGCCATAAAACTGCCTAATCCCACTGCACACCTGAGCCGGCAGCGCATCAGCTGCTTAAGATCAAAATTGAAGCTTTTACTCTGCTGTTATTATGATTGCTCTTATACTGCTTAGTATGTACATATGTACGTGTGTGTATATGTGTGTATTGCTGTCGCTGCTCCTTGGCCTTGTCTTTGCTTTACACATGCGCGCATTTCTATTCAATGCTGTATGTACATACATGTATGTGTTTGCATTTGTGTTTGGGTACATGGAAGACTCTTTATGAAAGATTTTTGAATGTACGAAACTTAAAATAAGCAAACTAGTTGCATTTTAAGTTTCAGTTATATATTTGAAATATAATAAATAATTAATTATGTTTGAAAATTTTGCACTAAGGTTGGAGCCACGCCGTTGCTCTTAGCCACTGCCCACTGTAGTTAAGCATACGCACACACATTCGCACACATACAGAGATTTTGTTGTTTTTTTTGTTGTTAAGTTCGCGGCCCGTTTTGGTGCCCATTGCTTATGTCTCTGCAATCTGTCGCTACCCCCTCCTTTTCCCTTTCCACCTCTTCCCTTCCCCTATGACCAACCTTTGCCGCTGGCTTCGTCTGTGCCTACGTCGCCCTCTCCCTGCTTCCAACCCTCCCTCCATCCATACATCTATCCATCCACTTCTTCGTCGTGTTTCGCCGTCTTCGGCGTCGTCTTCTTTATTGTTTTATTGTCAGTTTAGGGATTTGACAATTTGCTTGCTGATTTTTTATGACAATCATGTATGTAAATTTTCGGCGTGCCTTCTTCTGCTTCTCCCTCTTCTTCTTCGTCTTCTTCTTCTTCATCTCTCTCTCAACTCTTCCTCAAGGCCCACGCAAACGTGTGTGTGTGTGTTGGGATTTGTATCTGTGTATCTGTATCCGAGCGCCATTAGCTGGGTATTTGCCTTGTGAGATTTTTAAATACTTCTGGGCAGCCAACAACAAAAACAAAAAAAAAAAAAATGAATAAAAAAAGCGTTCAACTCAAACCCTTTTCGCACAGCTATTTTTAGTTTTTTTTTACCCTGTACGCACTGCAAATGGGTAGCAAGGATACCATCATCGAGTGAAGGCAGAAGAAGAAGAATGAGAATATATTTATTTATTTTATTTAATAATGATTAATTGAATTTGGATCAATCAACCTTTTAATTAATTAATTATCGACAACTTCGTTTGTTTCTCGAAAATCGATAACAACCGTTGTGTCCAAAATCGCAAAGCTTATATCAGGCTATATAGACACGTCCGCATACTTTGAACTCAGAAAATCAAACTTAAATTCGCTTTACCGATAATTCATTACGTCTCTCCAATTGATAACAAGCGTTTTATACAAAATCCAGTGTACATAGAGGCGTTAGGTAAGATCTCTCGAATTTAGCAAATCAAGTTTCAAATCTTCGATCAATAACTTTGCACGTTGCTCTAAGATCGATAATAATCGATTGCTGACAATCATATATAATTTAAAAGATTATAGTATATATATATACATATATATATAATATAAAATATATTTTACTATTTGGTTAACAAATCTCCTCAGCAAATTTAATGAAGAAACGCCAATGAAGAAGTGTAGAACAGGGTATCGGCTAGTCGGGCACTCTGCCCTGTTAGTTTTTGTAGTTGTTCACCCTTATGCCTAGTATATGTATTATATATATATGTGTATATATATTTTTTTATTTGCTATATTTTTTTTTTGTCGTAAAAGTTGAGTTTATTAATTTTAAAGCGTTGACAAGTTTTACGAGTATCAAAATGGCAACAACAGAAACTAGGCCAGTAGTGTGTGAGATTTATATGTGTGTTAGTGTGCGTGTGTGTGTGTGTGCGAGTCTTCAGTCTGAGAAAGGCTTGGTGAGTCAAACAAACTGGCTAATCGAGCAGGAATGTGTCGGCTAAATAATAATGGCTATAAAACAAATCCAACAAATAAAACAAATGAACCGCATTGATTAAGTTAAACAGCTGTTAAAAGTTGGATTGAAATAAAAGCAAAAAGAACTGCGATTTGTTTCAATTTTTCCATTTTTCACTTGACATTTTGCAAATTGTGAAGCGAAATCAAAATTGATTTTAGCCAACTTGCTATGCTCTGAGCCATATTCAAGCTGAGCTTTAAGCGACGACACTTTTGCTGCAAATGAAACCAACAACATTCTGTCCATTTCTATATATATAATAAAATATATTTATATATATATATATATATATACATATATATATATAGATGATAAAAAGCAAATCAAATGCAAAAAAACAACAAAAAGAACTAATGCAAAAGCAGCGCCGGCGTTGGCAAAGCAAAAACAAATGCAGCCATAGAAAGAGACAGAAAAAGCGGCGATGGCAGCGACGGCGACGGCAACGATGGCAGCGGCGTCAGCGAAAAACACATAAACGCGCTGTTGCTGTACATAGCACACATACGCACACATACAGTAACAGCAGCAGCAGTAGCAGCGCAGTGGTTGCTGCCAGCGTCGCTGCTGCTTCTATGCGCGCCCATTTGTGCGTGTGCGTGCGTGTGTATGTGTATGTGTATGTGTGTGCGTGCTGCCGCTGCTGCTGTTGCCCAGAATGCCGCATGCACGTCGGTCATTTGTATTTGGAAACACAATTCCGTTCCGTCATTTGTATTTGGAACGCCGTAGCAGAAAGAAGGACACGGGCGAATAAGCGACGAAGCGTGCGAACGGAGCGGAGCGGCTATTTTAGCTTTTAGCGCCCTTTTTTGTTTCAATTTTCTTTGTACATGTAAAAACATAAAAATATATATTTAAAAAAAAATCAACAAAAAAAATCTATAACATTTTTGGCAAAAAAAAACTATTTCGGACTAAAACACGCAAAAAAAAGAAGGAAAATACCTTTAAAAAAATACACTTCAAAAAGAAGTTTTAATCGTTATTATTGTTTTTCCCCATTTGTGTTCGTAAACATTTTTTTGTTCTGTTAAAACAAAAAACCCAAACCCGAAAAGTGATCGTACTCTTAATAAAAATTGTAAGCTAACCAACAAAAAGTAAAGAAACAACACAAAAAAGAAGAGAGAACAAAAAGAATAAGAAAAGAGAAAGAAGAAAACGGTCGAGAAACTTGCCGGTGAACGAAACAAAAATCAAAATTCTAAATTTGAGCAACGCGCAAAATACAAAAAAAAAGAATCCAACAATTCTTCGAGTTCTTCGTTTCGGTATTTTTTTTATGTTATTATTCTTCAGTTGTCTTGTGTTCGGTGAAGAATCAGCAGCAGCAGCAGCAGCGGCGGCAGCAGCAGCGGCGGCAGCAGCAGCGGAGACGGACAAAGTTTAGCAGCAAGCCGCTAAGAACTGCACAAAGCGAAGGCGCAGATAAGTAAGCAAAACCAACAACAACAAACAACAGCAGCAGCAATAACAACAACAGCGACGAAGATGGCGATGGCAATGGACAGATAAATAACTGATCATCATCATCATCGTTGCTTGTTATGTACATGTTTTTTTTTGCGTGAATGCAAAACACAATGTAAAGAATTGTGAAAGCAGCAGAGCAGCAGCAGTAACAGCAGCAGAGCAGCAGCAGCAACAAAAGAGCAGCTGCATTTTCGAAGAGAGCAATAACAGCTGCAAATGCAAATGCATTTTTGCATTTCATGCTTTCCTCTCCTTTTTTTTTTTTTGTGTTTCTATTGTACTTTTTTTTCGATTAGTGAAAATAAAAAAAAAACTGCGGTTGCTGTTGCTACTGCTATTGTTCAGTGATCACATTAGTAATTTTTTCCTACACTCCTCTCTCGCTCTCTTTGAACACATGCAAAAACAATCAAAGCAAACGAAAAAAAAGAGCGCAGGCCTGGTAACAGCAGCAAAGAGCGCAATAACAGTGCAATGTGCAGTGTGCATGTGTATGTGTATGTGTGTTTATGTGAGTGCCTGCGTTAATGTTAAATGCAAATGCAAATTGAATTTTTAATTAATTGCTAACACTTTGCAGTTAAAAATGAATGCGAAAATAAACGCTTAAGAAACCAATAACAATAAGCAGAGACCAATCGAGTGTATTAAATTGAACGATTAAAAAGCATTTCTTTTTTTTTTGTTTTGTTTTGTGTTTTTTCTCTGCTTGACAAAAACTATAAATCCAAATTCCAAATCAAAATGAATAATATATAACTTATCAAAATTTTTCGCAGTACAAATACGAAATAAAACAAAAATACCAAAAACAAAAAACAAACAACAAAACGATCGGCAAATCAGCCAACGAAAAGAAAACAACAATAACAAATAAAAATAACAGCAGCAGCAACAATAACAGCGAGCCACATGAGCAGCAGCAGCGCGACGCAGCCGACGCCGACGCAGACGCAAACGTCGTCGCTTAATGGCGAGCATAAAAAGTGAAATGCCGCCACTGCACGCGGCCGAGACGCTAACCGCCGCCGCCGCCAGCAGCAGCAGCAGCAGCAGTAGCAGCGGCATTGCAACAGACAGCGGCGGCGGCAGTAGCAGCAGCAACAACAGCACAACAACAACAGCAGCAGCAGCAGCGACAACAACAACAGCGGCAGCAACATCAACAGCAACAGCAGCAACTGTTGCAACTGTTGCTGCTCCCTCGCCAAATGCGAATGCAACAATCAGCGCCGCTGCCGACTCCAGTGATAATCAGCCAGGCACGCCGCAGCCAACAACAACAGCGACAACACCAGCAGCAACACCAGCAACAGTAGCAGCAGCAGCAGCAACAACAACAACACATCAGCAGCAGCAGCAGCAACAGTCGCTAATCTCTGCCGAGGCACAGCAGCAGCAACAGTTGTCGTCGGGCATAACGCATCAGCCTTATGCTACACATCAAATGTATGCCGCACAGCAGCAGCAACAGCAGCAGCAGCAACTCTACTACGCCAGCGATATGCAGCAGCAACAGTTGCAGCAGCAACAACCCAGCTACGCAGCTAGCAGCTACATCAACAGCTACGAACAATTCTATCAGCAACAGCAGCAGCAACAGCAACAACAGCAAAGTGTTGCTGCCGTTTCTGATTATGGCGGCGCTTATATTGACTACAGCAAAGTGTCCGCGGTGCGTTATCATCCCTACTTGCAACAGCCGACTTCAGTGTTGCCACCACCACCACCAGCAACGGCAGCAGCAGCAGCCGCCGCAGCTGCAGCAGCCGCAGCAACAGTGGCAGCAGCAGCGGATGAGTCATCCGCAGCAGCAGCGGCGGGAGCGGGTGCGGGAGCAACAGTTGCTGTTAGCAGCAGCATTGCAGCAACGGCAGCAATGAGTCCGCGTGTCGTCAGCAGCAGCAGTCCCACATCGACGTCGTCCCACTTGCAACTGAGCAGCGTGACGCCCAGTTCGCCGGGCGGGGGCGGTGGTGGCAACTGCAAGTTGCAGTGCAAAAAATGTGGCATACTCAACACAAACGAAACGGAGTTGCACGAACACATCGCCAATGTGCACGGAGAGTCGCCGTATGGCAGCAGCGGCTACGCCAGCTCACCCTACATCAAGGAGGAGTTGCCGACGGCGACGCCAACCGTTGCCAGTGGCGAGCTGCTCGATTTGGACTCGCAAAAGATGGTCTACCACCAGCAATTGCTGCAACAGCAGCAGCAGCAACAATTGTCGCAGCAACAGCAGCAGCAGCAACAATTGTCGCAACATGATCTTGTTGCTGGTTTGCCGCTGGCATTGCCAGATCCGCTGCACTCGATGCAATCCATGCAACAGCGTGCACTGCACAGCTGGGAGCAACAGCAAAATCAACAGCAACATCATCATCAGCATCAGCAGCAGCAGCAACATCATCAACAGCAACATCACCAGCAACATCAACAGCAGCAGCAGCAACAGCAACACTTGCAACAACATCAGGCTGGTGTTGAAGGTTTGCCGACGTACATGCAACCATTGCTGGAGAAGTCGCCACATCATTATTACGCAACGAAACAGTCTCCGTATCAGCCGATGATCAAGCAGGAGTATCTCATCAAATCGGAGTACGCCGATTCGCAGCATTATGTGGATAAATCTTTCGATCCGACGACAGCCGAGGTGACAACCAGTCCGGCTGAATATCCCAGCACAACCACTGGTAATCCATCAGTTGCCGTTGCTGGCAATGATGCAACGTCTGTTGCTGCTGCAACGGGTGGTGGTGGTGCAGGTGCTGGTGCAACGGGTGGATCGGGTGGTGCAGCAGCATATCGCAACTTTGAGCCACCCAGCTCGAGTTCAGTGCTGCCCGCCAACAGTTTAACGGCCAAGGCAGCCACCTGGAAATCGAATGAGGCACGTCGTCCAAAGACCTACAATTGCACCGCGTGCAACAAGTGGTTCACCAGCTCCGGCCATTTGAAGCGACACTACAATACCACGTTGCACAAGAATGCGGTCAAGTCGAGTGGCCAACCAGATCCGGCCACTTTGCCCATTTCGGCGCATCATCATCCTGCACGCGATCCGGTCACCAAGACCAGTCGTCGTGGCAATGCTGCAGCAGCAGCAGCTGCCGCCGCAGCAGCAGCCGCCGCAGCAGCCGCAGCCGCAGCGGCAGCGGGTGGAGGAACAACAGTTGGTGATGTGCCAACGGCACCGGAACCGCCGCGCAGTCCGCCGGATTACGGCGGTGTTTGTGGGGCGACGGGCGTGCCGGTGGGCGGCGCCATGTCGCAATATTCGGCCTCGCCGTCGCCCACCAATGCCGCCCAGCAGCAGCAGCAGCACCAGCAACAGTTGCTGGCGAGCAGCAGCAATGGCTATGCGAGCAATGGCCACCACTATCATCATTACAACATGCAACCACAACAGCAACAAGTGCAATCGACGACAAACGCTTCTCCACAGCATGCTAACAACAGCAACAACATCAACAACAACAACAGCAGCAGCAACAGCAACAACAGCAGCAGCAGCAACAACAACAACAATTCCGTTTTGAACGGTCACCCAAACGGGCTAGCAGGTCCCTCCGCCCCCATCAACAACAACAACAACAACACACAAATGCCGTCCTCCCAAATGAGGGGCCTGCTGAACAAAACAACAACCACCACCAACAACAACACACCAACAACAACAACACCAACAACAACAGCCACAATTATAAAGATCGAACAAATGGAGGACAGCAACTCAGCAATGGTCATGGAGGAGCAGCAACAGCAACTGGAACAGCTGGAGCAGCAGCACCAACAGTTGGAGGAACAGCAGCAACACGTCTTGCTGCAAACTGCTCACCCAACACAGCAGCAGCAGCAGCAAGCGCTCAGCTATCACAGCAGCAACAGCAACTCGCCGCTTACTATTTACCACCAACAGCACCACCACCACCAACAACACCAACAGCAGCAGCAGGAGCAACAACAACAACAGCTGCTGCTGCCGCTGCCGCTGCAGCAGCTGCTGCCGCAGCCGCCGTCGCAGCAGGAGGAGGTGGAGGGGGAGCACCACCACCAGCAGCAGCAGCAACTGGAGCAAGCAATGGATTTCTCGCGCACCACCATCACCACCACCATCACAACGCCGCCGCTGCTGCCGCCGCCGCCGCCTATGGGAGCGCTGCTGCCGCCTATGGGAATGGATTACAACATGCTGGCTTTGGATATGCAGCAGCAGCAACCGCAGCAACAGCTGTCGCCGCACAGCAATATGCTGTCGTGCAGCAGCAACATCAGCATGCAGCAGCTGCAGCTGCCGGCCATTATTACCACCACGCCCACCACGCCCATGCCCATGCACACGCCCATGCCCACGCCCACCACGCCCATGCTGCCCATCATGCCCATCATGCCCATCAATATGGACATGGCATGCACCACTATGGGGCACCAATACCAGCTGTCGCCGCCGCCGCCACAGCAGCAACTCTTGCTAGTGGACAACAGCAGCAGCAACAGCAGCAGCAGCAACAGTATACCCAGCAGCCATACGCCCAACAGCAACAGCAGCAGCAACAACAACAACAACAACCACAGCAGCAACATCATCAGCAGCACAGCAGCAACACCGCCGCCGCACATCACCAGCAGCAGCAACAGCACCCCACACATCACCAGCAGCAACAACAGCAGCAACAGCAGCAGCAGCAACAACAACATCACCAGCAACATTTGCTACCAGCAACTGCCGCCATTGCTGGAGCACACAATGAGCTATCACACTATTATTGGTAACGATGCGGCCCATTATGATGCCTATGCGAACAACAATAACAGCAGCAGCAATAGCAGCGACATCGCTGCTCATCATCAGCATCCCCATCACCATCCACAGATATTGCAACTGATGCCCGCCACGCTATTTGCACCATATGCAGCAGCAGCGGCAGCAGCGGCACATGCACCACTCTCCCCTTATTCGGTTGCCGCACAGCGTTCGCCGCAAGAGGGCGATTTGCCGCCGGTGCACACGTTGACGCATGCGTTGCAGGTACAGCAGGAGGCGCAACAGCAGCAGCAGCAGCAACATCTGCAACATCAGTCGGCAACAAC
The DNA here is from genome assembly GCA_035042385.1 of Drosophila engyochracea. Classification (NCBI taxonomy): domain Eukaryota; kingdom Metazoa; phylum Arthropoda; class Insecta; order Diptera; family Drosophilidae; genus Drosophila; species Drosophila engyochracea. Next base: position 4,474,988 of record JAWNLK010000167.1, read on the forward strand.
AACATTAACATTGCTGACCACGCCCACACCATACTCGCCCACAGTGAGCAGTTCGCGTGCAACGCCAGCATTGGAATTGGACATGGCAATGGTCATGGCACAACAGCAACAACAACAGCAGCAGCAGCAGGATTATGAACTTGAGCAGCATTATCTGCAGCAACAGCAGCAACTCGAACTTGAGCAGCTGCAGCAGCAACAATTGCAACAACAGCAACACGAACAACAGCAGCAGCAGCAGCAGCAGCAACAACAACAACAACAAGCTGTTGCTGTGCTGCCCAAGAAGCGACGTGCTGCTGCCGTCACAACAACAACAATATTAGCTCAGCAGCCGCCCAGCAAGCGACGTCGAAACAGCAGCATTGGTTCAACTTCGCCACATTCGACAACGTTGCCATCGGGCCGCATCAAGTGCTTGGAATGCGACAAGGAGTTCACCAAAAACTGCTACCTGACGCAACACAATAAATCGTTTCATTCTGGTGAGTATCCGTATCGGTGTCAAAAGTGTGGCAAGCGATTCCAGTGCGAAGATGTGTATACGACACACTTGGGGCGACATCGCACCCAGGATAAGCCGCACAAATGCGAACTGTGCCCCAAGCAATTCCATCACAAGACAGATCTGCGGCGACACGTGGAAGCGATTCACACGGGCCTCAAGCAGCACATGTGCGATATCTGTGAGAAGGGCTTCTGTCGCAAGGATCATCTGCGCAAGCATCTCGAGACCCACAATCGTCCGCGTGTCGTTGGCAAAAAGGCGGCTGCTGTTGCCGCCGCAAAGGCTGCAACGGCAACAGCAGCAGCAGCCGCTGCCGCATCAGCAGCAGCAGTCGCATCAGCAGCAGCAACTCGAACTGCAACAGCAGCAGCAACAGTTGCTAGTTTGGCACTCAAGCTGGACGATGTTGCTGCTGATGATGATAGTCTGCTTGCTGACGACGACGACGACGACGATGATGATGATGTTGTTGATAATGATGATGTTGATGACGATGCGCATCATCATCAACGGCAACAGCAACAGCAACTGTTGCTCAGTGGCGACCATCATTTGATTAAAAACGAATTTGTTGATATTAAGCACGAGTACGAAGATGAATTCACCGACGACTATCATATCATAGAGAAGGATATTGAATTGTATTAGCCAGGGGTATTATTATCTCATTACTAGGGGTGTTTTTCAACTTGTTTTTTTTTTGTGGGGGGGGGGGGGGGAGGGGTTGTTGCACGGTTGCACGCTTGCGGGCCGCGTTTTTAAATGCTCAAAGCTTGAAGTTACTTTGAAAAAGTTGCAATTGAAAAAATAAGCGATAAACAAGAAAAGTTCTCTTGGATTAAAGTCGACAAAAATTGTTTTAAAAAAAAGTATTTTTGAAAACAAATTTTAGATGCTTATTGAAGAGAATCCGTTTTTGTTTTGTAATTTGTAATTTTTGAGTTCAACAGGAATTTGCATAGTTTTTTTTTTTGTATATTTTTGTCAACAAATTTGTACTGAATTTTGTATTTTTTATTTGTTTGTTAAGCTTCTAGCCTTTGAAGACAGGCCCGCTCAGAGCACAGTTGTATTTAAAAACATTTTTGCCATATTAAAAACAAAAGCAACTATAGCAACTATATATATATATATATCTATATAAAGTATACATATTTTTTTGTATTCGAAATTCCTAATTGTTGTAGCAGTAAATTTAATTTAAAAAACAAAAACAAACACGTATGTTATGCATTGTATTATTATTATTAATTATTAATTAATTATTGTATTATTTGTAATATTTTTTTTGTCCAATTTTTTTTTTTATTGTTTGTAAAATTAATTTAACAAGCTTAAGCGCCGCGCATACCTCAAAGAAAACATAAGAAAAGAAACGAATAGAAAAGGAAACGCTTAAAGAATATATAAAGACACACACACATACATATACATATACATATATATAAATATATATAAATGAATATATATATATATATATATATATATTATATATGTGTATATACACACACAGAAATCAGGGCAACACCATATACACATCTATATATATTTAATGATTCTAGTTGATTGTTTATATTTTTAGTTGTTGTTTTCAGTCAGCCGCCTGTAAACCATATAAACGAATGCCATATATAAATTCATATGTAATGCCAATTTTATGTATATATATATATATATAAATATAGTAGGGTAAATCTAGCCTACAAAACGCCAAAATGTCAGCAAACAAAACAAACGCGAAAATCAGGGATAATATATATATTTTTATTTTTAACAATTATAACCAGAGACGTATATATTATTATAAATATATATTTTTTAATTATTATTAAATTTTAATTTATATTCTAAATAAAACAAAAAATTAAATTTTAATTTTCTTCGACTTTTTCTTTTCTTCAAATTTATATTTTTTTTTATAATTTACCTTATTATAATACTCAAAAAAAAAACAAAACGAAAAATGCAAATCAAAATGGTATTCGAATTTGCCATTAGCTTTATGTTCCAATGTTAAAACTATTTCATATATATATATATATATATATATATATATATGTATGAAATTTTTGTATTATTGATTATTTTTTTTGGTGTAACTAGCGCAACAAATGTTTAACTATATATATATTTAGATTCTAAGTTTATAAATATGACATGCTTAAAAGAAATTCGAGAAGCGAGAAGAGCAAAAAAAAGAGAGAATTTGAAGATGAAGAAGACGAAGCATAGAAAGACGCGTATACACAAGATCTATAAAAAAAAATATAAACAAAATAAATTATTGAAAATGTTTCAAACCAAAAAAAAAAACTTATAATTTGCTTTTATTTATTTCCTACATATTTTATTTTTATGCCGTACATTATTATTTGTATTTATTATTTATTTCAGTCAAGGATTTTTCCTTTCGTATGCAACTTGACTTGTTTGCTTGAACCTTGGAATATATATTCGTTCATCGATAAACATCGATAAGTGCGAATCGATAAACTTAAAGCTAAATAAACTGGAGCTAGAGCCACTAAAATTGACAGGTCCTTCAAGTATCGACATGTAAATATCCCGATCACGATTTCTTCTGTTAAATTGACGGCGTTTTTCATGGATATCAATATCTGTTTGTATGTAGACATATAGAGTATTTAAATGTCGCCTTATGTTTTTTTTCTTCTTTTTGCTAAGCACCGTTTTCCGCTTAATTTTGTTAATTATTTTTGTTGAAATTTAGTTTTTGATGTTGGTTGTTTTTTTTTCTTTTGTTTTTTTGTTGGGAACTTGAAGTTGAGCTGTTGCTGGTAGTTCCAGAGAAATTACGTGCGTGTGTTTATATATGATTTTTTTCGTCATTTTGTTGTTGTTGATGTTGCTTTTGTTGTTGTTGTTGTTCTTGTTGTATCTTAAGCGCAGCTCTGGAGTTAAGAGACCGAAAGATACGAAAATCGAGACGAAGGCAAATTGAAGCAAGGCGAATTTTAGCGACGCGCTCTTTGTCGCAACAAAACATGTGTACATCCATACATACATACATATACATATATATATATACATCATTATATATATATATATATATATATATATATATATATATATGTATTTGTGTGTGTGTGCATGTTTGGCAAGCACAACAAAGAATTCTTAGCTGAGACAGGATATGAGAAGTGCAATGAAATCTTTTTATATCTCAACTGCCAAAATATTACATTTTATTTATATTCATATTAATTTCAATAAATTTATTTTTAATTCAATTATTTTTGCAGCTGCAGCTATTCTTTTATTTATATATATATATATAGATATCTATATGCTTTTTGGCAACATGTTGACATGTGAATTCGCTGTCACGCCTACTTCTGCCCCTCCCCCCATATATATATGGCATTAACTATTCGTGGACATTGGGGCGACATTCAATTGTCCCAGCAACAGCAACAGCAGCCAGCAAAGTATCTTTGTATCTCAGTATCTGGCAAATGGCAAAAACAAAAAAAAATTCAAAGACAACGCCAGCAACATAACACTCACACATGTTACCAGCTGCCTCTCTCTGTGTGTGTGTGTGTGTGTGTGTGTGTGTGTGTGTGTGTGTGTGTGTGCAGGAACAGCAGTAAATAGCCAAAATAAAAATGTATATACACACACACACACACACGCTGAGTAACAGCCGCAGCACAGACAAAGTAGAAGAGACAAACGAAAAGTGCGCGCCACAGCAAGCGGCAGCGGCAGCAGCAGCAGCAAGCAGCGGCAGCAAGCAGCAACAAGCGGCAAGCAGCGAATTGTATCTCAAAGATACGCAAACGCAAACAACTGAAAAACGACGAAGCGACGCGACGCGACGCTCAATTTGAAGTTGAAGTTGTGCGCCTGCGCGACAGCAACAAGCAGCAGCAGCAGCACTAACAACAACAACAACAGCAGCAGCAGCAACATCTCTGACTGTGGCTATGTCATCGTCGTCGTCGTCGTCGTCGTCGTCGTTGTTATCGCTTGTACACAGCAAGAAAACAAGCAAGCAAAGCTGCGCTAGTCGAGAGCGAATCCAAGTCTTTGTCCAAACATAAGAATAAATAATTGAGTTATCTGTTTATCGCTATAGCTATAGCTCTCTCTCTCTCTCTCTCTCTCTCTCTCTCTCTCTCTGTCTATAGGGGACTGCTGTATGTATATGCTATATGTGCTTGATCAGCATCTAGTCAATGCCATAATTGAATATAAGTTCTTGATTGCCTGCGGTGCGGCAAGTTTCTAATTAAAGTTGATCGTTTATCGATAAGAATCGTTTATCGCTTGGAGTAAATTCAAAATTTTTCTTTATAAATATTGCCAGTTCCGTTTTTTTCGTTCTGTGTAGCCATTCTAGGCAAAGATGTTGCTGCCGTGCTGAATTGCGTTCAGTGTCGTTTTGTGGCTGTGCATTTGATCGTTTCGCTATTATCGATAAGCATTGATTACAACAAAGTCATACAAATTTTGAAGATTGAACTTTGGCTGTTAGAAAAGTTGTTGTCAACCTATATTTTGTAGGCAAAGATTTGAATATTTACTTTAAAGTTGCCAATTCTTGCTGTGTGTTCATTCTTCAATTCGATTAACGCCAGCTGAATTGCGTTCAGTGTAGTTTTGTGTCTGTGAATTTCTACTTGCTGCTGACGCTGCTTCTGCCCTTTGGCTGCTGTTGTTGCTGCTGTTGTTGTTGTTGCCGCCGTTTGTTCTCGCTGTGCGTTTTTCTTACTTACGCGGTTTGTTTGTTGAACATCAAAACTGGTTTCCTGTACATATGCTCATCCAGCAACAACAACAACAATAACAGCAGCAGCAGCAGCAGCAACAACAACAACAACAACCATCTGTAATTTTAATTTTTCGGCAAGGCAGAGATTTCGATCGACGTCGCTGCCCAGGTAGAAATTGTGTACCTTTGTATTGTTTGCTCACTTTGTGTGTGTGTGTGTGTGTGTGTGTCTCTGTGTGTGTGTGTGTGTGTGTGTCTACTGTCTTTAAGCTATCTACAAGATACACACACACACACACACTCGCTCTCTTTCTCTCTCTCTTTCGCTCTCTCTCTCTCTGTCTGTCTGTTGTGTGTAATCCTTGCTGCCTCAGTTTATATTTTTGCTGTTTCTTTCGTCTTCTACTTATGTGAAGAAGTAGAAGAAGAAGAAAAAGAAGAGTAGAAAGGAGAGAAAGAAGAACAAGCAGAACAACAACAACAGCAACAACAACAACAACAACAGCCACATTAGCAGTTACCATGATTCATAGTTAATGCCGCCATGCGGCAATATATAGATATATATATATATATATATTTAAATATATATGTATATGTATATATATGTGTGTGTGTGGGTATGTATGTATAAGTATCTGCAGCTCCTTTCCTCACAATTTGCCGCATGCACACACACACACACACACATATATATATATATATATATATTTGGCATTTAGTTGGTTGTATAGAAATCGAGCCAAAAAAGAAATCCGCTGTCAAGGCTTTTATCTGTTATACACACACACACACACACAGCACACACACCCAGCACACACAGCACACACACACACTCCACGTTTGTGTGTGTGTATCTGTGCAAATATCTGTGGCATACATTCTCATAGAGCAGTCGCCGCATTTTCTGTTTCTGTTTCTGCCTCGTCTTTTGCTTCTGCTGCTGCTGCTGCTGCTGTTGCTGCTTCTTCTTTCTCTGCTGCTTTTCACTTCTTTTGTATGTTGTTGCATGATCGATGCGCAAATGCTGCCAGCAACAGGATCGCTTTTTAGCTGCTGCCCCAGTCCCAGTTGCTCAGTGGAATTTGTTGTTGTAGTTATAGCCAAGATCTGTCCGCTCCTCCTCTACTCCGCTCCTCTACTCCTCTTCTCCTCAACTCCTCTCCTCTCCTCTTCTCCTCTACTCCTTCAATCGTATGCTCCTCTTCGCTGCCGCTTAACCACATGTTCTGCCTCAGTTCTTACCTCCTTCTGGCCACAGTTGGGTTCTTCTTGCCTTGCTTTTTTCTCTCCTTTGTGTTTTTCTTGTTGTTGTTGTTGTCTGCTGTTTGCTTTTGTTTGGGGCAAGATTCCTTCCCTTTTTCTGTGGCATAACTGTTTAACTGTTCTTTGTTCTCTTGCTGTTGAACAATAAAACCAACAAAACACAAAGCAGAAGTAATAAAAAGATTGCAGTTGCAGTTGCAGTTGCAGTTGATATATTATATATAATATAATATTGTATATGTCTATCCCAATAGAAATGCTTTTAAATTGTATAATGAAAAGGGCGACGGGCTGTAGAAAGTATTTGCGACTCCACAAGCTATATACATATATATATATATTGATGATCCGCAGCAAAAGCTGAGACGATCTAGCCAATTTCAGTGACTAAAAGTGCTGGCTGACTTCAAGTGTGGAAAATATAAGTTCTCATTTACCACAAACAATTCGAGTTTATTTCACTTGATCGATAACTTGCCCGTCTTAGCGAAAATCGATATAAATCGATATAAATCGATGCAGACCCACACAGTCTCTCTCTAATACAGCATTCTAATTTGCATAGATAAATAAATGTATCTTCAAATTTTTATAGATTATGTTTTATTATGTGAGGCATTCTGCTGAAGAATGTCAGATAAATTTATTTGTTAATGGAAATGTCGGACGGCAACGTCCCCATATAAATATATATATATTTATATTTAGATATATATATATAGATATGCTTACTGCCTTGACACTTGATTGACTGGTTTGATTAACCCATGTTGTGCCACGCATTACTCCAAATTAAGGGAAAAAAGCAAAACAAACAAAAAACGAGAGTAAAAAAGGTTAAAATTTGCCTAATTTGTTGAAAGGTTGCCAACAACAGCAACAGCAACAACAATAACAATATTCTTGACATCTAACACAAGAACTCAATCAAATTAGCTGCCAATGTGAATTGTGTCAACCCCTACACTCCACGGCTCACACACCCCTCCCTCCCCTCCCCCTCCCCCCAACAACCACTCCCACACATACCCGCTGCCCCCGCCCCAAAAATATTTATTCCACGAAACTGTAAATTTTCTTTTCCATTTGACTTTTTGTTCGTTCGTTTTTTTTTGTTTTTAATTATCAAACATTTGACAGCAGCATCCTGATGCTTATATTGTGTTGTCTATAAAGTGTAGATACACACACACACACATACACACACATGGACACACACAGACACACTCGTTAAATCTTAACCTTTTTTTGTTGAAGTAAAAATCTTTGCGCGTTAGAAAAATCAACCCCCGAAATAACGTTAGATACTCATTTCTGATTTTTACAAACAACAAAAAAAAAAGAAGCAACAACACACATATTGAATGCCAGCGAACAAATAGCAGCTAAAAGAGGAAGAGCATGTGGCATGGCGGCCATGCTGCATCATCATCATCATCAACAGCAGCAACAACAACATCATCTTGAGTTTTGAATCTTGAGCATCTGCCAAATGCTGCCTCAAGTTGTCTCTTCTCTGTTTCTCTGTTTCTCTCTCTCTCTCTCCCTCTCTCCCCCTTTTAGCTCGCTGCTTCTCTCTGTCTTCCCCCTATTAACCTCAATCTGCTCGTACTGCAAATAATTTTTGCTGTAGTTCTCAACTCTGCTACTTTTCTAGAGCCAAATTTGTTTGTCCTTAGCAACTGGGCCCGAAGCACATTACAGCCAGCGTCCAAGCAAAATTGCACATTTTGGAAATTTCCGTTCATTTCCAAAAATCCATTCAATTATTAAACTATAATGTTTAAAACACTGTCAAAATTTAACGAGTAAATCGAAAGAAGAAGAAAACTTTGTCACGCCGCAGATTACATTGCCAATCATCGATTAGCTAACTGATTCGAATAAGGATAAAAATATGTTTTAAAAGCCTTCGGACTGTTTAGTTTTGTCCAAGTTATGGTTGTAGAAATCTTTTGATCTTTTATGACAAATTAGAACCAACCCCTGCTCCTGCTCCTGCTCTAATTTCAATTAAGCTGAGAGTGTAGAGCATTCCTCAAAACCTGATCTTCTAGATATTTCTATATAAATCTATACAATCTTGGCTAGCATCACTATAGCTCCATGACTCTATATCATCGCTAATGACGAGCACATAAAAAACAAAGAGACTGCAACATTCTTGCAAATGTTTTTTACTTATTTATTTGAGTGCGACACACACACATTTGTAATAATATATTAGGATATATATCTTTTGAATTATTATTAATTATTTCAATTAATTCCAATGAAAGAACCACCCACAAATCCAAATGCAAATGCAAATGCCATCTATCTGTCTGTCTGTCTCGCTCGCTCGCTCATGCAGCTGGCAAACAAAAGACTGAGGCAACAAACTTGACGGGCGTCTCACATAAAACACAAAATTTAACAAACAAATAAGTTACAAAAAAAAGTATATATATATATATATATATATAATATATAATAATGTATACTGCTGCGGCTCAGAAAATAGAAACAAAGTCAAACAAACTGTCTTTGCTCGAAACTTTGTTTTTGCCATTAAATTTAAACGATTGAAAACAATTCAATTATGAAAATCGCCCAGAAAACTAGAATCATTTTCTGGTTTTCAGCAATAATTTGCGAATTCGAATCGTATATATATGAATCTATAATTCTCCATATTCTAACTATGCGGCATTAATTGACTGTGTCCTCGAATCTTTGCTTGGGAATGCAGTTTCATTGATTGCTTTTTCGTTATTTATCGATTTGGTACCAGATAATGTATTTCTTTTTTAATGTCCAATGATTTTTAGATCTTTTGAATGAATGATCCTTAAACCACTTGCTCAAAGCTTATCAGAGCAGATTGTGCATAGCTTTAGCCAGGAAAAGATGTGTAGCCCTTTGGAAATATGATCAACTCCGGTTTGAAAGTGCGGAAAAGTGAAACAGAAGTTATTTGTTCTGAATTGATGCTATTTAGCTGGCCGGCACTGTATATGTGTACATGTATGTATGTATGTATGTATGTATATACAGATGTGGCCAAGAAGGAGCGTCAAATGGCGCACAGCTGCGCCAAACAACATCTTGTTGCTGTTGCTGCTGTTGTTGTTGTTGTTGCTGAGAAATTGTTGCTACATTTTGTGCTTTTGTTGTTATTATTATTTCATGTGTGTCCTAATTCCAATTCCACAGAAATTTTGATCTCACAATCACAAACAGCCAAAAAAAATACTTTTGTTTTTTGTTGTTTTTTTTTTATATATATACAAAGTAAAGCGAAATAAATCTTAGAGCCGAGTGGCAAGCAAAACGAGTTGAAAATAAGAAGAAATAAGTTTAGGCTAATGTTTTGTGTTGTTTTTGTAGTTGATTGTTGTTGCTGTTGTTGTTGTTGTTGTTGCTGTCGGCGCTTTATCCGATTTTGTGCTACTTGTGGTTGCTGTTGTTGTGTTTTATGACGAGTTTCCGCTAATTGCTGATGCGCTGCAGATTAAATGAAACAACAACAACAGCAACAGCAGCTGTGTTCAAATTTAGAAAGCAAAAACAGCTCGAAACTGAACTTAGAAAATGACGTAGCTGGTAACAGCGATTTATATTAGCCATGTCAGCACATAGCCAGGATCTCAGCTACACTGCTAGAGCTCCAGCTGAGAGATTAGGCAAGGATGCACATACTCAAAACATACTCGATGCCATCTCATATATATTATCTATCTCATATTACTATTGCTATTGCTATTGCTACGTACTTTAACAGAGAAATAGCAGAAAGTTGAAATTATTATTGCTATTTCGATCTGCTCAAATCTGTCATTTGCTAGAGCAAAAAGAGGTGTTTTTTATGCTCTCTGCAGTTTTTGGCATAGCAGATTGCTATTGCTATAGAAATTGTATATTTGCATTAAGCTGACAACTCAGCTTCTATTACTAATCCATTATTTCACTTCCTTTTTTATATATATATATATATAGGCTGTCTAGTTTTCAAATTGTGGGATATATATCGATTTGTATCTAGCGATGTTGTTGGTTTCGTATCACTCCATTGGGCACCCTTATCTGAACACCTTCTATACAGCAGCGATAACCTTTGAATGAGAGTCTCATACATAATTTGAAGCTCGATTGCTGGCACCACCCAAATCTGCCCCGCCCCATCCTATCACCGCAAGCAGACTCTTCTTCACCTGTTTCACTGGTGTTAGGGTATGAGCCAGTCGGTATGAGATTTGTAGCTTAGTATTTTGTATTGTTCTTCAGTATTTGTATAATTTCACACGCCATATAGAGAGAGAGAGAGTGAGAGAGAGAGGGAGAGGTACAGTGTGGCATATTACAGGATGAACTGACGACGATTGCTGGCTTCGATCGTCACTGAAGCGTGGCATGCTTGTCAGTCAAACAATTACTGTTGCTCTACACGACGACTCAGTTTGGGGCATATTTTGTAAGTGGCATAGTCCAGCCATAAGTGTATTCATTGTATGGCTGACGAAGGGTATGCGCAAGTCGTTGACATGTTCGCAGAGAAACCCTTCTTTACCGCTTACAGGCTGTGACGGCGTCTTGCACACTGCGAGAAACCAGACGAATTGCAGTGCAGTGCAGTGCAGAAAGAAAATGTTTGATAAATATTAGACATAACAAATGTATTAAACATTATTCAAATGTGGTATTCAATCAATCAATCATAGATATAACTAAGGCAATCATAGAATAACTAATCAATTAATCAATCAAAAAGGAATAAAGGGTTTTAAATGCCGAGTCCAAAAACGAAATTAGAAATTGGCAAATTAGTTTGATTAGATGAAAGATCATTTGTTGGCAAAGTACTCAGTTGTTTGCTGCAGTGTATATACATACACACAGACCGAAGAAGGGGCAAACTGAATTAGAAAAGAAAAAAATCAAGGCGTATCGCCGTTGTTGTTGTTGTTGTTGTATTTGCCGCTGCTTAGATTTTGTGGGCCATTTAACGCATTGAGAAAGAATGAGAAAAAACCACTAACCAAAAAAAAGAGCCGAGAATTATAGGAATTATAAGAATTACGCTGAAACTGAAGCTGAAGCTGAGCCCGAAGAGAAAGACATCTTTTAGATATCAGATTATGGTGCTGCATTAGCCTAAGCTAATAATTCGAGCAGTGTGTGTGTGTGTGTGCGTGTGTGTGTGTTGATGTGTGTGTTGGTGTGTGCATATGAGCATAATGAGCTATAATTGGATTAAAGATTTATTTATTGTTATATTTCATTTCGAACAACACCGATTTTTACCAGCCAGCTGCGAGAAATTGGGCACTACACTCGCAAAAAATATGTGGCGAGTCTCTGTTGTGCTCAAGTTTCAATAAAATAAATAACTGCAGTTAGTTACAATTTCAATTGTTGCAATCTTAAAAGCAGACTAAACTAGATCTTATCACGTTTCAGCCTGACCAAAGTGGTATTAAGCATTATTGTTTTGCTTTATGCTTTAAGCCAGTCAACGAAAATCGAATTTGTCATTTTATTTTGTATTTTTTTCCTTAAATTTATTAACTGTAAGAAAAGCATACAAATTATTTATATATTATTGGAGAATATTGAATGAATGCATTTTGAGCAGTGTTTTTTTGGCTCAGAGTGTGAGAATCGAAAGTCGGATGAGGTCAAAAATTGGACAATGGACAATGGACATCGGCATCGGGGGTAAAACTGACTAATTAGCGGATCTGTCTGCCTCCCTCCCTCTCTCTCTGAAATAATTATTGCCAAAATGAAAAAGACATTTGCATTAATCTTGGTACTCGCTTTTTTTCTTCTCTCATTTCTCTCTGGTTGCAGCCACAAGCAGTCGCAAGTCGCGTCAATATCAGTTGCAAAATCAACGGCAATATCAATACCAAAACCCGAACCACAACCAGAACCCGAACCTAAACCTGAACCAGCACCAACACCAGCACCAGCACCAGCAGCAGCACCAGCACCAGCAGCAGCAGCAACAACAGATGAGGATGAGGAACTACAATGCCCAGAAACGGCTCAAAATTTAAAGCAAATTGTTTATTTCGGCAAAAGTCCGGGGCGACACAAAAGTCTAGTATTATAATTATACCAACTATCTAAATTACGTATGTATTGTACGATTTATGTATAGAATAGTTTTAATCTACACCAAAAACCCTATTCCCCCAAAAACCCCAAAAATCCACCCCAACCCAACCCAACCAACCAACTTTAAATGTGTGCCAGGAAGTTAAGCAAAAATGCTTCCAATCAATTCAATTCGGCAACGATTTTTTTTTCAATTTTAAGCTCAACAAAATTTATATAGTATTTAAGCACAAAAAAACCGATTTAGCTGAGCAAAAGCAGGCAACTAGCACATGTACTAAATTGAATACAGCCTTTTTACAGCCTCTTTTAACATGTATTTTATTTAGTACACAAGAGAAACGGATCAAGCCACAAAGAATGCTTACATTTTTACCAAATTTAGCACATGTTTTTAGCACAAATACTTGTACTAAATACGTACTAAAATATCAAATATGAATGGCAAACGAGTGCATGAGATTTATTACAGCCACTCAAATTTTGAAAAACGAAAACTGAGAATTTAGAATTGAGAATTGAGAACCGCGACAAAATCACAAATATCAGAAGGCAATGTGTTTGGTATACTACAGATTTAGTACGTGTGCTAATTAGGCTACAGTAACCACAAAACAGTGAGCAATATCAGCCAACACAATGAATGTGTAGAAATAATCTCGTTGGTGTGAATGGAACACATACAAAAGTCAATAATAGCTAGAAATGCATTGTACATATAAAATGTGTATGTGTTATTAAATATGAATTATAATTCATTTCGATTGGTATTTTTTTTGTTGTTATTTTTTTTTGTTTTTTTTTTGTACGCAAGCAAAAAATATAAGTTTCGACATATACAACTACTACTTACGACATATACTTAAATATCAACATTGTGCATATCATTTTTTGGGCAAGTTAATACAATAATTAAGCGTAAATAGCAAAGGTTAATACTTAAAAACTAAAAACGAAAAACACGAAAAAAAAATACTAAAAAAGTACTAAGAAAAACTAAATCGCAAACAGCACAAGGCAATAAATTTAGTTCAATTGATTTCGATTGGAATTTTTATAATTTCAAAACATATTTCAACTGTGCAATACAAAAGAAAGAAGATAAAACTAATTTTAATATACATATATATATATATATATATATATACAGATATACAATAATGTTTTTTTTATACACACACATGCAAATATTCATAAACGTGTCTGTGTGTGTGCGTGTGTGTGTGTGCGTGTGTGCGTGTGTGTGTGTGTGTGTGTGCAGGAAGTGTAAGTGTAAGCGCAGCATTCCGATTACCTCAGATACAAATCAAGAAATGAGGAAACAATATTCACAAAGATATGGCAAGAAATTGAAACTGTATGAAAACCTGTAAAACTGTAGCTCAAACAACTACCTCGTTAACAATAACAAATAAACCGAATGCTGACAAGGATATATATCAACTATATATATATTTATATATATATATATAAATATATTATCACGAATACGTAAAACTTAAAAAACAAAACCAAAAACAATTTATACGAATTGCAAACAAGTTAAATTAAATGTACATTAAATTTTAATTGTTTACATATATATATATATATTATATATACTTATACACATATATATATATATATATACATATATATATTTAGCACTGCAGCCGCCCGCCACGCCCCGCCCCGCCCACACTTCCACGTTGTCATCGGTTTAAATTTGAATATTTACACAAAACAAACACATTTTGGCCAAAACACAATATTGTTGCACACATATGACAACAGGCGTGGCATCCACATGGGCGTGGCTGTGGCTGACTTAAGGCAAGGCGTGGCATTGCCGCCCACTAAATCCTTAAAAAAAAAAAACAAAACAAAACAAAACGAAAAATGTTTTCTCATCCTTAAATGTAGTTGTAGTTGTGCATCTATTTCAACAACGAAAACTAATTGAAAATTATTATAAATAAAAGAAATTTTAAAAACAATTTAAAGAAAATAATTTAAGTTTTTTTTTTGTCAATATGTTAAATTGCACGATATAAGAGCAAAAGGGCTGAAACGAAAAAAATCAATTTTTTTTTCTTTCTTTCTTTTGTGAAAAGTTAAGAAAAACTGAGAAAAATCTTTATATATATATATATATAGAGAGACTATGCATAAACATCAGGCATTCTCTAATTGTACCGGTTTTTTTTTTGTTTCAGTCCAGTCGTATAAAAAAGAAGAAGAAGCTAAACATAGTTTTGTAGTATTTTTTTGTTTGTTTGTTTTTTTGGGTTTTCTTTTGGAACACGAAGCAATATACGTGAAACAGGCGAATTTTATGTTTCATTTTCTGCAATTGACTTTAAAGCGAAACATATTTAAATTATGTAGCAACTACATGTTAAATTTTAGCAATTAATTAAATGAACAAAGTAATATATATATATTTAAAAATAAAAAGAAATTGAAAGTGAAAAAGAAATACAAATTCAAGCTAAGAAGTCAATCAGTTTTGAGAGCACCAAGTGAAAATGAGCAGGAAAAATATGAAAATGAAGAAAACAGTTAAGAATGAACCGTTATGCAGCTTCGGTAGTGCCGAAGAGAACCTTGCAAATATAAAGTAAATCAATTCTTTCAACAAGTTTTGTCCGATCATAAAGCAGCAACACCCAGCTGCGCTGAGAGTTCAGTTTCAATAGATATCATCGATGGAACTGGGTCTTTTTTATGTTTTCTGGTTTAGTTCCGTAACTGTAAGGATTAAATCACATCTCCCCACTTAACCACATATAGAGCTATATATACATAGTTACTAACGACAACAGATAACAATAACAAAATAATGACAAGGAAACGTGTACCTCTCAAAAACCTGGCTAAGGGCAATTCGAATTTAGGATTCCGATTTCAGCTTCTAGTCGGTGTGTGTGTGTGTGTGTGTGTGTCTGTGATTGACTGTGTGTGTGCGTGAGTGTGAGTATTTGTACATTTTTACAGTCTCCAAATACAATATACATATATACAGTAAACAATTCTTTGGTAGCGCAGAGTTTCGAGGTGCACTCTAAAAGTTTTTAAGGAGCAAACAAAAAAATTATGCAAAACAAAAACAACAAAAAAAAGACAAAAAAAAAAACAAAAATGAAAGAAACATTTCGCAAATATGTATATCAAATTTTCCTTAAACTATATAAATGTATTTCAAATAAATGGTAATGTGTAGTAAACGGCAAACAGCAATCCCAAATAATATAAATAATGCAACAAATTAAAATTGGGGCAACATTCTCAACAGCAAACATGAATTTATGGCAAGGAACTTATATACCATAACAATTATATATATATATATACAAATTGAAACAAATACCTATATATATATAATACTTAAAGCCAGAAGTAAGTACGTCCAAGTACTTACAAACCCAGAATGAGAACGAAACCGAGAATAGAGAAAGAGAATGACAAAAAGAATGCAAATGAGAACATGATATAACAAAATTGACAAAACCAAAAAAAAATTTATATATATATAAAATAATATATATGAAAAAGAGAGAACCGATTTTTTGAGCCGAAATAAAGCATAAAACAATGTAAACTACAAAAGTAACACCTTTTCTTTAATGGAATCTTTGGGTCTTTAATATTTGCAAAAACTATAACTAAAGACTTTTTTGTATGAAGCGTTCAGCTTTAATTATGTTTAATCCACAGGTATGAATAACGTGAAGAATCCCATCAAATTCCTGCAAGATGATACCTAGAAGAGCACTCTGCCCCGACAACATCCGAGAAGAGGGAAAAATCCAAGGTAATGATTTCTATTTTGGACTAAAAACTGAATCGGTATTCCACGAGCACGAGCACTGTTTGGCTAAATCCAGGGAAAACATATGTTTTTATAGATGAGGGGACTCTCATCTAGATACCTTTAATTGATATTACGTGATATAAATGTTCATATTCAGTGCTCAGATCAAATGAAAGTCGATTTTCTCCCTTTTGGGAATAGTAATTATAATGATAATAAAGTTAATGATGATGATGATGATGATGATGATTTTGAACTTGAAACACGCTTGCCACATTCATGAGTACATATGACTACAATCATTCATATGAATGCACTCAAAACACACACACACAACTCACACCCCGTCAGGCACTTGTATGCGCCTCAGGGGTGAGGCAACATGAGGAGCATAGGGACGGGGGGGCATCGACATAGGCAGTGCCAGTGGCAGTGGCAAGGGCAAGGGCAAAGGCAAAGGCAAAGGCAAAAAAAAAAGGCCGAGCCTCGGCGCAATCACGCAGACCGTGTCCAATTAAAAGGCGCCGTACATCATTTCGAATGCAGCACCAGCAGAAAATTGGAAAATGGAAAATGGAAAAATCTACAGGTGGTGGCGACGACGACGTCGGCGACTTCTCAGATTTGAGTTTCCTGCATGCCATGCCAGGCGATTGAAAACAGCGAGAGAGAGACAGAGACAGTGACAGAGAGAGAGAGAGAGAGAGAGAGAGAATAACAAAAAAAAATTAAATAGTAGACGGCTATCGGCTAAGAAACACACAGGATAAGCACAGGAAAGCGACAGAGAGAGAGAGAGAGAGAGAGAGAGGGAGAGAGTGAGAGAGGGAGGGAAAATAGTTAAACAGACGGCATTTGCATTGTCAGCTAAACAGGTTGCGCTCACATATATATATATATATATATATATATATATATATATGTGAGCGCAACCTGTTTAGCTGACAATGCAAATGCCGTCTGTTTAACATATATATATATGTATCTATCTCTCTCTCTATCACTATCTCTCTCCCTCTCAAAAAGAACGCAGCTGCTGTTACTATTTTGGCTGTTTAAAAGCTGAAAATCCAGCTGCTTAAAAATAAAACTAGATAATTAGACAGATGTATATGAATGATGGATCAAGCATACATTTATATCAGCCCGATTTATTATATACTTCATCTAAAATTTGCAATTTTTAAAAACTGTTTTATTTAAGTGAAAATAAATGTTCTTAAAATATAAGCATTAAGTCTTTTACAATTTACAATACAGTTTTCTAGTCTTTGTCTTTGCTTGAGATCAGATAGATCAGTGAATGAGCTGTATTCCCAAGTCCAGATGGACTCTATAATGGTTTTGAAACTTCAGCAAGATTTGATGCCAAGCAAAAACAACATTTTTCGAAATTACAAATATTTTGTGGGCTTCGAGCTCGTCTACTCCAAAGTTACAATAATTGTTTGTTGTATATATCACTGATCTGTTGACAGGACACTGTAGACTAAGCAGTGATATATGGCTAAACTAAACTCTGTCAACTGTGTAATATTGAGAAAGAATACAGAAAACATCTTAGAGCAGAAAACGTGCACTTCTAAACACAGAAGACATGGAAACCTTCAACCCAACAAAGATTCTCCAATTCGCAACAGATTGCAACAGGTTGCAGTGCATGAAGTCTCCCGATAATAATAATAATAATAATACTAATAATAATAATAATAATAATAATAATAATCAGCATAAATTTGCAATTTTTACAAGCAGTTTTTTATTCAAGCTAAATGTGGCATTTTTGATGCGGCAACACTGGTGCAGCAAGGACAGCAAGGCAGCGATCGCTTTATTGTTGTTTTTGCTGTTTATATTATTTCTGTTCTTCTTCTCTTGTGTTATTTTTCAATTTCGTTTCTGAGTGTTTCACTCTCGCTCTCGCTCTCGCTCTCTCTCTCCCTCTCTCTTTCGTTGTCTTCCCCTGCCGTTTTTCTATGTCAAATTATTGTAATTTATTATTGCATGCCAAGTTAATGAGTCCTGTGTGTGTGCTCTCTCTCTATCTCCCTCTCTCTCTCTCTCTCTCACTCTGACTCTCTCATGGCTGTCTCATGACCAACTGCTGCACGAACAATGAAAATCGAAAATTGTTGTTCGAAAACCCAAAGGAGCGGGAGAAGAAGAAGCAGAAGCAGAACAAAGATATTTCAGTGCACACCTTCCTGCATTTGTAATCCAGTGGAAAATCAAGAAAAATAATGCATCAAGCGACAGTCAGGTAGAAAAAAAAACTGTTCAATGTTCATTTTCTTTCGATTGCCTTTTCTTGCGACTACCACTGTGTGTGTGTGTGTGTGTGTGTGTGTGTGTCTGCTTTGATTGAGCAAAGTTGTTTTCCGATTGCGCTCGCCTACGAAATAGAAAGCTAATTAAATTGAGGTTGGTCAAGGAAAAGAACGAAGATCAAACGAAAAAAAAAAACAAAGAAAAATCGATGCAAGTACAGTGGTAACTGGCGAGCCGAACTGACACTTACACAAATTATAATCGTCGTTTTTTATTCATCTTGTCTTATCTTGAATTCTTTTACAAAAAGAGAGAGTAAAATTTAACTGCGTTGCTAATGCTAATTATGCAATTTAAATATTTTTCTTGTTAACAACATCAAATCTCATTCAAGTTGTTTCAATTACTGTGGTTAAATGGCGAACAATCGCTAAAGATTATAGCAGAAAGCTTTTGACACATTGCAGATCTTCACTTGCTGTTCGTCTCCACTCTCTCCACTCCACTCTCCCGCTAAAACTCTCACATTCGTCAGCTAATTGAACTGCCCGCCAGGGGGCGCTTATTGGGAGGCATATGTTTGTATTTACCTCCCCTGGCTCCTCTTCAACAGCCTCCCGTTCAGGGAAAACCATCCGTTGAAAGGGAAAACCTTTTAAAGCGCTTTGCGCTGTAAGCAGCGCCTAAAAGCAGCTTACACTTACACTTACCCACACACACACACACACACACACTCACACACACACGCAGTTGGCAAACAACGCAAAACGGATGAAAAATTTTTGCATAGCAAAACGGCAAAATCAAAAGCAAAAACGCAGATGCCCCAGAGAGAAGTTGTATTTTTTTCTTTTCTTTTTTGTCTTGCCTTTTCGATGAAAACAGCGCCCCGAGGCAAGAAGCTTGATATGCCGCCCCCAGCCCACCACGCCCCTCTCTAGACGCCCTGACTTCAGCATATAATCACATAACTTTTCATTGTGCGTGTAATTCGTGTGTGTGTCTCTCTGTGTGTGTGTGTGTTTGTGTGTGCATGTGACAATTGTTATGTGTGGGTGTGAAAACTACTAGAATTTGATTACAAAAAAAAAAAACGTCGACGTTTTTTGTTGCCGCGTAGAAATTGGTATAGATTTAGTAGACATGAGAAATGCGCTGCAAATAAGTAATGATCTCATTCTTTATATTACAGCAGCTTACTTTCTCTACACCGGACATTCTCTCCACTGCACTTTACTACTTATGTGCATCACAGATGTATGTAAGTGTAGATTGCCCGACAATTCTCTACAGACAGTGGAGACAAACCAACAAACAATCTCCTTCAGGCTCTCTAGATAACTATACTCAACTCTACACCACATCGCATCTGGCCCTCAACTTTACACAACTCGTCAGTGCTATGAAAAGTCTCCACTCAGCTTTACACTACACCTGTTTTGTTCTTAAACTGGTTTGATGCCTAATTTGCACTTGAACACTACTCGATATAACTCTACACTACTCTCCGAATGCAGTGGATAACATCAGCTTTGCCTCCCCCCCCACCCCACTGCCCTTGACCAATTGACCACACAAATGACCATTGCTCAACCATGATTTATGCCCATCTTCGTGTGTAGAGTAAAACAACAACAACAACAACGATAAGAACAAGAAGTGGAATCGCATATTGATCCAATACAATAGTATATGTAAATTTTTTGAAAGATTAAATATATTTACATACATCTACACAACAAGACCTTGAAAGCGGCTTAGTCGAGCACCGCCCAACCCCACCCCCAACCCCAACTCTCCACCCACTGTCAGCGACAGGCAGAGAGTCCACATCCTGCTTGCCTCATGCTGTGCATGTGTGTGTGTGTCTGTATGTGTGTGTGTGTGTCCAGGAACTCTGCTTCTGTTTGAATAAAACGCATTTTTCAAACCATGAGCTAAAAATGCCAATGTTGGCATAAATATCTGTGTGTAAATGTGTGTGTGTGTGCATGAATAATGTACATATGTGTATGTATGCTTAAATATATATATATATATATATATGTAAACAAATACAATTTACATATGGACATGTGTGTGTGTGTGTGTGTCTCTCTGTCTGTGTGTATGTTATGTGCTGTCGCTGAAGGCGTTTTGGGCAGTTGGCAAACAGAAGCTGTTTTGGCGAGAGCCCGAGGGCTCAGTGCCAGTCAAACGCCTACCCTCCCCCTGCCCCAATCCGCCCCATTCTACCAATCTTACCCCTCTCCATGCCACAACTACCCCACTACCTGCTATGAAAAGCCCCCAACCCTATGCCAATATTGAAACTTTCAACTATACACACTCACCCATACGCCATACGCATATAGTACAGTGCTCTCCCGATTTGATGTTCATATACGTGATATATTTCTATATTCTTGATCAGCATTCATTTTTCAAATCGATTTACTTTTAAATCCAAATTGGCGCAACTTCAAATGTATTCTTATTTTGAATGCCTTATGTCGATTTGGCTGAGTTCTCCTCTTCAGTTGTAAGTAGCAATTTGCGAGAAAGCACTGTACTCTCAAAATTTGTGTGTGGACCACTTTCATTTTTCACCCACACACACACAACACATCAACACACACACACACACACAAGTCGTGGCCAACTGCCTGGCTGGCTGGGCTGGCTGGCTGGCTGGCTGGCCTCATGGTCGAGACGATAAAAAAGCTTAGGCTTATGCTTTCGCACATTTTAAGCCAACCCACCACTGCCCACTCTTCAGTAAGCCCAAAGCCACCCACAGCTGCAGAGGAGCATAAGGAAAGTCTACTGCAAAGCATGCGTAATTTTCAAGGGGTGCAGGCGATGGGGGAATCTCCGTTCGAAGGGGGTAGGCAAGTAGTACATATACATAAATATACATGCACAGTTTACATACATGGCGGGGAGCACATGTGTCCATGACGTACCACCCATCCATAACGCCATCCACCCCCACCATTGGCACAGCCTGCGGCTAAGCTGTCCAGCAAAGAATTGCGTTTTGATTTTGCATTGGACGACTTGTGCCCGAAAATACAATTTATACGCTATTTGAAATGTAACGCACGCGTGCGTGTGTGTGTGTGTGTGAGAGTGTATGTGTGAGTGTGTGAGTGTGTGTGTGTGTGTAGCTGATTTGATTTCAAGTTAAATATATACACATATATTCAAATACATACATGTATTATTTTAAGCAATCAATTTTAAGCTTTAAGTTTTGTTGGTCAAAAAAGAGGCCATAAATAACGGCAAATTTCTTTACCGAATTCACTGGGCAAATTTTAATATTCTGTACATACATACATTTCAATGGTATTTGTATTTAAAAATACATGTTTGGTAATTAAACGTTCAGCTGAGTAACACGTTTTGCCTTTGACCCCGCTGGGCTTTGTTTGTTTGCTATTTATCAAACCAGAAGAAGGGTTCTTTACCAAATCAATCGCGCTGCAGCCAGAACATATGTTCGTAGTGCTGCCAATAACATTTATGTTATCAATGCTGCCAATAAACCATGTGTTAGCAGTGTTGCCAATCTAAGCTTGTACGTGTGCTACTTATCGATAAGATGGGCAATTCAAAGTTGGCCCGCTGCAGCCAAAACAAATCAAATATGAGCAGCGCTACCAACTTGCGCATGAGCCAGTGCTATTTATCGATAAGTGTCACGGCATTTACCTCAGCGCAAACTAAACCAAAATAATAATAATAAATAGACTAATATGCTTCATTTAGCTCGGCATTTCACACTTTGGAAATGAATGCTTTAAAATAGAAAATACAGTCAACTATTCAATTGAACTAGTTCCATTATCGATACACAGCTCGCATGAAGTGTCAAACAAAGTTCGAATAAAAAGCCGCGCTGCAAACAAAAGAGCAAACCTCGACTATACTTGTGCAATTTGTAAAACCAATAAATATATAAATCGTGTGAACACAATGTCCACGCTACAAGCTCACGACAGTGGCAGCACAAGCCACAACAGCAACAACAACAACATCAGCAGCAGCAACAACAACAACAACCAGAATGGCGACTCAGCGTTGCCGCAACAGGATGCGGCACTGACGCAAGCAATTAGCTATGTGCGCGAGTTCAGCATCCAGGTGAAGGCCTATCAACAGCTCAAATCAGAGGAGTCGCTGCTGCACCTGCAGCGCAGCATTGCGCTGCTCGGCACAAAAGTGCCGCCGCATTGTTATGCTGCCGGCAATTTGGAGCTGGCTAAATTCTTTGTGGAGCTGCACGCGCTGATGAGCGGCCTGGACGATGGCGATGGCGATGCAATGTGGAGCTGTGTGTCGCTGCTGCAGCACTGCAGCCGCAACTTGGAGGCACGCACCGCCATTGTGCAGCAACATTGCTTTGTGCCCCTGCTGAGCTATCTGCTGAACCGGACAACGCGCGAGGAGCGTGTGCAACGCTTGCTGCTCCTGCTCCAAGATCTCACGTATGGCATACGCATCGGCTGGGAGGAGCCGTATCTGGTGGTGCTGCTCGAGCAGCTCGTCGAGCTCGTGCACAGCACCGACGACGATGACGACGGAGAGGCTGACGATCCCAATTTGAGGCGGGCAAAGCTGGCGCTCTCGATTCTGGTCAATGTGTGCTACAAGAACTTTGTGGTGCTCTTCCTCTTTCTGCGCAGCGTGAACATCTCCAGTTTCAGTCGCCGCATCCAAAACTATGGCCTGTTGGCATACAAGATGCTCATCATTCTGTCCGAGGATGTGCATAGCTTGGAGCAGCGGGAACTGCACACATTTCTGCGCACCGCTTTTGCCGGCATCGAGGATTGCCTGAGGCAGTGGGATGTGCCACAGCTGCGGCACATTGTCGATCTGCTGCTGGATGCCCAATGTCATGCGGGACTGCAGCGTGCCATGCTCAGCTATGGTCACTACTGCGAGGATATCGAACGGTTGCTAAACGTAAGTAACCTCCTTCTCTTCCTCCTGCTACTCCCCCGTCCATTCACAAAAGAAGCTTGTTCCTTTGCAGCAAATTGATGCACGCCACGAGATGGATGACGCCACTGAGGATGTGCGCAAGCATCAGCAGTGCTGCTTGCAGTTAATCTTCAAGCTGATCACGCATGTGCTGCAGCTGTCGGAGACCCATAATGCGATTAGCTTAGACGCAATCACGCCGAGACTGTATGAGCTCCTCTGCGACTGGCTGGAGTCCGATTTGTGCGGCGTGGCTGCCATCGAACTGTTGTCGTCGCTGCTGCAACGCGGCAAGCAGTCGGCTGTCGCCCAGCTGATCGCACGCGATGCCAACGCCAACGTCTTCAAGTTGGTCAGCAGCGCCGAACGCAACGAGACGAAGCCGATCCAAGTGACGGCCATACTCCGATTGTTGCTCAGCCTGCTGCGCGATCCGAAAACGGAGAAACTGGTCCTATCCAAAATATCCGAGTCGTATTTCGATAAGATACTAGCCGCACCGCTTGCATTGCTGCCCCAAATGCTCAGCGGTCAGACGCTCGCCGCCGCCGAAGTGGAGAAGGTCGTCTACTGCCTGCTGCTGCTGCTCAACTTTGCCAGCATCGCGAAGAAGGCCTATCTGGACAAGTGCTGCGTCCTGCTCGATCTGCCCCAGCTGCAATACGCCCTAGCCCGCGCCATGCTCAGCGGCAACGAGCAGCTAGTCGCCGCCATGCTCCAAATAGCACAATTCGAACAGTTTCCCAAGGCAGCCGTTGCAAAGGTAATCTCCTCCTCATCTCTGTCTATCTATTAAAAAGTCGGCATCTGCGAGCCCATAAACCATACATATATTCCAGATCAGCAACAACTGTCTGTCTGAACAAGTTTCTTTCTGATGCGCCTATCGATACAAATCGATTTCCGATAGCAATAAAAACACACAATTGTAAAGATAGAGCCTGTCAATCGATATATGATCATTTAGCCAGACATATTATTGATCAATGGTAAAGACTTCAGTAGGACCAGAGACTATAAGAGCTACAAAATACAACTTCTCGTAGACCACCAGTTGCTTTTATTTCATTTGATCGATAACAAATCGATATCTGATAGCCATAAATACACATTTATTAAGATATAGTCTTGCACATGCTGTAATCTTATACCTTGCAGTGTTGTTGATCAATTGTGTATAAGAAACTCAGAATTTGTTAACCGAAATATAATTTCAAATTAAACAATCAACAACAGAGTATCTCCTAGTCGTGCTCGCCCAACTGGAGCATTCTTACTTATCATCTGTACTGCTGCTGTACTGCTATATACCCATGGATAATCCTATCCAGGTCTGAAGAACTTAAAGGTTATCGAATATGATTGGCCGATTCTTATTTCATATTGATGCATTTCAATCGCATTTTTCGTCTAGTGGAGTTTAGTTACTTTTTAGGCAGCCACTTGTAATTACATGGGACTACTAAATCCATCTCTTCTCTTTTACACTTGCAGTACGTGTCTAAAATAAGCAGCAATACAATTGCCACACCAAGCAGCAACATTGACTCGGAGCCGCCGGAACAGTGGCGCAATTTGAGCGCCATCCTGAAGGGACATCACACGTTCATCGACAAGGAGCTGGGACAGCGGGTGAATGCGTTGATTGAGAGCATTGGGTCAACGCTGGAAAGGAATGAGCTGCAGGCGCTGCCTGTGTCACAGGTGATCGAGTTGTACAATCATCGGATCGATAGCCTCGGCTGTCAGTTGCATCAAATGGAACAGCGGCTGCAGCAGGCCAGCGTTCAGCTGACCAAGAGCAGCCAGCTGACCCATGTGCAGAGTGCCCAACTCGAACGCTTCCAGAGCAACAACTTTGAGCTGCTCATCAGCCAGGAGCGGTGCGTAAATAAATTCAAATTTCGTGAGACATTTTTTAATCAATCGATAACGATATTGAGCAGGCTGCAGACACAGTGCAAGGATCTCAAGGCGCAGGCGGGACAGCTGAAAACGAATCTGAGCGATTTGCTCAAGCGTTGGTCGGAAACATCGGATCAGCTGCAGGCCACCGAACGCCGTCTCGCCGTCAAACAATCGGAGATTGGTCATCTGCAAGAGGAGAACGAGGAGCTGCGCAGCAATCTTAGCGCCAAAAGCGAGGAGCTATCGAAACTGGAAGCGCTTAGCAAGGACAATGTAAGCCACATTCGAAATCAAAAATCAATTCAGACCCATCAGACTAACCAATACATATGCATATTCGTTTCTCGCAGTGCAAACGCATCGATAAGCTGAAGAAAACGGTGATTGCCTATGAGCAGGACATCAAGGAGAAGGTGCGCACCATTGAGGAGCGCACCGTGGAGCTGGCCAAAACGCACAAGGCGCTCGAGGAGCAGCGCGAGGGGCGCAAAAAGTGCGAGGATCTCGTCAGTGTGCTGGAAACGCAACTGCAGGAGAAGAAGGAGCAGATCGAACATCTCGAAATGGAGCAAAAGGAAACGGAAGATTTGCGCAAAACAATCATGAGCCTCATGGAAAGCAAAAAGCCGAAACGGAAACCTTAATTCAAAATTGATTTCTTCTTTTTTTTTTATTTGTACATATCGACAATTACATTTAGTTATTTATAGTTTATCAGAAGTATTATAATTCGGCTCTCGAAAATAATTTCAATTTGTATTTGTATTTGTGTCATGCAACCTCGACAGTCTCCTTTGTTTACCATCAGATGGCGCTTTGCATTTTAGAGATTTTTCAATAATCCATATTAAATGCATTCAAAGTAAAATTTAAAAATAATAATAATGCACTCACACGCAGCAGCAGCAACAGCAACGTAAATAATGCTCTAACAAATAAATCATTTGTTAATCACTTTGCACAGAACCATTTCATTTCACCTTGCATTTTGTGGAGAGAGTGGAGTGCATATAAAATTATTTTTCTGTGATGGTTTATTGCTTGTTAAAGTCACCCTCACCCTTTGGAGTTAAAGATCAGAGTTTGGTTTGTGTTTTATACATAGATATACATACATATATATATATCTATATGTATATACATTTTATTTGCAAATTGCACTAACAAGCATTAACTAAACAATACAATGCAATTGATGTTGTTCGGTGTTTGTTGTGCAGCTAAATGATACAATTCCATTACAAATACCAATTTAACCGAATGTAAAAAAAATATATATAGAGAAAAATAAATGGATGTTCGATAGATAATATATATTTTATATATATATATATATATTAAATACAAATTACAAAACTTTGCATATACATGGGCGAGGGGGAATCGTATGCGTATGTGTGTGTGTGTGTGTAAATTTACTAAATGTTTGCTAAATAGTTTAAACTGATTATTGCTTAATTAACTAACACCAGCTCTGCGACTCAAAAAAATAAAAATCGTAAAAAGATCAAATCAGGAAATGATATAGAATAGAAGAAAATATTACAAAAGTCATAAAAAACAAAACAAAAAATAGGAATGAATGCTGTTCAACAACAAGCAGGGCAGGAGTAGAAGACAAAGGGAAAGGTGAAAGCAGTTTGAGGGAAGTTCATTTTGAGTTTTTATGAACACCAACAGCAAAATTGATAGGAACTAATGACTAAAAGCTAAGCGCTATGACACTAAATATATTCATTTGTTTGGGTAAAGGTATCAAAAGTTCCACTTGTTGTGCGTGTGTGTGTTTGTGAGTGTGTGTGCGTGTGTATTTTCTGAGGGGAAGATGGAGATTGAGATGGACGCATGGGATGGGAGGTAGGGAAACGGTATGTGTGCGTTGTGCTCGGGTTTGTTCGTGTGTTTTTACGATCCAAAGTGCTCCTTGTCCTGATCGATGGTGGCAAATTCATATTTACCACGCCCATCGAACTGTAAATAGTAATCGTGGTGCACCCAAAGCGACTTGCGATGCGATACGGTAAATAGCGTAATGCCCGCCTCCCGACAATAACTGTACATCTTGCCCTCAACATCAACGGATACGGCACTGGTGCACTCATCAAGAATCGCAAACTGCGGCTTGTGATAGAAGAGACGGGCCATCGCAATGCGCTGCTTCTCGCCGCCGGACAGCACATCGATCCAATCCTCGATGGCATCGAGTCCATTCTCCCGCTGCTCCAGATACGTTAGCTGCACAATGTCCAAGAAGTGCAAAAGATCCTCATCCGATTTGCCCAAGCGACGCATATCGTCGCGTGTATGCGGATAAATAATCTGACAGAGAGACAGACGGAGAGAGAGAGACAGAGATATATCAATATATGAGTGAGCGAGAGCATAACTTAAAGTTAGAGACTTAAACATTGGATTGGTTCTTGTAGAAGACGTAGTGTTTAAGAGAGGAAAGTACAAGAGAGATAGAGAGAGAGAGAGAGAGACAAGACTTAAGTACAACAATAGACTGTACACATAGAGAGTGAGAGAGCTAGAATAAGTAGTAGATATACCATCTCTCTCTCTCTCTCTCTCACATATGTTTAAAGCATTGGATTCATCTTGTAAAAGACGTAAACACAGCAAAAGGCATAGTCAAATATGATTCGTTAAGCTTTTAAATGCCAGTTAACGAATTAGAAAGAGACAGAGAGAGAGAGAGAGAGAGAGAGAGAAGTTCACAATGCAAAATACAGTTGAAAGTTTACTTAAAGCTTTCATAGAACTTTGAACAATTCTGAGCAATGTGGCCAGATAAATTCGATCAGCTGCCAGATAATCTGAAATGCCAGATAGATGTGGCAACGTTGCCAGTCAGGCTTGAGACTTACCTGATCACGCAGGCTGCCTAGCGTCATGTACGGGCGCTGTGGAATGTAGAAGAGTTTGCCACGCGATGGTTTCGTCACCTTGCCACCCCAGGTGGGCCACAGTTCGCCCAGGATGCGAAACAGTGAGGATTTGCCACAGCCATTGGGACCGCAGACGAGAACATTGGTGCCCGATCTAACCACGAAACAATAGATATAGATATAGATATATAGATAGAGAGGCGAGCTGGTGAGCTTGACTTACTTCACTTCAAAGGTCAGCTCCCGGAGCAGCACATCGCCATTGGGCGTGACCAGTGGCACCGCCTCGAACCGTATAATATTGTCCTCGAAGCACATGATGCCCTTGTTGGGACCAAAGGTATTTGGCATTGAAGCGGACCCGTCACCATTATGCGCAATGCTATTTCCATTGACCATGGTGCGCTCGTAGGTGCCCTTATTGAGATCACCCAGCACCTTGATCAGCTCCGTCATGCGTGCCGTAAAGCCGGCCAGGCGTGACATCTCCCTGCCAGCCAATACCAGACGACCAATGGCCTCCGCCAGCTTGATCAGCATCCGTCCGTATGTGTAATACGCCTGCAGACGCTGTCCGCTCTTCTCGCCAGACAGCAGCGGATGATTCTCCGTGAAGAAGGGTATCGACACCGCATAGAAGCCAACAATCGATGCAAAGTCTGCAAGCCAAAAAAATCAATAGCCATAAGCCAAGAGATTCATTCAAGTGTGCTCACTCACATTTGCCAATGATGTTGTCGATGATGCCCATGCTGACGCGGAACTCGAGGAACTTGCGGAGATGGGAGCGCAGCTTGGAGAAACTGGCGAGCAGCGTTAGCTTCTCCCGGACATTGCCCTGATAGAAGGCGACTTCCTCCGAGTTGGTGATCAGCCTGCTATTCACATAGCGGAACTCGCCCTCCAGCTTCTGCTCCTCGACGGTCAGGCGACCGGTGGGACGACGGAGGCGTGTCAGAAATATGCCAGCAAACAGCAGATAGAGCATCAATATGGATGGCGTTTTGCCACCCAGATTCACAGTTAACCGATACACATATATGAATATGTCCAGCACCGGTTTACTGATGTTCGAATACAGATCCGTTGCGCTCTCACAGAACTTATCAATGTCTGTTGTCAGCAGCTGATCGGCGTTCGCTATCCGATTATCCAGATTGGACATTTTATAGTATGTGTAGCCACTGCAAGTGAATCGATAGATATACTCAGATTATACATATCAGTTTACATATATAGAGTAGAGGACTCTTATCGAAAAGAGATTCAATGGAATGAGATACATAATAAAACTTTAAGCGAGTGGGGATCTCTGCATAGCAAATATTGTGATAGGGCTAATGAGTCTACGCGCATTGACAGCTATAAATAAGATCTAACGTAGGATAAGCCAAATTGTAGATAGTTTATGATGTTTGGAGAGTTTCCAATAAACCTGCCGAAGCATTGCGGCAGATGTCTTTGTTCTTTGTTCATTTAGCAGCTCTTCACTTCGTGTACAAATTGTAGAAGATGCTTTCTGGCAGATGGCACCGCTATAAGCAGACTGAGAGACGTTGAGCTAGCAGCCAAGGGAAATACCAGGATACCAGGAACTCCTGTACACCAGAAGCTATAGCTGACTGACTGACTGACTTATCACATAGACATACTAAAGCAGTAGCCGTTGCTGGCTGCTATTTCTGATATTACAGAGCGAAAGAGCATTTAATTTAGTAATCTGCTATTGAGCAGCGCAATATTTCTATTTGCTACTACGGAATAGCAAAGGTGCCTCGTTCTGAAGTACTCTGGACGCTAGCAGTCCGATGGATTCGTAATGATGAGCGTATCGTTGATCGTTGGACATAAGTTGAGCAAATCTTTTCAGCATTTTCCCCAAGCAGAACAAGAAAAGAGGGCTTCAACTCACTTGAGGTACTGATTGTACAGATGATGCGTTAGGTTTGTGCGAAAACGCAGCTTCAGCTCGCCGAGACTCCACTTGAGGATATTGGTAACCACCGAGATCTAACGAAAATGGACGAAATAAGTTTTGAAATCATATAGAAATAGGGAGCATACATACCGCTGGCAATGCGGCCAGATATTTGAGTAGTGCTGACTTGAACTTGGCCCGATTCATATGTATAATGGTGCTCTCGACAACTGTTGCATTCTGTATCATCCATATATCGCTGACAGATCGTCCGATCAAGGCGCCCGCAATTACCATCAGCAGACCCGTTTCAATGCACCAGAATCTGGGTACGAGTATAGCTGTCACAAAAAGATTAGATATATTTAATATGCACACATATCCCCATCTAAATATCAACTTGAATACTCACGTAGCAGCTGTCGCAGCTGTTTGAAGAATATTGCATTCACGTGAGCCTTGTTCGACTTTTTATCCTTCTTCTCCGAGATGGTATACTGAATTTTGTCCTCATAGCTCGATTTTCTGCAAAAATGTAATCAATTTGTAAAGATTAGTAAACGATTTGAATTCATTTCAGTTTATACAAGTATTTTCAAATACTTTTCATAATCCTTAATGTTTAATCGATCTTTTAACAGGCTACACGTATCCTCCCTTACTTTTTAAGCTGGACTACAATTCACTAAATTTCTCGTAACTTTAAAGATTGATAAATAAAAATTATGATTTGTTTTGTGGCACCTGTTATATCAGAGCTATATCAGAGTATTTCACAATCGGCCAAACACAATTGTAACGTTCTCCTTGTCCACGAACTGCTTAAGCTAATTTCAAGTGAAATTGCGTATTAATAATATTTTATAACGTGCAAAGTTCAAAATTATCACAGAGACCGGTTCATTAGCGCCGTACACTAAATAATTATGCAAATGAGCCTTTTCGAGCCGAGAGCTCAAGATTAGATCTCAACTAATCGTTGGTCCAAAAAAAAAATAGTACATTGTTAATAATATGAATATGCAATTGTGATACTAGCCCTGCTCTTCATACTTAATGTATAGCCAGATATAATAAATAACAAATAACAATTAGCTCTGCTGTATATTTAACAACAGGGTATGTGTAAGTCGAGCTAGTTTGTTTACCAAAAGTTACACACCGGCATGAGTATTTCTTGGTCAGGGTACCATTCAAAACAGCTCAAAAATAATGATGCAAAAGTATGTTACAGGCAGCAGGAAGCACATCGAACCCCATAAGGTGTATAGTGTATAGATTCGTGATCAGCATCGCTAGCCGAGTCACTCAGTGACTATTAATGAGCTAGATACTTTAAATGTTGAATGTCGTATCGTAATTATTCTGTACCAGATACATTCACATATATACAGCCAAGTAACGGGATCGAGATCGACTATAATTATATTCCGATAAAAGGTTTTCGAATTAATGTTGTGATTCCTTATTGAGCACATTTTATATTTGCCAATCTCTTCTTTACTTTCATTTGCATTTCAAAAAATTTTGAAAATATTTTTGGATTTTCTTTCCGCTGTCGATAAATGTTTAATCATTTTAATACGGTGGCAAGATTAGGTGGCAATCTGGCAATCTTTAATGTGCCAGGCTTGCCGGACTTGTTGCACATATCGAATTAATTTTGCAGTCAGCTAACCCAGCGTATCTAATTGCACTGCCAGTTGCCTCACAAAATTACTGATTCGACGTTCATTTTACAACTACGTGCAATCGTGCAACTCTGGACAAGTAGCTATATAAATATTTGTATCTATAAATAAAATTAGATAGGTCTATTTGCAGTCGCCCAAGGTTGCTTATTCAATTTGAATGCATGTGGAAGGCAGACAGACAGACAAACAGGCAGACAGACAGACAGACATCATCATCATCATCATAATTATTGAGAAAGACAACTCATTAATATTGTATTAGAAAAAAAAATAACAAAAACTATGCGCTAACCCTTTAAAAGTAGGCAAAATAAGAGGGTCTATTGGAGTTCTGCAAAAGTATAAGTATAAAATATGTACATATATATATATTAATGGACAGCAGCAACAGCTGATGCAATGTAGCCTAACAGAAATGTTACTACTACAACTGCCTATTAACAGAGCTCCTGCAATTAACAGAGCAGAGCGAAGCAGCATTATTCACTTCACTTGCAGTTGCTGTGAAATTTCGTAGCAATTGCAAGAGCAGAGCAATATTGCCCCTGCTCCTGCTCCTACTCCTGTTCCTATACACATACTATATATATACATATGTATTGTATATTCACATTGTATATTCGATTTCGATCGATTATATTTGACAGCTTCAGTTTCAGGTTAACTCGTTGCCGAGCTCACTCGATAATTGTAATTTGATTTTAATTGGTTTTAATACCCGACTGCGGATGCGGATGCGGATATGTATGCGGATGCGGATGCAATGCAGCCCTGTTAGTAAGTAAAGAACAATCAACCCAGCTATGCTTGGACTGTTTCGACTTCGACTTCTTCGGCATTTGCTTATCACACAATGTTCGTCGGCCAAATTCTACACATATGAACGTATGTGTGTGTGCATGTGTGTGTGTGGGTGGGTGGGTGTCTGCCTTTTTATGGCAGTCCAAAGAAAGTGCAAAGCTCACTTTTTACTTTGACCTCTTCGGCGTCTGCTTATCACACAAAGTAATCATTCATTCATTCTTTCCCTATTTCTTTTTTGATGAGTAACGCTGATTTGCAAAATGCAAAAATATATATACGTATACATATATTTGTGTGTGTGTGCGTGCGTGTCTCAATAGATACGTGTGCCGCAAAGAAAAGTTGTTGGTTTTGTCGGTGTCTTTATATACATATGTATATATGTATGCATATATTTAGTTGACGAGCAGCTAGTTTCAAGCTTTTGTTTGTTCATTTGTGGCGCGTTCTCGCTCACTTCTATCAGTTCCAACTCTTACACACACACGCACACACATATATATATCTTTATATATATTCGAGGGGAAGGGGGGACATTTAACACGTGTTCGAGTCCAAAAGGTCGGTCAATCGCATTTTTTTGATCAAAGCAAAGCTGTCTGGCAAACTTATATTTATTTTCATATATATATATATTTATATGTATATATTGATATACCCTAACGTTGCGTCGTGTGACAGGGTATGCCAACAAAACCGTTAGGTTTGTAACATTTAAGTAGGCGAAGTAAAATACTCAAATATTGAACATAAAATTTTCAATTTGTGAATTTGTATAGAAATTTTTCGGTTAAAAATGTTGCGCTAAATTTGGCTTAGTTTTAGTCGTTGCGTTTTAATGTATATATAAAAAATATTTTTATTTGATTTTAATAGAGGTGAGTGAGTAAAGCGAACGAACAAACGAACAAACGACAGAAAGAAGAAGAATGAACAAATTATAGCAAGGAAAATTGCGCAAATGGTTTATTGTTGCTTGGGATTTGCTGGAATTTATCGTGCTTGGATTTTGTATTCTTGTTTGCTTATCGCAAATTGTTATCGATTTTGTGATAATGTTGATCGATAAACGAATTCGTCTGCAAATGCAAAGAATTGTCGCTGTTGCTATCTGATAATCGGCAATCGCTATGACAAATAAATTTTGAGGCTGAACACATTATTGAACCCCCATTGTATGGTCCAAAAAGCCACAGATTCGTGGAAAAAAAAAACAAAAACAGAAACTGTAATCACACCTATTTTTTTGGGTGTCAAAGTCTGCTTCTTCAATGCGTGACACACTTCAGCACGTAAAGAGTATCAATAATGTGCGAAATTAGTTTACACGACGTTATTAACACACACACACACACATGTATATGTGTATATGTATATGCCTATGCTAGCAACAAGAGATTGACAAGTTAAGCAACAACAAAAACAAATAGGCAACTTTTCGCCGGCTGTGCAAAGTTCAACAGGGCAACATTTACTATCCCATATCTTATCGCTACATACATACATATATATAAATACATAAATACATACATGCCATGTTTCTCTTCTCATTCTTCATAAAATCACACAAGCTCCATCTATAGCTACTTCTTGGCATAGTTGTCACTTAACACAGCTGCTGCTGAAGTATTATGCTTGCATGAAGATTGATCTACGTCTTGAATGCATTTGAATGTGTTGGCAATTTAACGCCTCAATTAACGTGTGTTAAAGTGTGTGCAAATTTAATGTGTTTTGAGTATAGGTGCAATATGTCAAGCGCTTTTATAATTATGCAAATATCGTATCTAAATGCATGCGGTAAGCGTTTAAAAAATACACGAATGCAATTCTTAACAGTTTTACAAGTCATCTCATCTACGCTTAAAGGCTGCTATTAACAGTAATCGTTTCTGTTAGGTATTTCGCGAATCCAATCCTGCATTGTAATCCCTCAAAACTCTTATATACAAACATACATATATACATTTCTATATTGTGTGCACAAGACATTGCGCAACAGTTGGCAACAAAAAAAGTATAGTATATACGTACACACACACACACACACATACGTAATACATAATAAGTATGCATGTATGTGTACGTACCTGTAGAATGCCATGGCAAGAGAGATAAACAAAAATTATCATTCATTCTGGCGAGTGTGCGAAATCCAAAGGCGGAACAAACAAAACATTGAGACGCATATACAAATTTAGTGCCCAGCACCATCGGATTATCTACAAACAAATAATTTCACAAAACACAAAATACGAAAAAAAGCTTTGAAATCTAAGAAAACAACAATCGTTCACACTTTCTCTTTATTTATTCATTTCATATTCATTGAGAATCAATTGCACTTGACAAACACGCACACACATAAATAAACATGCATTTGTGTGCAAGTGTGCTGATTGTTGACTGCAAATAGCTATAACAGTCAACTGTAAACGATTGCCTACGTAGACGTCTTTGATTGCATTATAATGTTAATTACGTCTCCACACAAACACACACGCTCGGCGCTCTCTGTATCTTCTTCACAACACAATTTTGTTGCACACACACACACATATATATATATGCAAATTGAGAAATGTAAACAAAGCAGTGCCGCCGGCAAGTGGATTAACATGCATCAATGTATGTTTATGCGTGTGTATTTATTTTCGCATTGATTGCATTCGGCTGCTGTCAAAGTTGTTGCACTTTTGCACATCAAATTTGCATAAAATACCATTTGCCACCCAACTCTCGTGTGTGTGAGTCTGTGTGTTTTTTTTTAAACTGAAAATTGTCAATGCAAATCGAGGTGTAAATGTGCAAATGAAGCGAAAGATGGGAGGGCAAGGTAGAAATAACCTGACTAAAGTGTTGCTGTTGTTGTTAATTAACAGAGCGCAAGTTCCAACCTAATGAAAGGGGACTTGAAAAAAATAAGCTAATTATCGATATTGACATGACACACTAACAAAATATTACTGAATGTTGCAAATATGCAAAAAAGGTATTCCTTTTTTTCTCTCTCTCTCTCTCTCTCTCTCTCTCCCTCTCTCTCTCTCTCTCCCTCTCTGTCTAATGCAAATCGATCGAATTCTATCGAATCGAATATTATCGTTGCAGCTCTCTGTTACATAGCATCAGCAGATGTTAATTATATGTACATGCATGTTATGCTACTTATGTTACTATCAATATTTATATCTGATTTATATTTTCCATAGTTTTTAATGGGTGAAGCGCAAATGTTATGTGTATGTTAAGATACTTATTACTTTGCACTGTTAACCCAATAATAATTATGGAAAATAATAAATCAGATATTAATATTGATATTAAATGATAATATTATTGTGCAAATAAGCAGATATTAATTATTTAATAAAATAAATAGAACCAATGAGTAAATGACAAATTGGAATTATTAATATTTGCTGCGTGTTTGAGAGCGAACATTCCACAATTTTTCCCAACCTCCTTTCCAATAAAGCACTTATTCTAATTGTGAACGTCATGCAAACAACAACGGAATTTGATCACAATTTCAATTAGTCCATGGGGTTATCCATTAATACATGTATACATCCACACATGTGTCTAATTCCTAGAACAGATAACATCTTTTCATTTTTTGGTCAACGTGTACTCGATTTTTAGCAATAATATGATCTACACCGGACCCAGACCGACGGTACTAAAATTTTCTACACTGATTACACGATTAGATAATAACGCTAGTAAAATTTTGCAATAAGTGCCATGGGTTTAATTTGTCGATAACCACTTGAAATCAACTGCTCATAAGCTATTTACACGTAATTGAGGAAAACAATTATACATACCCCTTGCACACATTTTTAATGGGTATCTGCCGTTAAGCAGATGGTTCACATTCACAATAGATTCAACGCGACAAAGAGGGAAGGAGAGAGGGGAGAAGGTTGGATGCCATCTTTGTATAGCATTGAAAGAAGGCAAAGCACAAAAGGGAATAGCCAATTGCGATCAGCTGAGGGACAAAAATCGGCTATCGATTTAATTGTTATTGTTGGCGATGTCCTTGTGCTCAAAATGGGCCAATAAAACCAGTCAAGAGCCATAAGCGTCACACATCGTACGATCCACACACACACCAGCATACACACACACACACACACACACGCAGAGTAAACTGAAATTGAATAATTCAATGTCAGGCAAGACCTTGCCCAATGTTATTTTAACATACATATACATATGCATATGCATGCACACACTTGCATACATACATGTGCATACAATGCATACAGCAGCTGTTGCAATGCTCATGTTATAGTTAACAGTTAACTCACCTCTTGTTGTTGGACATTTTGCCATGGGCAATTATCCATAAAGCTGCCGTCATCCCCGCCACGCCGACGATGGCGCTTTGGTTGTGCGCCAATTTGCTCAGAGATGGAGCCATTTTTTCTTTCTCTTTTCGTTTAGTTTTCTTTTTTTTTTTGCGAAACTACTCTTTCTCACTCACATACGCGGCAACCACACAGATTAACACACGCACGCACTCCTCACACTCACGTGCAATGCGAACAACAACAAAAATAAATATATCCTGCGTTACAGCCGTCTTCAGCTCCTGCGGTGGAACTACTCTATATATATAAAAATATATATACACATATATGTGTGTGTTTTCGTTTTTAGCCTTTAGCGAATTTGAGCGTTGTTTTTATTATTTACATGGGTATTAATTAATAAGTAGCAACAATTGCAGCGTTGTTTTCTGTTTGGAAACTCTCACACGACGCAATTGAAAGATGGAGGTGAGAGAGAAGTAATACAAGAACTGACCAACAATTAACAACAAAATAGTCAGGTAGATTAATAGGCTGGACTTGGGAGCAACTGTGTTGTATATACGTTGCGCATCCGTATTTAACAACAAAAAAAACACGTCCGAACTCCGGTGAAACAACAACAAATGTGACCATTAGAGATGGTCGTTTGCGGCTCGAAAGCAACGATGAACCGCTTATCGATAAATTTGTGCAGTGCTGTCTTGCACGTTGCTCGCATGTTCACCAGCACTGTGTTAGCTATTTTTCTATGAACAGTGTCTGGCATCGCCAATTATCGATCTGTTTCTGCTGCTGCTGCTCGCTAAACAGCTGTTCCATAAGTTTCGTAGTAGCATGCAAATTCAAAACATTGGAGCACACACTGGCGCTATTTCTTGAGCGTCGCACACACACACGCACACATACATACGGCGAATTTATTTACGAGACTTGATTGTGTGTAGAACAAACACTTGGGG
Organism: Drosophila engyochracea; assembly: GCA_035042385.1. Classification (NCBI taxonomy): domain Eukaryota; kingdom Metazoa; phylum Arthropoda; class Insecta; order Diptera; family Drosophilidae; genus Drosophila; species Drosophila engyochracea. Next base: position 4,513,130 of record JAWNLK010000167.1, read on the forward strand.
TGGTACGTATACACCAATAAGTTTATTAATAATTCTTTCCGCTGACATACACCTGCATATATATATATATACATATATATATATACAATATATATAATGAATTTTGATTTCACACCTCAAAATCACAACAAACCAAATTGGATTTCAAATTCAACCAGTTGACAGCCAGCCAGCAGCAGGCAGCCATCGCTCGCAAGCACATTAGATAACCAAGAGAGAGACAGAGAGGGAGATAAATAAGCAGCCAGAAGCTCCAAAAGGTGCGTAAATCACCAAAATTTGGAGTGCACACATTGCAAATAATCGATGTGTGACAAGTGTCGGTCACACTGTTCTTGAACTAATTAGATATTGCATACGCATATGCATATGCCTGCACGTGTGTACACACTGCAATTGGCAAAAAAAAAACAGCAAAAAAATCAAAAACAAAAAAAAGAGGTTAAGTGAAGTGCGACGAGAAACCATAAATAATTTGTTGTGTGCGTTAAATCAGTCATCAGTCTGTACGCAGTTAATTTTGTTTGGCGTTTAGCGTTTTGCGTGCCGCAAGTCAATTGAATAGCGTGCGAAACGAAAAACGCGAAACGCTTTCGACACCAATTTTCCTAATCAACCGCAACATTATTATTATTATTGTTGTTGTTGTTATTGTGATTAAATGTACTCATTCTAATTGGATTTGCTGATGTGTCAATCAAATTATACAATTGCCATCAACTTGGCACCTTCTTCCGGTTTAGTTCAATTAAATCCCCATCCATATTCATATCCATATCTATATCTTATTTATATATATATATTATATACGTATATTTATATTATTATCTTATCTCGTTTTGTTGTGCAAGTGGCGGCTGCAAATCCCATTGCATAACATCCTGTTGCCAATAATCCCAATCAGATTATTATTTAAATATATTTTTACACACACATACAAACATACAGTTATTTTTTGATTCTTTTGACCAACGTGAATCGAGTTTACTTAAGTTCTTATCGATAACGTTTCGATTAGTGGCAATTAAACAGGGTTCGGTTAAGGATTATAGAATTTGTTCAAGAAAGCGTAAACAAACAAAGAAAATTTGTTTTTGATTTTTGTAGATATATAGATATATACATATATATATGCACATTATATTGTGTATAAGTACACTGCGAGAAAAAGTGCACGTCTTGTGGAATATAAGGAGGCAAACTAAACTGATTCACTAAGGAATGAATTTAGACTAAATTTTAAAAATAAAAACTATAAAATATAAATACAAATAAAATATATATTTATAATTCTTAAGCTAGTTGTTTTCTGTCAGTGTAGCCAAAAATTAATTTATGCCTATTGTCATATATTTTTCCTCTTCTAGGTTTTGGCAAACACACACAGACACACACGCTGCATACATACATTTTACATTGCGCAGTTGTACGGTTTCAAAGTACAAATAATGGCAGCCAGACCTTGTATATATATATATATATATATATATATATATATATATATATATATATAGTATAAGTCTGTAGCATAAGCTGAGATCTGAGACGTCACTGATAATCGGCAAATTTACTACCCGCCCTAGTTTAAAGTCGAAAGTACAGCAAATCTGATAACACCTTATTTTTGTTTTGCATCACGCGTTAAACTACAGACATACTCTGTACGCTTATATATTACATCTTGTACATAATCCTATCTGTGCTACTATATTCCCAAAAGATAAGGACAGCAAACAGATGCCTTATCTATGCATCCATTCGTTTGAAAAAGGCGCGTTAAAATTTGAGAAAGCGATCGCAACAATCGATGACTATCGATACCAATCTACTGGAGCACATCTCTCTTTGCGTTCGCTGCCCGACCAAATGTTCGTTCGGGTTCTCGTACTCAACAAACGAAGCAGGCTCTGTTTTTTTATGTAGTTAGTTTTTCGACGATTCGACGCCTCCTCGAATTTTATGAATGGTGTGGAGAACAACTTTAGCTTTTATTTTTATTTGGATGAAACAAGAAAGCGTTCTTAAGAGCTCTCAATATTCATGTTTCATAAAATGCAAAAAAAAGAGAATGTTATGCCGTTTAAAGTGTAGAGTGACCATACCCTGTCATACCCATACCATTATGAGTATAATAATTAATTACGTTTTTGTCCGTTAAAAAGCTCAAAAGGATTTTGTGGTTAATCATTATACACGTACACACTTATGCCCACATACACATATTTCTTTCAGACTTGCGTCTTAGCACTGCTCACAGACACGCATTTATAACCGGTTATTTGTTTTTTTTTCTTTTCTATAATTTAATTCTTGCGGCTACACTTTGATATGTATATGTGTGTATGTATGTATGTAAAATTATTTGTTTAATCTTATCGAGCTTGATAACAGGCCCCTCAATACCCAAAAAAAAAGTTAAGCAGCACACCAATACCAATTCATAAAAGACATCGAGCTGGTTTTGCTGCTTGACGTGAGCTCTTATAAAATCAAGTTCAGGCACACGTTGAGATGCTCTTATACAATCAAGACTGTATTCAGTGGTGTTCTTGTTGTTGATGTTCGCGTCGGCAGCGCTGCCTTGATTTTTGCACATATTATAAGCTCGCTTATTCATTCCGCTTATGTATCTGTTTTTGCAGTGTCATTGCAACAATTAAGATACAGTGAAGAGGACAACAACCGTTAAGATGAGTCGTCAACTGTTAAGAGGTACATCGCTGCAGCGCGCTGCCAACGTCGTCGCTGCGACATCGAGCAGACCTATGGGCATACAGCCAGCGCATCCAATGGAGCATCGCAGTCCGCTGCAGCAGCAACAATGTAAACTAACGCCAAGCATTGTCATACGTCGCTGGAAATCGTTTCTACATAACAATAACAGCAGCGCTCAAACAGCAACAGCAGCAACAACAGCAGAAGCAGCTACAGTCACTGCGACAGCGACGCCACGCCGCAGTCAAGCTGAAACATTGAACGCGCGTGGTAGCCATTCACCGTTCGACGCTCCTTCTCGGTTAGTAGAAACCCACTTCCCCTCCTTGCGTTCGTTCTTCGCTTGCTGTTTTGCAAAATTTAACATTCGTGCGTGCTTTGCATATCCTGTTAATAACAGTGTTTTTAGTGTTTGACTAAACTACATTTTGTTTTTCTTGTTTTTTTTCTGTTCTTTTTTGTTTTTGTTTGCAGCTGTATGTCGACGAAAAGCCAAAACAACATGAAATTCGTTACGATAGACAACATCAATGCCAACTTTAAGGCAATGGAATACGCGGTGCGCGGCCCGATCGTAATACGCGCCGGCGAAATCGAAAAGGAACTGTTAAAGGTGAGTTATCTCTGCTAACACCCCTCTACTCCCCACACAGAGAGATACACATGGCATCTTCGTGTTTCACACTGTTTTGCGTTTTGCATTCGCACATTATTTACATTTCTCGCACCTGTTATCCCTCAAACGACTCCAGCGTGTCTGTAATTGTGTGAGTGTTATGTATATGTGTATTTGTGTAAATATAAGCTTTAACTCAAAGTGTTATGAATTGACGTTATGAATAACGTGTTACTTTTTTTCTTATACGTTTCGTGACGGTAAACGTTAAAGTGGTTCGAAATTGAAATTATGACGTACAAAATATTTTCCCTTCTTATTTGTAATATTACAAAGTAGTAGTAACAGCAAATCTAGTTTTTCCTATTTACAAATTTTGGAGAAAAGTAATTTAATGTTTTATGCTCAATCCACGTATTTATTCCCATTATTATAGTAGCAACTTAAACTTATCCAAAAATTTGATCAATTATCGCAGCACAATTTTATTTCCAGAAATTAATTGACCCAATGGCGAATAGGTTGATGGCCCAATATGTGCACATATCATTCTTTATAATCTTTAATTATTGTTTTTTCTTTTCCCTCTTTTTTTTGTTGCTTTTGTCGCTCTTTTTTGATGTTTATTCCAGCTCTTAAATTCTTTTGTTTATTATCGTTTCCGCTTAGCTCCTTATTATTATTTGTCTGGCCCATTGCCCAGTAGGAGAAGAGTCAAGTTCAGTGAACGTCCTTCAAAATGCCGACAGCAATTGTTCCATTCGGCATTTGATTGCTTCTGCTTCTTCTTCTTTGACCTTAGCTGTTACTGTTACTTCTTCATCTGCTTCACCTACTGCTGCTGCTGTTACTTCATTGCGCTTGTATAAGAGAGTTAGATAGGGAGAAAGTGGATGCTGTTTGGCATCCTTATCAAACGGACAACAGCAAACAACAAATTTGCGCATGACCAAAATAAATTATATATATGTATATGTAATATGTATAACATAAAGTCCTTACGCACAAAGCTCCACATTTTGTTTGTAATATTTTATACCCATCAAAAAGGGGTACCCCAAATGTGGGTATATTGAAATAATTTCAAGCGTTTATAAAAGTTCAAGAACAACATCAAATTCTCATGTAGCCCAAGTTTATTTCATATTAGCGATAACTGTCGACGATACCTACAAAATTGTACCTTGAACCATCGTTGAAATTGCATCAAGTTCAGCTGAGCAACGTAAAAGTTGTCAAAGAAGCAAGCTTTTTTGTATATATATATACACACACACACACACAGAGACATACTTCCATAGAGGGTATTTAGCCCTCTCTCTCTCTCTCTCTCTCTCTCTCTCTCTATCTCTCCTACTCTCGCTTTCGACAAGCGCACTCTTGTTTGTCCAGCGCAACGCAAAAAAAAAATGCTCTCTTCGCATTTGTTGACGGCTGCCATAAATCAACCTAACACCGACCCCAGCCCCAGTCTCCCACGCCACCGCAGCAGGCATATATTGCACTGTAACAAAGTATGTAATTATGTGTGTGTGTGTGCGTGTGTGTTTTATTTCCCATGATTCGCATTTATTGTTTAGCTGAACGCTCTTTCTCTTGCTTATTTGACTTTTTACATTTTGCGATGTTATTGCTGCAGCTGTTGTTGTTGTTGTTGCTTTTGCTGCTGTAGCTGCTACTGCTGCTGTTGTTGACATTTCTCCCCATATTCCCCATTAGCAAACTTGCTCATTCGCATCACTTTTTCTCTGTCGTTTGTTTATTTTTCTGCGGGTTCTTCCATCGGGTTTTGGACTTGGATTAAAGTCGAGTTTCGAAACTTTTTGTTTGATAAGTTGACAAATCGAAATGCGTCTGTCAACCAGAAACGACAAATGTCATTTCACATACGTAAATACGTACATGTACATACATACATACATACATACACACATACGTATTACATATGCTGTTAATCTTTGATTAAAGGCAAATCTCGACTTTGTGTTGCTGCTTACTTCATACACATTTACTGTTGTCTTACATTGACAGATAACAGCAGCCCCTAATGACAAACTTGGCTTGACGCTATATATTTGTATTTGTTGTATTTGTTGTAGCTCATTGTGCATATCAATAAATTCGAAACGTTTCCATCAATTTTGCAATTGGCCCTCGACCAACTGGAAATTGTTGCATTTGAATACACTTTAAGTCTCTTTCGCTTTCTTACCCTCCCTCTCTCTCTCTCTCTCTCTTTCTCAGCAAGTGCTGAGTTGGGTGAACTCGACTACGATATACCCTATTCTAGTCCACAAAGCCGAATTCAAATCCACGTCTAGCGACACACAGTTTATAAAGAAAGTGTTTGGACTCAGGGAAAAAATCATCTTTTCTCATTTCTGTTGCAAAAACATGTATTTCATTATTGACTTTTGCTTCTTCTTATTGTTTTTGTATATATGGTATATATGATATGTTATGATAACTATTACTCATATGTAGCTAAAGTCTTGGGTATCTGTTTCTCGATCTTTCTCTCCCGTTCTCCCTCATTCGCCTTATGTAACACGTAATATATCCATAAACTGAAACTGGAACTGGAACCCACAACCCAAATCTATTTGTGGCCGTGTCTCATCAAGCGATTGATTATGGACACTGTGTAGAAAGAGAAAATTATAGAATGCCATCCATTTATCCAGTTATCTCGATCCATATTCTATTCGAAGTGGTCTCTGCTCGAAACTTTATAGCTGATAACTATGGCTGTGTTGTGTATAAATATATACATATATCATATATCATATCGGACCGATAAGTTAAGCATATGACTTTGTGTGATAAGATTCTGCAACTGAGTTAGAATTCTTAACGTTTACTTACCTTTCCTTGCTTTCAAGTTTCAAGTGCTTGTTATATAACAATTTGTAGACGTCAATATAACTTGAGAGAAATATTGAATGCATAGTAAATATGAAAAGGTTTCCAATATAATATATATATATAATATATTAAATGCGAATTGAATTTCTATATAATTAAACTATATCAAATATATAAAATTGCAATTTTTGTTGTTCTGGAAAATTCAGTTTTGCTTACTTTAATTCGTGGTTAAAACTTTTCAACTTTTGGACAACATTTTGGTTGAGATTAGATTAGTGTATACTGCTATTGTGGCTATTATGATAAGCATATATATATATATATGTATATATATAATGTTTTCGACAAAAAGCTTATTTTTGATGTTATGTCTTGTTTCTGTTTATACCTTGTAAACCCTACTCCGAAGTGGCTCAACAGGCAATCGAAAGTATTTCTGATAAAGAATGAAGTATATATATATATATATATAGCTCGCGGCGTTTGTTAAGTTGAGTACTTTATCTCAAAAAACTCAGGCCCCAAATTTGAAAATTCATCCATAAAACTGAAAGCTTTTCTAATTTTTGGAAATAATTTCCAAATATATAAAAAAACATTTCTTAAAAATTAGAATGGCTTCTATTATATTTTGTCAGAAATATTTGACTAAACAAAAAATATATTTCTGTAAAGTATCATTATAAAAAGCTACTCTCGAATTAACAAAAGAAAAAACTAAATTTTATAAATTGGCGCGAAAATTATGATGATTTTCTAAGAGCTATCTGGACTAGAGCATTCAAACTTCTGAAATATCCGATCTATTTATTTCAATGTTACTCGCCTTGGTCAAACTTTGCCCAATGTAAACTCTGGCAAATGGAAATTGAGGGCCACATTGCAGCCAATTTAGTCACATATTAAATATTGTATGGGCAATGTGTGTGCGTTTGTGTGTGTGTGTGTGTGTGTGTGTGTGTGTGTGTGTGTGTGTGTGTGTGTGTATGGATGGGGTGTGTGCATGTTAATATCAAATAGAGTGCATTGAGGTCGTTGTTGTGTGAATAGGCAGGGCTACAAGTGGCGCTTTGGAGTGGTAATCGGACGGAGAACGGTGGATGGGAGGGGGGGGGGGGGTGTGAGTGGATGGTTGTTGTGCATTTCTTGCATGAGTTATTTCTCGCTTTTGATGGCATCGAATGCAAAGCAAATCACGAACCACACGAAACACCATCCTTCATCAGCAGACCCCTCGCAACCCCCCTCCCTTCCTAACCGATGAACGTATCCAAAACAAATATAATTTCAGTCATGCAAAGCTCTTCCAAGCACAAACCGCAAACAACAACAACAACAGCAATAACAATAACAATAACTAGGGAAAAATTAACGCCAAGTTAATTTACTCGAAAGTACCTGTTAATTGCAATAAACAGAAGCCTGACTAAAAATAAAAACAAACAAGCAAGAATATTTAGTACCCAAAACATTTGCCACATTCAGTTTCGCAACATTTTGCGATTCCATTTTAAGTTGTTGTCGTTGTTTCATCAATTTGTGAATTGGAAAAATTATAGCTTGATTTAAAGATTAAAAAGCAATTCATTAAAATGCAGATAATCAAACAATTGAACAATAATAACGGCATTACATACATCAATTCGAATAACTAATACAAAAATTGTTTTGATTGATTAACTTTGAATTGTATTTCAAAATAAGCGCGTATCTTGCTTGAAATATGAGCTGTTTGACAGTGATTGATTGATTGATTGATTGATTGCCCTACTTTTCATAACATCCACACGTAAATCGATAAATCATTGCAAAAAACCACGAAATACTCAAAATTCGCAAAATACTTGGCGAATGTTGAACGTATGCGAATTTTATCCCCAAAATGTGCAGTCAACTGTGAAAATTCGAGAATGTGAGAAATGTTGTTAGGCTGTTGCCTCGTTTGAGTACCCCTACCCTTTACCCCCTAATAGGAAGTGTTCGCACCCTAATGGAGCGCAGCAAGTGAGAATGCTCGACTGCTGATTGCAGTCGGATCAATCTAGAAACGTACAATAAATAATTTTTGACGCGGCTGATCAAGAACATATATGTAATTTATGATTCCTTCTTTGTGCTTTTGTGCGCAACTTCTCCCATTTTGAATGGGAACAACTTCAATTCAATTGATACTAACTGAACCAACTCCCTTTCTTTCTGCCAGATTGTATATTGTTGTGTGTTTGGTGTAATTGAATGTGTGTGTTTGTGCCACGCCCTCCACCACTCCTACTCGCATTAACTTGGCAGCAATTTGGCCAACGAGCAATTAGCAATTACCATATTTGATTCAGGCACATTAAAAGCACATTAATCAAGAAATCAATTTGCGCCAAATTGTAGGCCAAATGTAATTTGGCTAATGCTTCTCATACTAAATACATATTTAATGTTTGTGTTTATATTTGTTTTTGCTGTTTACTGTGTTTTGCAGGGCGTGAAGAAGCCATTCGATCGGGTCATTCGGGCCAACATTGGCGATTGCCATGCGATGGGTCAAAAGCCTTTAACCTATTTACGACAGGTGAGTACACTCGAAAAAACGAAACGAAACCAGCGAAACGAAGACCAGAGAAAATACTCTGATATTGTAAATGAGCAGAAAACTCTCCACTTCTTGTGAGTAGGTTGAGGTGAGAAGTCATTCTGATTTGCACTTATCGATTATTATCGATTTCCCAGAGCCCAAGTATGCCAATCTTTGAATGAGCAATAGAGCAATAGAGCAATCCAGCCACACAAATTTGTTGGCTCTAGCTTTCAAATCGCCTTTGTTTGTTTTATCGGCTTGCACTTATCGATTATTATCGATTTCCGATACCCTCTGGTTGCAGAGTTTAACTAATTCTTCTCTTTCTGTTTTTCTTTTTGTTGCCTTCTCCATAATAATACAATTTGCTTTGCGGCAGCTAATGTCACTTACCATGGAGCCCCGTCTGCTGAACTCTCCCGAGTACCCCGATGACATGAAGAAGCGCGCCCGCGATCTTCTGGACGCCTGTCTGGGCGGATCGACCGGCTCGTACACCGACTCGGCGGGCATTGAGTTCGTGCGTCGCCAGGTGGCTGCCTTCATCGAGAAGCGGGATGGCGGAGTGCCCTGCGACTATCAGAACATCTATTTGACTGGCGGCGCCTCGCCAGGCATTAAGAGCGTTCTGTCGCTCCTCAAGTGAGTAGAGAATCCCAGTCTGTGCAAGCTTACAGACAGACCAAATGCCAAATCCCAAATACTTTTCCATTTTACTTTTTATCTAGCTATCAAAGTCAAAGTAATTAATTAATTGACTTAATTACTGCAAATATTTGAAATACTTAAACTAATTTGACTCAAAACTGATAATAGTTAATTACAAGTAATTAAATAAATACTAAATACTTTTTTGGCTTTGGTTTTGTTGGCAACAAAACTATTCGAAATATACGTGATTAATTTTGTATATTTCTTGACAGCTGCACTGTGGATGGTAAGAAGCCCGGCGTAATGGTGCCGATACCACAGTATCCACTGTACTCGGCCTCGCTGACCGAGATGGGCATGACGAGGGTTGACTATTTCCTGGATGAGGATAACTGCTGGGGACTCGATCGCAAGGAGCTGCAGCGTTCCTACAACGAGGCCAAGAAGCAGTGCAATCCACGCGTGCTGGTCGTCATCAATCCGGGTAATCCCACCGGCCAGGTGCTCACCCGCAAAAACATTGAGGAGATCATCAAGTTTGCGTACGACAACAAGATGATCATCATGGCCGATGAGGTCTACCAGGCGAATATCTACGATAAGAACTCCAAGTTCTATTCGTTCAAGATGGTCATGAACGAAATGGGCGGACCCCACCGCACCCAGGAGCTGATCAGTTTTCTGTCCGTCTCCAAGGGTTATCTCGGCGAATGTGGCATTCGTGGCGGTTACATGGAGGTTATTAACATGTGTCCCCTCGTTAAGGCCGTCCTCACCAAATCAATAACGGCACAATTGTGCAGCACCACCGCCGGCCAGATTGCAGTCAGTGCTCTGGTCAATCCACCCCAGCCCGGTGAGCCATCCTACGAACTCTACGAAAAGGAAAAGACCGCCGTTTTGGGTGCACTGAAGGAGCGCGCCAAACTAGTCTACGATACGCTTAGCACATTCGAGGGTTACACGGTGAATCCGGTGCAGGGCGCCATGTACGTTTTCCCCAAGATCGAGATACCGGCCAAGGCTGTAGAGGCGGCCAAGGCCAAGAAGATGCATCCGGATTTCTTCTATGCATATGAGCTGCTCGAGACGACGGGTAAGTCCACTAACCACCTGCTGTTTAATAATAGCCGAATGCTCAACTATGCCCAACATTTCCTTTCCGACATTCACATTCCATAACATTTCCCGATTCCCATCCAAGGGTTGTAGTCAACAAGTGAGTGTTATCGCTTGATCGATTTGATTACGATTTCTCTGATTGATTGAAGAATAAAACATTTAATTAAAATATAAAAAAGAATCAAAAATTCAAGAGGATTTCCATTTCCATGCAATTATTATAAATTGTACAACTTTTCTTAGTTTAATCAAATTACAAATGGGGAAAATGTACATTTGAGAATTTGAGAAATGTTGATGATGTTGAGTGCAAACGGGCTATAAGTCAATATATTATCCTTGATTAATCTTAACTAAGCCCGTTCCCATTTCCTTTTCAGGCATTTGCATTGTGCCCGGCAGCGGTTTTGGCCAGATACCCGGCACGTATCATTTCCGTAGCACAATTCTGCCGCAGACAGACTTGCTGAAGGAGATGATGAAGAAGTTCGGTGTGTTCCACACCGAATTCATGAAAAAATACCAGTAGATCCCGTAGGTGCTGCGATGGAACCGTCAGTACAAGTGGATCCTGTACACACAACGATGGATCCATCCAGGCCGCTCTCCATTAACCAAATAGACGATGTTTTACGACGCTGCAGCTTTTAGCCAACTAAATAGAAGAAACACACCATTTCGTTTATTATTATTATTGCTTATTATTTTCGTTTGCAACATTAAAAATAAAAAAAAATAAAACAATAAAATATTCAAACATTATTTAGATGTATACTTATAAAAGGTTTCATCGTATCCGATTGTACTTTATATGTTCCATATGTGTTTTATCTATTGATATATTGGCTCGGAGTGAAAGCAGAAATGAAAGGAGCATAACTTAAATTGACAATAATGAATTGTTTGAGTAAAAATAATGGCTTATTGCTTTGTTGCAATTATATGTATATTATGATATTGTTGAAAGATTAAAACAAAATATGATTATTATCGTACATCGTACAATTAAATATCTTTACTAAATGTTAAATATAAATTTTAATTGTATTGTTGTTGAAAATTAAACTACATTCACAAGTGTATGCCAAATCAATTGGTTTTCAGCATGTTCAATTGGGTTTAAAAGTAGAAAACGACAAAGGTTGGTGGGGTTCGATTAGCAACTACACTGCAACAATCACATATTCAAAATACATATGCATTCAAATACACATCGTCTAGAAACCAGCACATATAATACCACTCAATATTATTATATATTACACCAACTTTATACAAGTTGTTTAATTAAATGCGTGTACCAAACATCAAAACTACCATGCGTTTTTTCTCAAGGGATATATGAATCCTAGAAGTCCCTATTATGGGTGGATTTTTGGATTCCGATGCTAATTCGCTCGACTCGGCTCTTGGGTTCTTAGATAACCGCATAATATTAACGCACCATCTAAGGATATTAGCGAGCTAGAGATATTTAGACTTAGTAAAAATGTTTAAAAAACAAATGGCAAAAATCACAAAATCAACCGTAACTTGGCCATTTCAAGGACTAACCGGATGTCCTTTGGAACAAAAATAGTCACTAGCCTTTCGATTCAAATAAAGTAATAAAAATAACGAAAGTCATTGAAACAACTGAAATAGAAGGATTTTGTTTAAAACAAGAAATTGATCATAGCTCAGCTATATCCTGTCAAAACTAGACGAGTCTTATGTGAAAACTGGCCAAAGGACATTCAAATTCTAACAAGCGTTGGGTTCTTAGATGACCCCATAATCCTTGAATGTAGTTCGGTATAGTTGGTCATGGAGATTCTAACTCATCATATCCTTTGCAACTGCGCAATGAATTGGCCGAGTTATAGCCTACTTTCTCGATGTTCACGTGCGCCTAAAAGTATGCTGCATCTTTCTAAATCTAGCGTAATTTAGCCAATGCAACAACCTACTTTGTGTCATTGGTGCTATCATATAAATTCCATATACCTTCCCCTCAGAAATCGCTCATAGATATCTACGCTGGAGGATATGACACCATATGAGTCATGGTCAGGCAAAAAACCGCCTGTAAGTCACCTAAAAGTTTTCGATACAAAGACTATCGTACTTAACAAGAAGTACAATGAGAAATTCTTACCAAAAGGTGAGGTGAGAGTACTAGTTGGTTAATCTGCAACAGCTAAGGTATACCGATTGTATAATCCCGATTCACGAAAAGTAATCGTAGCAAGAGATGTGATATTTCTTGAAGGTGAAATGACAAATGACAGCGTAAAGGACAGAATCTCGTTGTGTAATAATGATGTTACACTGATCATGAAGAATGTCGAAGATGAGCTTGTAAGTCTTCAAACTGGCGATCGAGAAAATTCCGAACGAGATGACGAGGTGCCAAATATATCTACAGATGGAGACATTGGTGACGACGAGGAAATCGAGTCAAGCGAGGCACCGGGAAAAAGAGGTCCTGGAAGGCCAAAGGAAGTACGCACCGTGCAGCCAGGACGCCCTCGAAAGCAGTACAACATTTTGAATGTTATGGCAACGGATGACGTAGCTGCACCTGCTAGCGTCAATGCAGCCTTGAGTTCTGCTCATGTCAATGAATGGAGGGCATCGATGCAGAAGGAGATAGACAGTCTGCACGAAAACAAAACTTGGGAGTTGATTGATCTACCGAAGGGAGAGAAGGCAATTGGCTGTAAATGGGTATTTGCAGTGAAGCGTGACGAGCATGGCAAAGTAGTACGCTTGAAGTCTCGACTAGTGGCCAAAGGATGCGCCCAACAATATGGCGTAAATTACAATGAGACGTTCTCTCCTGTGGCCAGATATTCGACAATCAGATTTCTGATTGCTCTAGCGGTAGAAAATGGTATGTATATGCATCAGATTGACATGTCTTCTGCCTATCTCAACAGTGAACTGCGAGATGTGGTTTATATGCGGCGACCAGAGGGATTTGCTAACCAAGATTTCCCTAACCGAGTCCTAAAACTCAAGAAGTCGCTGTACGGCCTTAAAGAGAGCGGCCGTGAGTGGAACGAGAAACTAAACACCGTGCTAATTAGGATTGATTTCACTCCATGACCCAGCGAGCCATGTTTGTACATACGTCGTGAAGCCAGCGAACTGAATGTGATAGTCGTATATGTCGACGATCTTATTGTGGCCAGCACAAGCAAGGAAGATCTGAACTGCGTGAAGGAGCGCATATCACAGGAGTTCGACGTAGTCGATGACGGGCAATTGAAGCATTTCCTAGCATTTCCTGTCTTGCATTCCCGTTTTGTAGTCTTAATCTGTTGTTGCCTGCGAGCAACGGTAATTATAAGTTCCTTATGATCAAGACCTTCTTCGATGGTATGTTTAAGCTACTTTCATGACGTATGTGTCAGTCGCTTTTGGTCGCTTGAATCGCGTAGTATAAGTCGCATGAAGCGGACATATATTCTGTATTAAATACAAAGCTCTGGATAAATATAAACCCCAAGTTATAATAGTATGTAATTAAACACATTTCGCATTGTATTTAATAATTTTTATTTTGTTCACCCTAAAATTTCAATATTTTACAAATTATGTCGATAGATTACATTAAAAAAAAAACCGATAATATAAGAATAAGAGAAACTCACAAAATACTCGTACCTCTTCCGATCTCTCTCTCTCTCTTTCCAATTCTTGATCGTCATTCCGGTTGTTTGATGTGTGTTGTTTTTGTTGCTGTTGTGTTTCTGTATTTGTTGTTTACCGTTGTTTTCTCTGTTTAATCGCTATGCACTTACATTCTAAACATAATCCACAAAACATTGTGTGTGTTTTTCTCATACTTGCGGGATTGCTATTCTAATATGTATATATATATATATATATATATATATACATATATATAAATATACATATATATATGTATATATATATATACATATATATATATATATATATTTATATATATGTGTGCTGTGGGTTGCTTCGAAATTTATCGTTTCAATTTTTTCTTCACACATATATATATATTTATATACATCATCATAAATTTGAAATGGGTTTTCATTTATATTTGGTTGTTGTTTTTCATTTTGTGGCGAGCTGTGTGTCTTGTCCGAAATTCACAGTATATATATCTACATATATATACAATATATAATCCAAAAAACTGGCTGTAATAGGAAAATTGTATATGCTGTGTTGATTTACACAATCACACATCTATTAAATATGTATATATGTGTGTGTGTGTGTGATTGTGTGTGTGTGGGTGTGTGTATTGCGGTAGAGGTGTTGTGAAGAGCTGTCTTGGATGGTGGTTGTCCCGTCTCCTTCTTCGTCCTTCACCTTCACCTAGTGGCGATCCCTCGAGTCCGAGCGGCTGCGACGATCCCGTGAGAAACTGCGACTGCGGGTCCTTGAGCGTCTTGGAGAGCGTGATCTGTAAATAAATGGTGGGCGGAGTGGGGCGAGTGGTTGGCATGGCCGGTGGTTGTTTTTAGTTAAACATTTTGGCAGACAGACAGTGAGACAGTGAGTGAGAGAGTGCGAAAGAAATATAGGAGAAAGAGAGAGAGAGAGAGAGAGAGAAGAAAGAGAAAATACAAAAAATTAAATAGATTTTTTAGACATGCGTTTTGACACATAATTTTTGTTGTTGATTTTTTTGTTTAGTTTTAACAATTTTACTCCATATCAGTTTTTAGTTCTTTCTTTTTTTGTTTATTATTCTTATGGAGGAGTTGAGAGGAGGTGGTTGGTTGGTTGTTTGGTGGTTGGTGGTTGATAGTTGGCTTTCAATTTGTGGTGATTGTTGTGGCTGTTGAGCGGGCGTTGAGCTGACCTGAAGAAGCAGAGCTGAGCTGAGAGAACGTTGTCAACACAATTTCTTTTCATTATTTCTTTGCTTTGCTTTTCTTTTCTTTGTTGCGCAGGGGGGCTGGCTGAGAGATGAGCTGAGCTGAGCTGAGAGAACGTTGCCAACACATTCGCTTTTTTCTTTTGTTTTCTTTCTTTTTTGTGGAGATGGTGCTGGCTTTTTTTTGATGAACGAAGAGCAGACTGAGAAGACTTGGTGTTGTGGCTGTTGTTGTTGTTGTTCAGTTGCAACGATTGATTGGTGAAGGAAAAGTGGTTGTTATTGTTGTGGTAGTTGTGTGTATGTGTGTGGCTGTGTGTTTGTGTGGTGTTGGTGAGGATGCTTGTTATTGTTGGTGTTTTGTGGGGCAACACACGTTGTTGAAAGCTCTTGGTGTTGTTGTTGCTGCTGCTGATCGGTCACATACACACACACGCACACGCAAGTGATGGAGCGAAGGCGGGTCGGGGCGGGGCGGGTAAGTGGAAGAAACAGTTGAAGAATCGCTACTGCATCCGCGCATTGTGTGGTGTTTGTTGTTGCAATTCTAAATTATATATGTATATATATATATATACATTTTAAGTACATGTATATATATGTATATATATTTGTTAATTAGTTATGTGTGCGGGTTGTGTGTGTATGCTGTGTGTGTGTGTATGCTGTGTGTGTGTGTATGCTGTGTGTGTGTGTATGAGAGAGTGTGCGTCTGTAAGGGCACAACAACAACGTACAAAAAGGAATTATAAAAGAACTAACTAAACAAATAAAACGATAACGATAACGATAACAAGAAAACGAAAAACAATAGAAAGTAAGAAGTAAACAGTTATCTTCGATATAGCCGAAGATTTTGAATCCCCTGCAGACATATATGCCAGATATATACGATACGATAACGATAACAATAAGCGATAACTACTTGTTGCTCACATGTGCTGAGTTTGCTCAACAATAAAGTTAAAGTTGTTGTTGATGCAATAACTTAATTATCAATGTATAATACGACAGACAGACTGACATAAATATACATATCGATATAGATATATCTATATGGGATCAACATAGACGCTATTTCAAGCTTACACATTGAACAAAACACAAGAGTACAGAAATACTGGGACCTCTTCCTGCAAGGCATTTTAGAGACAACACGATAACGATAACCATAACAAAATAACACAATTATAATAACAAAAAACCAAAAAAAAAAAGTACTGTTCTGGTTGGCTAAATATTTGAGAGCAATTTTACATACGCTTGCATTTTGGTTTCTTTTTTGCTTTACGTGACAAATTCGGAGGTGGTTGTTGTTGTTGTTGGTGATTATTGGTGGTGGTGGTTGTTGTTGTTGTAGTTGTTGTTGCGGTTGCGGTTGCAGGAGGAGTAGTTGCAGTTGCAGTTGCAGTTGCAGTTGAAGCTCAAGTTGAAGTTGAAGTGGGTGAACAGTGAAGAAGCGAAGCGCAGCTGAATTTGAAGACATGCCTCATTTTTCTTGTTCTTTTTCTTTTTGGCTTGTTTGTTTGGATGGTTGTTTGGCTGATTGGTTGATTGGCTGATTGGTTGATTGATTGATTGATTGGTTGGTTGGTTGGTTGGCTGATTGGTTGGTTGGTGTTGGGGTGACCAAGCCGACAACAGGGTGTGGAAAGGTGCTTGGTGCAAAACTGAGGTGAGCTAGAGCTAAGAGCAGCTTTGTATATATAAATATATATTTTGAGAGAGAGAGAGAGAGAGAGAAATAGAGAAGAGCAACAACAATAATGTTAAGACATAAACAATACAAAAAGAAAAAACCGCTAATCTTTGGCAAGTTGCTGTTGTTGTTGCTATTGTTGTTGTTGTTGGTTTTGTAGTAGCTGTAGCTGTAGTTGTAGCTGTTGGTTGTTGTTGAAGTTGTTGTTGGTTGTTGTTGTTGGTGGTGGTTGGCTGGCTTTTAAAGATGACATAAGATGATATTTATATTATATATATACACATAATATACATATAAATATATATATAATGTGGGGACAGAAGAAGCAGAGGCGTTGCAGTTGACGCAAGTTGAAGTCTAAAGTTGTCAACGAGTTGTTGGCTGGTTGTTGCAAGCGTTGATTGACTGGTTGGTTGATTGATTGGCTGATTGATTGGTTGACTGGTTGATTGGTTGACTAGTTGGTTGGTTGTTTGGTTGGTGGTGTAATTGGAGTTAGATTTTTGATTGCAGCTGGGTCAGTAGTAGTTGCACTTGTTGTTGTTGTTGTTGTAGTTGGTTGATAAGTGTTGTTTGGATGTTGTTGTTGTTGAGGTTGTGTTGTTGTTAATAATGTGAATGGTCGTTGGTCGAAAATAGAAGCTTATGATGAAATATGAAGATTGTTGTTGTTTACTATTGTTGTTGTTGCTATTGTTGTTGTTGGTGGTGGTGGTGGTGGTGTTGTTGGTGAAGTTGCGACGAAAGCTGAAGTCAAAAGTTGATTGATTGATTAACTGCTTGCACAGTTGCGCTCGTTGCACTTGGTGTTCGTGTTATTCGGGGGTCTAAGTGTGTGTCAGTGTGTGTGGTGAGTATGATTTAGAAAGAGACAGAGAGAGAGAGAGAATAGGTGTTGTGCTGTTGTTGATGCGGGTTGTTGGTGTTGCTGTTGTTGTTATTGCTGTTGCTGTTGACTGATCAAAAGACAGGCGAAAGTACGTTAAGTACAAATCGTTGTCGATAGCATATTGAGAGAAGTAGCGTATTGTTGTGGTTGTTGTTGTTGTGATGTGTTGCAGTCGCTATTGTTGCTGTTGTTGTTATACTTTCTGCGGCTGCTGCTCTTGTTTGTTGCTGTTGTTGTTGCTTTTTTTGCAGTCAGCGAAATATATCGTATTTGTTGAAATCGAAATTGATCATAGAGCTGCGCAATTTGATTGGGCGTGTTGTTGTTGTTGTTGTTGGTGGTGGTGGTGGTTGTTGTTGTTGTTGTGGTGGTGTTGTTGGTGAAATGTGTGTAAGAGGAGGAGCAGGAGCTGTTGTTGTTGTTGTAGTAGTTATGAGACGTGAAGTTGTTGTTCTTGTTGTAGTAGTTGTACTTGTTGAAGGAAGAGGAGGAGTAGTAGAAGTTCTAGTAGTAGTAGTAGCTGTTGTTGTTCTTGTTGTTGTTGTAGTTGTTGTTGTTGTGCTTGTAGTAGAAGTAGGCTTTATCCTGCAAAATGATTGTGAAACCACATTAAAACTGGGCCCCATTCGTTGATGATTTTTTTGTGTTATTTTTCTTTGTTTAACTATTTTCATGATTTTTTTTATAATTTTCTTTTTTTTTTCTGAATGTGGTTTTTCAGTTTTACTAAAACACAACAAATTTGTACAACGGCCACTGGCCGCACAGAAGGAATAACAAGCGAGGAGAGTGGGGAGCTTCTGCTTGAGGATAGAGTTGCTTTGGGTGGGGTGGTATGGATGGGAGTGGGGGAGGAGGTGTGGTGAAAATAATGAAATACTCGTTGGATATATGTACATATGTTTGCATATACAAAAACAAAAATAGTATATCGACAGGTCGTTGTGTGTTGTGTATTTTAAGGCTTGGCGCTTGACGATTATCGTTAATCGATATTCGCGATTTGAGATACTTTAGTGCGCACGCGACTCTGTTAATGTGCGTGCGCGTGCGTGTGTGTGTGTGTGTCAGTTTGTATGTGTGTGTGTATGTTCGTTCGTTGGTACAGGCTACTACCGGTAGGCAGTACTGTTTTATTGCTTTCTATATGTACATATATACGCACATGGGCGAACACCGAATGTTTCTCATTTCGTTTCATTTAGATTTTGATACTCTGATACCAAATGATAGAAGAGTATGTTATTTAGCAACTTTCATAACTTTCATATATGTTTATGGATAGTCTCATATCCGCCACAATTTTGAAAGCCAGGACCTTCCGGCTACACACGCCCCTGCCCAAATATCTGTTTTCCAGCTTTACTTAACCAATTTGGGTGATAGATTGCTGGAAACGTGCGCCAGGATTCGTTTAAGTGCTAGAGTTACCCGATTTAAACGGCACATCCACTGCAGCTACTCCCCAAAACCCCCACCCACACCCCATTAAACGAGGGTTATTTGACACCTGTTATTAAATGTTTAAGTGGTATCAGAGTATGGCGCAGTCGGTGATGTCCGACTGCAACGTTCTCACTTGTTTTCTTCTGTTTTTTTTTTCTGCCCCAAATCGATTTTATATCTTTGTTTTTCTTTTTTTTGGCCAGCTCATATGCAATGCACAACATATTTGTTTTTTAATGCCACATATACACACAGATACATACATATGTATATACATAAAAAAAAACTCCTTATACATATGCGAAAAAAAACAAGGTGGGTTGGGAGAGTGGGGAAAATATCGATGGGTAGATGGGGAACTTACCTATAACGTCCGCCTGCATCGCCAGCGCGGGCAGCAGCGCCGCCGCCTCCGCCACCGCTGCCGCTGCGTCCGCCACGACGGCCGCCACCGCCGCCGCCGCCACCACCGCCGCCGCCCCCACCGCCTCCGCCGCCGCCACGTCCCTCGCGCGAACGGCCCGAGGACATCTCGACGCGAATGCGTGTGCCACAGCAGCGGGTGCCGTCGAGTCCACGGGTCGCATCCTCCGCATCGCGACGATCCTCAAACTCCACAAAGGCGAAACCGGGCGGATTGCGGGCGACCCACACGTTCCGCAGTGGTCCGTATTTGCTAAACGCATTCTCAATCTCATATTTGGAGGCCGAGGAGCCCAAATTGCCAACGTACACCTTGCAGGCCAGGTCCCATTCTCGATATCGCGGCATTAGCTTTATTTGTATGTGGATAGTGCTTTTGTTCTTGGTTTTTTAAACTTTAATTTACTTTATTTGTAATTTTCGTTTTCTATATCTTTTTTTTTTGGTATCTGTATCTATTAATTGCGTCGCTAGATACACACAATCTTTTTCGTCACAGGTAAGCCACAACCACGCTTACGTACAGTGAAAATTTATATGTGATGGCAAAAGATATCTACTATCGATAAATGTTTTACACATAATGCGAGGGATGTTTAAGGGCTGACCACCAAAAAATTGGCTGAACTCAGATCGGACGTGTATAACAATAGACACAATGTTTTCGATAACAAATACAACGTAAAAAATTATTATAATTGAATAATTGTCCTATCACGTTTCCTATTATTTATAATATGAGAAATTAAGATCTCGATGCTGAGTAAATCGATTTCTTCCATCGATAAGCAAAATGGCGTAAAACAAGATGGCAGCCAACCAATGAATCAGCAGCCTGTCTTTTTCGAAAAGATCTGTCAATATTTTTAATTTAGCCAAATAAAAATGACCAAACGGCCTCTGTTTCGATTAATATTTACTTTTTCATAAACTTCCCACATTCAACATCCTTTACCTATGAGTTAAAATAATTTTTAAACTTATCGAAAACGATAAACTATACTTTGTTTTTAATAATGTTCGATAAATGGACCAAATGGCAACATTGATTTCGAAGTCAACACTGTCATTCGTTTCATACTATTAAGGCGTTTTACTGGAACTGTAATTCATGCAATAACCGGCCACTGATTAGTGGATATTCCTGCCAATAGGCTTCGAGCGCCCTACAATGATTTCTGCTTCTATCCTGATTTACGAAATTCATAAGTGCAACTGGCTGGTCTGCCCCCTGAATCATGCTCACACGATTGCATTAGAAAGGAATTGCGACCCATACGATATCACAACGGGCTAAAAATTGCCTAAGTGTGTCGACCTTGGACACAACTGTCAAACCTAACCTAATGCTTTGCGTTATTTTTTTGCTGGTCAATCTGTGCAATGTGGTTGTGAGCGGTGAATAGCAGCACTGCTCGCCAATGCAGGCTGGCTATAACACAACTATCGATGCCAATCGATAAGAAAGCAGCAGCATGAGCTCAAGCAACCCTGGTATTTGACAGTGCGGCACTTTCTCCACGCACATCTGAGCTTTGCTATTATTTAATCGCACAACATTTCGTTGACATTCATAAAAAACTTGAATAAAATCACATAGTACAAAATGTCCAAAGTTCCCGAAACTGTTGCCTTAGAACAATTGGATAAGGATCAAATGAAAACAGTGAGTAATTCACGCCATTTAATTGATAAACACCACAGAGCAAGTGATGCAATGTGTAATCCAAGGAGCCGCCTTAAGTTAATTTTCATGAATTAGTTTTCAGATTTTCTAATGTCCTACAACAAGCTGAGTGAAATGTGCTTTACAGACTGTGTGCGCGATTTTACGTCTCGCGACGTTAAAGATACAGAGGTAAGCAGCAACGTTTGCGAGATTTAATGCTATATGTGGCGAATTCAAAAATCGTCGTTTTTGCAGGAGAAATGCTCGCTGAACTGCATGGAAAAGTATCTGAAGATGAATCAACGTGTCTCGCAGCGCTTCCAGGAATTCCAAATGATTGCCAACGAGAATGCACTAGCCATGGCCCAAAAGACCAGCAAGATGTAGAGATAGAAACAGAGAGGGAGAGATCGAAAGAGAGCTGCAAGTTCTCAAATCCAAGTAGTTTAGTTAACAACAATACACCGATACCCTAACCAAGCAATGCATTTTTGTTGCATTTGTATGGTCCTTAACTAGATATTTAATAAATACCAAAAAAAAAAAATTAATAAAAATGAAAAGAATTGTGTACAGGCTAGTTACGGTTTGTTATAACATTAAAGTTACGCATTTATTTTGTTAAATATTAAAAGTTTTCATATTTCTGTATTTGCATCACACTGTAACACATTGTATGATCGCGCTGCCTCTTCCGCACTGAACAACAAACGTGATTTTCCAGTAAATGGAAAGTAATAATAAATAATAATTGAATGGGCATCTGTTCAACATATGTAATCACTTTGTTGAAAAGCTCCACGCATTCAATTGTAAAATTAAACATATTTCTATCCTTTTCAGTTGCTTCCAATGTTCCGATGCGAACACAACTAAAAATCTGGAAAAGGAAAATAAAAATCTGGAAAAGGAAAATAAAAATCGGAAAACTGAAAACGCTGAAAGGTGAAGAGCTGAAAAATCTGGAAACGGAAAATATCTGGGCAAAAATACATAAAATTACCTTGGAGCAATCTGAAAAAGAAGTTTGTCACTGACCTTTTGGAGGAGTTTTTAAGTCTGAGTATTGGTGCTGCCAAGGGGGCACCTGTGAATAATGGGAAGCATCCAATCTTAGATGACTGGTTTTATGCCCCACCTGTGAATCCTGGTTGGCCGCCTATTCCAGTGCCGCCGAATCAGCCAATATCTACGACCAATTGGTCGAAGTTTGATGCCACTAAGTAGCCAATGCAAGAAATTTGGGAGGATACACTTGATGACGACTTGGATTATTCTACTGTGGACACCGATTCGGATTCTATTATTTCACTTCTGGACCTTGATGATGTTGTGGTGCCAGAGTTTGCCAGTAAGCGATTAAAGGTGAACAAGCCTGTTCCAGCTGGGGGAAGGAAGGAGAGTGAGGCCTTCGCTGACGTCGTGCTGTCAAAAGAAACCATAGCAGTCATATGCGACGCTATGCCTTCGCCGGATGCGGCCGTAGTTGGCAGTCCAAGTCAGCATAGGCCTAACAAGAGGAGGAGTGGGAGCCCCATCGCCTATACACCCAAGTTGGGTAATTTAAATGGAAATTTTGTGGAGGATGCAGCTATTGGAGTTGAGCTGGGTGTGGATGATCCTGTGGCGCTGCAGAAGGTCCCGCTGATCTTCTTGTCGGTGACATCCAGTCACTGATGGGCAAGCTCAGTAAATCAGTGCACGTCGGCAATTTTGTGGCTGAAGAGCCGGCTTGGTGAGTTGGAATACACCGTTCGTGCGCCAACTGAAAGGGGAGTCATGTTGCAAGTAAGCTGTTAATTACACGAGCTAGTGTAGACAGTATGCAAGCTAAACCTCCGCAGCAGCCGACGTCACTCCGTAACTTGCAGCATGATCTAAAGATGACACAGCAACAGCAGCATCAACACCAACGCAGCCAGCAGTTGGCGCAGCTGTTAAAGCGACACCCAAGCCCATTAATGAACAAACAGCTGAACATAGTACAGGAGAAACAGCCACCCTCTTCTGTACAGAAGAAGACATACAGCCAGTTAGTACAGGGGCACACTACATCACGTACACACAACACGGCGGAGAGGCATTTGGAGAAGTTACAGGAGAGGCTTCGCGTCGAGCAGCAGGAGAAGCAGAACAGAATACACCATTGCCCTGTACCCCCGAGGCCATATCCATACTGGAAATTATACAGCAACACACAATTTTAGTGACAGAACTAGGCCGGAAGATGGACGCCTTTTTAGCAATGATGATGTCACTAATGGAAAGTCACGCCCTGCCGAAGTCACCCTGAACACTTCAAACAGTCCGATGTCCAAGTCAACACGCAAAGTCAAGTTTTTTCCAAGAAGCCCAGTCAATCCATACAGTCCAGTCCGTCTTTGATGTCCATGAAGTCAATGCAAGTCTGTACATTTTGTCAGAATTGTTTTACACACTTTGATTTACATGCCCTCTCTTTTCCATATTCCTTTCCATAAACGTTGTCGTTTGGCGAGACTTTGCTGAGATTTACAAAGATAACTAGAAATCTATTTGTATTTATGTATTTGCCAAGACATACAAAAAGGGGGATGGGAAGTGGTTTTAGCTGTTCAGCCTCATAAATATATATTAATGTATGAACTTTTAGAACTGCTTATGTGCTAATTGTGCCAATTACTACATTCTGCCAATGATCAATTCAGGTTAATCCATATGTATACACATATATAATATAAAGCAAGCAGATTCTAGCCATATAGCGATCATTATTTAATTACATTAATTGCTTAAAATTTAAACCTATTGAAGCCAACGCCAGCGGCTTTACTAAAATACTTAGTTATACACACAACACACACTCACTCACACATACACACACACATTCACACACACACACACAAGTGGGAGGCTGAGGTTCAGTGACTGGTGCCGCCGACTTCGGATGGGAAACCCTCCGCCTCATTGATCAGTGCATATTCCAGAATGACGCGACCCTCTTTGTACCTAAAATGAAATGAAATAATGAAATCATTAAACATTCACTTGTTGCATATGCCAGCGGCAGACGGCAACTGACTTTTGCGACTCCTCTGTGGCAAACTCGTACATCCAGCCTAGTTTGGCGCCGCAATTCTTGCACATAACATCGCGCACCATGTGGCGTCCAGTGAGCATCACTCGCTCCTGGATTGCGCTGAACGTTAGGTTCACTACACGCTTGAACAGATAGGCGCGTCCTGCATTAATTAAGCATTAGTTAATTAATTAACAATCATCATCAATCAGATAAACCAGCTTACCTGTGGCGCCTGTGAAGCGTGTGCTTATCAACTGGCTGCGATTCGTCAGATTTGTGTGGCATTGGGCGCAATTGACCAGCTTCAGTCCGCCAAGATGCTCCAGAAAAGTGCGACCCATGATTTCAAAAACAAATGTCTGAAAAAGAATAAAAGAAACATGTAACCGAGTGTTTGCAAAACAAAACAAGAAACGAGAATAGCCAAACAATCTATCCTCTTGCCGCATCGGGGTCATGCAGACAAGTCTGAACAAGAATATATATATATATATATACACATAGATATACTCGAAATGAAGATGAAACTTTCTGCCAAGGAATATACAGAGAATTGCCTCCAATAAAGATATATATTGGCTGTGCCTCTTTCTCTCTATTGTGTTTCCAGGCGACTCCTTGCCTGCTTTCATTTGCAGTGCGTATTAGCATGTGTGTGTGTGTGAGCAGCGTTTCTTTGTTTGGCTGTTTGCACGATTGCAATTGAATGTTGTTGTGAAAGTGTTGCTATTAGTAATAAATTGTAAGCAGGAAAATTCAACTCAATTTATCGGCAGACTATTAAGCTATTTGTTCCCCCTTTTAATTGCACGCAAAATGCAAACTTACAGCTGTTTTTTTTTTTACAAGTTTTGACAAGCACAAGCAGACACCACAACGGACCCGATATCCAAATGCAATCGAGTCAGTAACATTCACTCTTTGATTTTTATAGCAAATCAAACAAAACTCGCTAATTGCGATGTCAGCGATCACACACAAATGTGTAAAAGAAAATAAACTAAATGAGACACAGCGTAGCAATAACAATGCACAACGCTTAATAGTGCCGTCGCACGAGTATCGATGACAAGCTGTTATCGATTACGATAAACAGGCTGATGCGTGATTGATCATTGTGCACTTTTCGCACCACGTTATATATATGCTAAATTTGTTAAATTGAAGGGATATATATTAATGGAAACATTGTTTCACTTGACAATGAAAGTCTATGAAATATGCTGCACGCAATCAAGTAAGTGTTGCAATCGATAGTGCGGTGATTATTGACGCCCTGGTCAACAGCTGTTCGCTACATGTGATTGTGCAATTGTTGTTGTTGTTGCTGGTGCCGTTGTTGTTGTAGCTGCTGCTGCTGCCAAAGCGTCCATTTAACCCCTTTGGAAATCGTTTTGAATTAATGTACATTTAAAATTCATAGAAAATTCTAAATTTAGTATGTGCTCAAAGATTTGAATAATTAAAATTTCAAAATTTACAACTATTTCGGCCCAACCACCTCCACTCAATAAAATGGACTCCTAAGACTGAAGAAGAAGAAGAGGAGGAGATCATGCAAATTCCATTTCAAGCGATTAACCAGAATAAGACGAAGAAGACAGCAACAACAGCGGAAGATAGTTAACAACAATAACAACAACAACAAGTAAAGATGCACTTCCTGCGACGCAAATTGCGCACACTTCTCAGTCTGGGCAGCCGCAGCATACGAAGAGAAGTGGCCGACTCAACTGGCTCTGGGGCGAAAGCCGGTGTTCGAACTGGAATGGTACAAAAGATGCGTGAATGGCATACGAATGCGTTTAGCAATAAGTTTTTGCTATTCACAAATGTTGGCATCTCATTGACGCTCAGCTCCGTCGGCGATATACTCGAACAGCAGCTGGAGCTGTACAACGAGGAGATTGATGAATACAGCAGTACACGCACCCAACATATGGCAACCAGTGGCGTTGCCGTCGGCATCATCTGTCACTATTGGTATCAGCTACTGGACAAATATCTGCCCGGTCGCAGTATGCGTGTGGTTGCCAAAAAGATTGTGCTCGATCAGTTTATCTGTTCGCCACTATACATATCGGCGTTCTTTGTGACGCTGGGCATACTGGAGCAGAAGGATGCACAGGAGGTGTGGACGGAGATCAGGGAGAAGGCATGGAAACTGTATGCAGCCGAATGGACGGTCTGGCCGGTGGCACAATTTATCAATTTCTATTGGATACCCACACACTATCGCATCTTCTACGATAATGTGATTAGTTTGGGTTACGATGTGTTCACCTCCAAGGTGAAACATGCGCAATCTCATCTGCCAATTGCTGCTGCCGTCGCCTCATCCTCCGCCGCCAGCGCCGCTGCTGCCAAGAATCTAAAGACGCAACATATTTAATTTAATTTAATTTATTATGCAATGCATCTTGTAAATATAAACATTTTGTAAAGGATCTTGAGGCCAGTGTGAATCGAACCAAAGATGTGCCTTGATGTTGCCGGCCGAGCAGCTCTTCCAATAAATGGGCCAAAATACGATGATACAAGCAACAAACAGTCTAAAAACATGTCTTTATCAGCACAAACTAGCACTAGTTCCACGAGTATTTCGAATCCACGCCTGATGCAATTTTCTGGTCCACAAAATAAATAAAAAAAACCCGTTTGTAAAATGCTAAATGTGTTTAGTTCTTAATTGGTATTATATTTATGTCGTGCAATTTGTAAGGCCTTGCAAGAGATGTCTCCGAACCCATAATGTATATATATATATTCTATATGGTATATATATTCTTGATCCGCAGCAACAGTGGAGGCGTTATTCTAAACCAAACAATCAAATCGATTTCTGATAGCAATAAAACACGGCTTGTGCCGATGAACATAGCTAAATATGATAGTCTTCTTAGCCTTTTTACACCTATTCCAAGC
Source organism: Drosophila engyochracea (assembly GCA_035042385.1). Lineage (NCBI taxonomy): Eukaryota > Metazoa > Arthropoda > Insecta > Diptera > Drosophilidae > Drosophila > Drosophila engyochracea. The sequence goes on from JAWNLK010000167.1 coordinate 4,540,632, forward strand.
GCGGAAAAGCAGTTTCGATTTTAGCGGGAAATAACCACAATTGGCAGCACTGTTTGAAAAGTCGACGTAGTCAGTCTGCTTACATATATACATATATGTATTTGCAGCAACAGTTATAACCGGTTCAATGTAAAAACCCCCTGCAAATGCTGTTCCACCTCCCCCTGTCCCCACACCTATCTGGAAATCAAGTGTTTTTTATGTGAAGGACTTTGGAGTACAACGACCGCTCTCAACTCAAAATTGATCTTGTGCAATAATTCTTGTTTACTTCATTGACCAAAGATGGAACCTTTACAATTGTTGCACGTACACTTAGAATAAAAATTGACCTGTATTTAAGAAAATCGCCCTTCAATGAAAGCGGTCATGAAAACTAGAAGTTTTTCTTGTTTTTAGAAATAAATTCTATTATAGGAAACAAAAATTTAAAAAAAAAATAAAAAACTTGCCCGAAATCAATTTATATATAAATATATTTTTTGTTGTTTTTTTTTTGTTGTTATTTTTTAGAAATTGTTTTTTCAAACGTCTCTTTCGGGATATCGGAAACTGATTGGATTTGTATCGATGTTCACATAAAGAAGAACAAAGGGGAAAAAATACTTGATTTAAATTCGATATACGAGATCAAATATTCTAAATTTGAAGTCTGCAAATCTTAAAGTCTCTGAGATCGGTAAACAGACGGATATGGCAAGATCGACGCGTCATTTGATGCTGATCAAGAATATAAATACTTTATGTATATATTTATGTTACATCCCAACATACGAATGACAATGACGCCAATGACGCAGATGAAACGCGTCGCTTCAAAAATGCTGAGATGATAAGGAAAAGTATTCCAGATAGATAGTAGCCTGAGCGATTGAGGCAGCAACACGCGACAATGTGTGGCGATAAGGCGCCCATCGGTTGCTACCTACAAAAATACACTACATACAAAGAAATTGACTTTTTTTTGCCGCAGTTAAATATAAATCTCAAAAACCCATCCGAAACAAAATCATAAAGAATACAACAAAAAAATAAAATAATAATAATAAAATACCAGCAATCAGTGATAATAGGCGGGGACAGGCGCATAAATCAGGCAAACATCTAAACTATACAAATATATATATATATATATATATATATACAGAATACTTACACATCACAATGCAGGTGGAACGATATCACTTGATAACCGTTAATGAAAAGCCTATCTCTCCCCCGGGGGGCTACGTTAACCAAAAAATAATGCTTATCGTTAACAATTTTGAATGAATTTTAAATCGCAAAATTCTGCTTGACATTGATAATGAAATACCCATAAAGATACACACACAGACAATCGACATTAAAATGTCGACCTTGATAACGTTGGCTGATAACAAACATTGCAGATTTTCGGCATGCATCTTTTTTTTGTAGGCAGGCCCAGCAACAGCTACAAAAGATTTCAATTTAAATAAAAGACCCGCTGACTTGGACAAGCCGAAGATTACACACACTTTCCGGACGGTTGACAACCTTTGTTGACGCCCTAACAAGAAATCCGTTTCCAGAACCGGAAACGGGTGCTTTCACCGATATTGACCGTTTGCAACTCAAAACTAGAACTGAAGCCGAAAGTCGATTCAATTGTATGCATTAATTTAATGCCCACAACAAGATCATTAATATATTTCCATATATATATCGACTTAACTATTGTTTCTGATCAAGAGTATTAATGCCTAAATTTATATACCCAGTGCGGTATGCGTTACACACTTTACGACAAAATTATAATAGCCTTTGCAAAGGTAGGCAAATTGAAATACAAAATATATGTACATTCAATGTATATACATATATATATTATATATACATATATATCGCCGTCACATTTCGATTCTTTTGTCCATGAGTTGCGCATTTTAATGCGATGTATTTTGTTTCTTTTTTTGAATATTTAACCAGAACGGCAACGAGTTGTTTGGATTCCAGCGGGCTTGGCCAATTTGAGACCGGTTTTTTTTGGAAATTTTTTTTTTTGGAAGATTAATTTCCTTTCTGGTGGCAGCTGGGAAGTGGAAGAGACTACGAAATAAGTTAGCAACCAAAACTTGATTGTTTGAAATTGGCTAACGAAAGCTAATTGTTGGGCCAAGGGTTTTTGGGACCTAACAAATGTTGCTGGAGTGTGTGCGCGTCTGTGTGTGTGTGTGTGTGTGCGACAGCACCCACACTAATAACTGATTGAGGCCGAACATTCAATAATTAGCAAATCAATTCATTGCGAAATTCGAGTTCGAACTCTAACTCGAATTTGCATGCAAGCTTTTGTTGCTCGCCTGCCCAAAATCGAGTGGCAGTTGTAATTGTTATCGATATGATAGCAAAAATGCGTAATCGTTAGCTTTCCAAAATTTGCTGCAGAAGTGGTATGTATGTATTATCAGTAGAAATGGGTTTTATTTTTGGATAACACGTGACAAATTGAATCAGGTGAAACCATTCATAAACCAATATTAATATTTTCTTTTTGTTTATTTATTTTGGCGAAACTTCTTTTCAGTTGCAAGAACTCAAAGGGACAATTGGGCCAATAACGCGTATGCGTAATAATCTTAATACGATTTTAACTTAAATACACCCACAAGGTTGTTGCCATTGCTGTAAGTCTAACCTAAAAAACAAAAGAAAAACAAAAACAATTTCAACTTGTTTTCGCACGCATTGCGAATGACGTGCGTTTTATAGTGGTTGTTGTTGTTGTTGCTGTTGTCGTTGGCTTTGCCATTGACCGATCGCACAGCAGAGAACGAAAACAAGTAAATAAATGAAAGGAGATAAAAAATAATGCGTTTATTCACAAGATGCTGACAGCAGTGCACCTACACCTCTCTACACCCCCACCTCCCTCCCCAACCACATTTCTCATCACCAACTCTCTCCTCTCTCTCTCAGTGGGCCCGCTCTTTGAAGAACGTGCGCGGATTGGCCAATTTTCTGGGCTCGTCTGTTGTGTGTGCCCCTCTCACACGGCGTTTACGATACATACACACACACATACATACATATTGTAGTAATTATAGAAAACACGTTTAGCAAAAGAGCACAATTCGAAAGAGAAACAGCGAGAGAGAGAGCCAAAAGCATAGGTAGTTATTGTAAAGAGTTTGCAAGCGTCAGGAAAGAGTTGAATTTGCAGATGCGAACAGGTATCGACACACATACATACATACATATGTACATAAATATCATAGCTGAGTGTCACTTAAATTGGACACTTGCGCGTGTGCTTATATGTATGTATGTGTGTGTATGTTTCTGTATGCATACGTTTCTTTTTACTTTTTTTTGTGACTGATTCGATTTTGTTGGCTGAGCTGATTTTTACGGCATTCTTTTTAGGCCCTTTGGTGCCACGCGCAGTCCCAGGTCGTGTATGTGTGTGAGCGTGTCTGCTCAATATGTAACCATGCAAAAAAGTCGATGAAACGGAAAGCTCAACTACAAAATACCTACACCACATGCACACGTACACGCTTACATACATATGTAACATGTGCATATTTTACATGGATATTGGGTATCGATACTTTGTACAACATGATTTTCACATTTGTAGGAAGCAATGCGTTTTTTTAATATTATTTATTATTTTTTGCTTGCTAACCAAGACTGTAAATATCAATCAATTAAATGTGGATGTGAATTATACACGAGTTGCAAATATAAAATACCCCAAGTGGATTATCGCTTGTGTATGTAAACACATGCGTGTGTGTGTGTGTTTATGTGCGTAAGTAAGTACGTAAGCAGATACGGTACATTAGCGAAAGAGAAGCATACACACACACATACATACATACATACATGCATACATGCATATGTATTGAGCCCTGCTGTGTCAGAAAACAGGTGATCAGCTGACTTATGTAAGCTAACCTACATACACATACACAAACACACGCACACACACGAATGTGTATATATGTATGTATGTATATTTGTTTGCATTCAAATTGCAAATTTTATGCTTAAGATAAACGTGATTGAAACACACGCGAATCTCGCGAGATCATTAAGCATGGCAATTAAAATGGTTCATTAAGCTGTCAGTTTTATCAATTAAAAGAATCTCGCAAATAATACTATGACCCCCCCATCCACCCCTCCATTAGCCTTGAAAACGGTGCAAAATTTCAAGGAATTTAGTTGGGTTTTTTGTCTTTATTTTTTTCTTTGGGAATGTGAATAAAAAAATCAATTAGAGAGATAGTTGGGACAGCTGGTAAACAGACGTCTATTATCTATTTTTGAATGCCAAAGCCGAATTCGACAGTGAACATGAAAACACACGCCTCTCAGTGGGGTCCAGGAGGGGGTGCAGGGTTGGGGGGTGGCTGCGTCGACCTTGAGAGCACTTTTTAGAAACAGCAACAGAGAAAACAGCAGAAGACACGACAGCACTACCCAATGGGAGAGAGAGTGAGTGAGAGAGAGAGAGAGAGAGAGAGAGAGAGAGAGAGAGAGAGAGAAAGAGAGAGATGCAAAGCCGGGAGAAATTGACCACGTCAGCAAATAAATCACATAGCGCCCACGCATTTTTTGAATATAATAAATAAGACTGGGAAATATATATATATATATATATATATAATTTATATATATATATGATACTCTTAGGCATATTTCACTATTATTGGCCAAGTTTCAAAAATTGCAAGTAATAAATATTTTATTTATGTTTATATACATTTTCGAGAAGTATTCTCATTTGTGTTGGGCGTCTAAAATATTTCCATAAATTTATCGAGGACTTCTTCAGCTGTAATCATTTATCGATTTGTTCTCCCGCTTTTAAATATTTATAATAAAATAAAAAAGAAAAAGAAAGTTTGCTTTAATTCTCTGGTATCAAAATACTTTCTCGCTAGCTGATATTGAATACATCAGCTCAAGGTTTCGCAGATATCTGCAAGATCGAAAATATTTATATATATATATATATATATATATATATCTGTATATGTATAACTACCTACGTAATACTGCAAATCTGTACAATCTCTGGCGCAACTTTTGCTTTCGTTGCTTCGTTTTTTTTTCTGCAGCATTTACGTCAAAGGAGCTTCAACAAATTTCTTTTAACAAAATAGAAGACAAAGCATGGGAAAACAGATAAAAGGGGGCAAAACAATTAAGAACACAGAGATCGACTAGAAGATACCCTGCACTAAAGTCTCCACGTATTCAAATATATATAATAATATAATGTACATTATAACTTATCCATAATTAGCCAATCTTTTCTCATTTTGCCAAGCCGAACGTGATCAAATTTCAAGAGATGACTAATATACACGGCCGATTAGAAGGATATATCTTTACAGTTGTTTCTTTTATTGCTAACAGCAAACGATGTCGATAATCAAATGATGTTATCGATAAAGTGAAATAAGCTTGAAATGCTTATGATTGGAACTTATGTATTTAAAAATTAAAGTCTTTTCTCTCTCTCACTCTCTATATATATATAAGAAAAAGTGATATATATATATGTATATATACTACTATATATAACTTGTATAGAAGTCTACATACACTTGAGTTTATTATACCCTCTTTACCCAATGGTAAAATAGTTTAGGGTATTAATATAAATATAGAAAATAGAAAAGAACGAAGTCAGCACACACCCCCAACATATACATATCTATACATAAATAAACATTGGAGTGCACACCTACATACACGCATCCGTACATACATGCTATTCATATACATATATAGATATATGAACTTTGTACTTGAATGTATCTGTTTCAGTGTTTTTGTGTCTTTATTTGAGATTTTTTACGCCACGTGTGTTTGTTCGTTCTTTTAGCATTTATTCCCCATCACACACACACACATACATACCCACTCCCACTCCCACTCCGACCTTCTCTTCAACTCGATAACGATATATAAAATATAATAATCATGCATGTGGCCAACTACTCATATTTCGAAGTTTCCGGGCTTAGGTAAAAAAGCCAAATTTATTGCGCAGATAGATCTAAACGTTCATCAAGATTGCAAATAAATCAACAACAGAAAACAAATGACGCATACTTTGCTGGAGAGTGTTCGGCTTTCAGATGCCCAGTGTATTTTCAAATATTCAGCCTGTATTAAAACACAGAGATATATAAGCAGATATATATATATATTATATAGAAAACAGGGAGATACTTTATTGGATCCGCCTGTGGATCGATTGAAATTCAGAATCGGAATCAGAGCCAAACATTTTAAAATTGTTTAACACCCAAATACGAAAACTGATATCTTTTGTAACGCAAAGCTTCACATCGGTTGGGCATACCCACTTTGCTATGCGTTAGTGGGTATATAGGCAAACAACTTTCGCTTCTGGGCACATGATCGCGATCAGGTTGGTTGCTTAGTATCAGGAGGTATCATTGCTTTTATCAGCACCTGACAATGACAAGGCGCTTTCGCGGATGATCGATAGATAGTTAGATAATCGAAAGACAACCAAGTCTTATTTGAGCGCGTTTTTGGCAATCTTCATCTGAATATCAATCTGAACTTTATCTCCGTTTTACCATTTAGACGCTAATGGAATTTTAATGAGCTATTAATATTGATTCTATTGAAGACCTAAAAATAATATCTCAAATACAAAGCAAAACGTTAATGGACCATTTTATATATAATATATATCCTTGCAGACCTGGCTTAGCCCAACCGATTGTTTCTACGGCAGCTATATGATATATGTATTATTCCGATTCGACGTTGCCTTCAATGCCCTTTGAACTTCAAATCACTTTTCAATTCTAACAGCCCCTAAAAAGTTATCATCAATCTAGCTAGCATTAAAATTTCAAACTGTTTAATACAGCTTTACTTCTCTTAAGGTTGTATAAAATTCAAAATACCAAAAAACTAGCCATTTCGAAAAAGAATATAATGAAATTCGATACTAGTACTACAGGCTCAGGCTAGTACCCCTAAGCTAGCAAATATTTTAACAACACCTTCAAATTGCAATCTATATGTATACGATTTCTGTTCCCAGTCAGTTCGATGTAATTTTCACAATCACGTCTTTACTTCCCTATTTTGGTATACCAATTTTATAAATATAGAAAAACACATTGATTGCATGCCGACGACACGAGAGACCCTGTGGCCCCGATCGATTTGGATTTGCATACACACGCTATATATACATACTATATATACTATATATATATATACTTATAGACGTATCCGAGTACTATGCTTCATTCCGCATGCTATTCCGTTTCCAGAAACGCATGTAATCAGTAGTTGTATTGAAAGATGGATAGATTGAGCGATTGATTCTGCGAACATTGTTTCCCTTTACCTAGTATATATACATATATATATATTTATATGCTCGATTCAAGTACAAAACGTACGAAAATAGAACATAGAATATATATTCTAAGAGTGACTTGAATTTAGTTTATTGTCGCCTTTTTATATCTCAATATGAATGGAGCACAAAATTGGTTAAAAAGGGTAGCACCAAGTTGTGCAAAAGTATGTAAATGGCATTTCCGAACCCATAATGTATACATACTCTTGATCAGTACCAATTTGCCAGTCGATATAGTCAAGGCAGCGATATCAACGATATAATATACCCTGAAGAGAAATGGAATTTCTGTTAATCAAATATTATTTTCATCCTGAACAAACGACGGAGTCCATTTGAAAGCTGGGCTTAGGGTATCTCCTCGCCGATCTGCCTCGACTATGGTATTCTAATTTATTATGCACAAAATATAACAATTTAGATGTAAGAATGCCTTTTTGTAGTCTTATAACAGAGATGTAAACTTAAGAATTACGATATGATATAAAGTAACACAAAAGCATCTGATGCGTGTTGTCATTGTAAGCCGTTGCTGTTGTTGTTGTTATTATTGTTATCGTGGTTGTAGTTAAATATTAACATGATAAGTTTGTCTTGCACTTGCACAAAATATTTACATGCATAATAACAATAAGAAGCACAATAACAATAACAGGATGACTCGCCGCCAGGCAATTGGGGCTGGGGTCGGGCTTGGGGGTTATGGTTGTTGTTGTTGTTGTTATTGTTGTAATTTCTCGACGCTTGGGCGATGATGACCCTCCACGGTTATCAAGGTGAAGACAAGCAAAACAAAAATTCTGCTTGTCAAGTGAGCAACAACACCAGGCAACAACAACAACAAGAGTGACAAAAGCAACAATAAAAAGAACAACAATTGCTCAAATTGCGCATTCGACCAAAATCAAGTCAACATACAAAATATATCAAAACAAGATACTCGCACAAATTGTCCAATAACAAACACAACAATTAAAGTGGGCCCGTTCTGGCAGCGAACGCGCCTCCAAGAGCAACTACACACACATACACACACACACAAGCACACACACACATACATATATATACACACAGACGTTCATAAAATATATATACATAAATCTATGATACAGATTATTGCACAGACATAGTTGCTTTGCTCTTTTCAATTACAATTATATGCCCCCAAAAATCTTGGACTTGTTATATTTTTAAATTTTAATTTCAAATGCATAAATATTTAATTTAATTTAATTTAAGTTTTTAATTTGTTTTAATTTAATATATTTTTAATTTTCTGCACACCCATTCAATTTTATTACTCCCAGATTTTATTAATTTTTTATGTTGTGTGGGTGTTTTTTTAAATTTAAATTAAAGCTTGAATATTATATCATATTATATTTTCATTTCAAGTTTTTAATTCAATTTAAATGCTCAATTATTAAATGTTGTTTTTAATTTTTTAATTTAAGATTTGTGTCAAGGCCCCGCTAAAATTACATAACTGGAAAGGTGGATTGCTGGTGGTGGTGGTGGAATCCTCTTCCTTAGATTAATTTAAAGCTTATTCACTGGTCGAGGTAGTATTTTGCGCAGCTGCTGCCGGTTGCTGCACGCGCCTTCAATTGTGTCATTTGATAGACGCACACACACACACAACAAGTAGCTGTAGAAAGATAGTGAGCACGAGTTGATGATAGTCATTCATCAACTTGTTTGTATGCCAAATGACAAACAACAGCAGCGACAAAATAACAATATTGTTGTCAGCAAATGTAAGCGCAATAACACACGACTGTATACACCCCATTTAGTATATATATATATAAGGGTATATTTTTGCCATCATTTATTACGTTACTGATCAGAATAATTGTACTTGTCTAAAAGATCGGGAAAAGTTATATATGAATGGGTATATGCTAATCATATATTTTATACCTGGTTTTCATCTGTATAACTCTTTTCAAACTTTTGATTATTGTGTTTACTTATTTATACATATGATTTCTATAAATTCATAATTTGATAAGATTTAGATAAATATAAATAAATATTATTTTAAGCTATAATATTGAATATATAACAACAGCATCGAAATTATGTTTTTACGTTACTTTTGCAATTCCCCTTTAAGCCTTATCCGCAAACGTTTTGTGTAGATGTTAAATAAATCTGGCTCAAGTATTTCAGATATAATACAACTGAAAAAGGAAGTCAGCTCCAGAGTCGGAGGTATATTTTTATTATATTAGTTATTAGTTATAGCACACTTTATATATACATCTCGTGGGTTATAGCTCACTTTTACCACCCTTTACGTGTGCACACGTGTAATTAACACCTATTGATAAGCACTATCATCACTAGGGCTAACTATACCTATACTTGATTTCTCTTCGAGATCTCCTCGCCAGCACCATCCCCAATTGAAGGTCATAGAACTGACCCACTGAGCACCTCAACACACACACACACAGTTGTATTTGCACGATATGTTAGTGTATTACAAGATGTTCTCAGGGCATATCCAGAAACTTATTAAACAGTCATTGACATTGGCATATACAAACAGACACACATGCAGACAGAAATACAGACAGAACGACAGACAGCCAAGCAGACCGCATCGCGTGATCGCGATAAGCTTGCTCATATATAGAAAAGAGTTGTAAAGGCGGGTTGTGTGTGTGTGTGTGTGTGTGTGTGTGTGTGGGGGGGGGGGGGGGGTAACAATATGTTTGAATAGCCCAAAGAGCAAAGAGAAATTGTAAAAAAAAAACAAGAAACGCTCTTAAGTTACATTTTATGCGGGAAAACTACTGCTGCGAAGAGAACTTTCGATTCTTGATGGTAACTGCAAATCGGTTGTACTAAACACACGCACACACACATGCACACATGTATGTTGATGATGATAAAGATGATGACGATTTAGATGATGGTATATTGCGTCAGCTGATGCGCCTATGGCAGCTATGATTAAAAACATTGCATGGGATTTACTCAAATCCAAATTTATAAGCGGGAATTTGACAAAAACAAAAAAGAATATATATATATATTATTAGGAATTCAATTTTATTACTAATTACTATTCGTCATAAATGTATATTTATGTTTGTACACACATATTTATATATGTAGCCATTCATATCAACGTTTTACTCTTTTGTAATACCCTATTCAAGGGTAGCAAGAAGACAGGAAAAAAAAGACGCACAAAAACCAACTAGGAAAAACATGCAAAATGTGCACATCATGTTGTCCAGGTGCTATATATGTATACTTATATATGTAATATACATACATATATATATACATATGTCTACCTATGTGCGAGTAGATAACTAGACAACCAAAAAAACGCGCTTATTTTTCCCAAAAAATATGATAAACAGAAAAAAACTAAATAAATGAAATATCAATACATATTTGTATGTGTGTGTGTGTGTGTCTGCTGAATAGTTCCGTTCAGGTAGAAGAGTTGCTGCTTTCCAAGGTGCGCTCAAAAGCAGCGAGGAGTAGCCGCAAAAAAGGAGGAAAAGAAAGAGGAAGAGAAAACACGTGTACGTCACACGTTTTAGTTACAGTTATTTCCCACAACCATATATGTATGTAAAGTTATGTTAGTTATGTTAAATTATGTTATGTTATGTTATGATAGTTTTGTTATGTTATGTGATATTATGTTATGTTATATCCATTATGAGTACAATAAATATGGCGTCATTCCAATACCCGAATACCATAATGAACAAGATAACAAGATTTTATATATATACATATATATATATATATATATACATATATATATATATATATATATATATATATATATATATATAAATATACATGTATGTGTGTGTAAGATAAGTATGTATGTACTTAAGCATTTCTAAAATAACACAAAAAGTGTTTTGGCAAATTGCGTTTCTTAAATAAATGATATTGGTTTTCAATATGGCGTGATAATTGTTGTATTTCTAATTGCGTATTTATTTCGCATTTCTAATATGTATTGCTAATTTCTCTCCTCATTTTATTAAGGACATTTACTCTCACTTTCTTATCAATTCCATTCTCTCTCTCTCTCTCTCTCATTCTCTTTCTCTCTTTCTTTCTCTGTATCTTTCTATTCTATCTGGAAGCATAAAACATGAATCATGATTGATAAAAGAATCATCATTTTGACTTTTGACAGTTTTTCGCAATTTAATCTCGACGCAGTTTGCTAGAAAAGATAACGCATTACGTATTTGTTGTAGTTGCTTTCTATGCCCTACACCAAAGGATATTACACCTTAATTATATTAATTAATAGTATTAAAACTGGCATACATCTAATATAATATAAATATTTACTTTTTTAATTTGAGAACATATCACAAATGATAGTAAGCGAGTCACAAGTTTTAATATTTTTATTTTTTATTTCCTATTTCTGTATTATTTCAATACGAGGTACACAATGTTTGCACTCTAATGGAAAAGTACACACACAGACCAAAAACTGAACAAAGAACCAGAAAGAATTCTACGCGTAAAGAACGCTGAAATATCACGACAACAACATCGAAACGCTCAACTCGAGCCAAAAAGCAATTTTTCAAAATGTTCAGGCAAAAATTTAACCGAAATTGCCGCAAATTGTTGTTGTTTTTCTTATTTTTTTTTGCAAACCAATAAGCATAAAAAATATTAAGAAAAACAAGCGAACAAGAAGAGAGAGAAAAAAAAACAGTTCGTTGACGGCAAAAATATGTTGCGTCGCCAAAAAAAAAAAGTCTGTTGCGAGCAAAAAAGTACGCGGTAGATGCCGCCGTCAGCCCCCAACTCACCTCCCTCAACCTCTCACCCACCACCCCTCCCTACACACACACTCAACTTAAGTTGTCTCTGCGCAGCGTTGTTTCTTCTCTTTAAAAAAATGGCCGCTCCCAACGAGCGATCGCTGCTGACGCAGACATCGACGTCAGCGTCAACGACAACGTCGGCGTCAGCGTCGACAGCGTAACTGTGGCCTATACATAGACCGAGCACAGCAGCAGAAGCTCAGTTCTTGCAGATACTCTGTGCTGTCCACAAGTTGCAATTGCACGCAAATTAATAACAAAGAAAATATTAGCAGTCCCGAATCAAGACTCTACATACATATATAATTTTATATATACATATATTTTTTTTTTCGTCTATGCAATAATTTGATTCACCCTGTTTGCTACCTATAGAAAAAAGCGATCTTAAAACCAAGTGCAAAAAGAAAAAGAAAAACAGTTGACAAATATATATATATAAAATATATAGAACATAAGCATAAGTCGTGTGTGTGCGTGTGTGAGTGTGTCGGCGAGCCGGAAAAGTGTGCAACGCTTTTCCCTACATTTGTTTTGCTTTTTATTTTCGCGCGCTCTCGCCAAACGTTTACGAAGATGACGACCAAAATGGCCATAAATGCAAAGGTGAGTAGCACAAAAAAAATTAATTTAAATTGGGATATATCGCTCTCTACCGATTTTGTGGGGCTTAGTCTATCCAGCAAACATGCTTAGAGATCCTCGAAGAAGAGTTTTGCAGCCATCGAATCTTTTCATATTATTTGAAAAGAAATATATAAATATAAATCGGACTGATTTACTTTTCAAAAGGTTGGGCAACCTTAACATATATATACAGCTTAAGTGCTGCAGTTTAAAATTTGCTCTCAACGAATGACATTTTCTATCTACAAAAAGAAGCTTAGATGTATATAAATTTTATAAAATGTTTCAAGATTGCTTTGTTCCCAAAAAAAAACAATGATAATTGAAATTGGCTGCTTGCTGATAACGACGATAGTTCAACAAATGGTTCAACAATCATTATACAAACAAAAAAAAAATAAAATAAAATAATAATAATATATTAATTATGTATAGCAACAAAAATGGCAAACTTGGTCACAAAACGAGAATCTGTATACCACAAAATATAGATGTGAATAAGGGCCTAGCAACAAGTCTTCATCAGTAAATGATAATGCATAGAACAGCAACAACTGTGCGTAATTTTAGTTGATTATATTATAATTATATATATATTTATATACACGTACATAAATACAGTAATGTTAGTTAATAGGTTTAACTTGCCACATCTATTTTTGGTGTTTTTTCAAAGTCTAGACATATAATTGTTGTTGGGATGTAATTTCTCTGATTAGCTTTTGAAATTGTTTTTCCTTTTTTTTACATTGTTGGGTTATTTGTAAATATTTAGACAACAAACAAGTTGATTTTAGTGATTAGACTTATCTGCTGATTTGCTTTCTGATATGCCCGCTAGCTGTGTACCTCTTGCCACACAACTCCCTTCACACACAACTCCCTTTGTGGCATGTGCCACCACCAGAATGTAATGAATGTCGCAGACAATCCGGCTCCGATTTGGGTCTGGGGTCAACAAACAGACAGACAACAGACGTTTTTTAGTTTTCTGTTTTGAGTTTGTGCTTGAGCTAGTTTCTTCTAGTTTTTTTTTCGTTTCGATTCGATTTCAACTCGTTTTCAATTTCATTCAGTTTTTTTTTTTAGTTTTTTGTTTGTATTTATTTGGCTGATGCAATGGGCCTGCCAAGTTTCACAGTTTTGTTTTCGATTTCGATTTCAAATTTTCTTTCTTGTTATTTTGTGGTTTTCCGGCATGAAGACATTGTCTCAACTATTTCATCATAATATTTATTAGTTTAGATTTTTTGTTTGGTCATCTAAACTATTTAGCAGCACATCTCAACTTGTTATTGAAATCTTTTTGATTGCATCTTTTGATTAGCTCTGTTGCTGGATGATTTATATATTTAGTTGTTAAGTTGTCAGTTAAGATTACAAAAATAGTTAACACCTGCTAAATAATAATATGATGACTCGGTGAAATATTTAAGTATTTCCAATGCAATTTCAAAAAGCAAGAACACAATGATTAAATAAAAAAATAACAAGTATTCAAATCAGATATTACATCGGTAAAAGATCAACATCAACATCGTACATTTTTAAAAACTCAAATCCAAATGAAATGATATAAAATTCCAAGTGCATAATTAAATTTCAAATTTAAAATGAAATACAAAAATATAATAAATCTGGGTGTATTCATATATGTAAAATAATAAAAAAATTAGAGAGGTAGAAAAAGATAGGGCTGATAGATAAATAATGAGAGAGAAAATAAAGAAGATGTAAGCAATCTGACTTAAGCTGTGGAACAAGCCAAACTTAAAGGTTTCTTGATGAAACATATGTCGAAGCGAGGCGAATCGGACTGCTATATGGCTGCCATTGGAACGATCGCCTTGACAGTATTTGTTTATCAAGTTGTTCGAACCAAATTCATCAGTTGTGCATTTCTTAATACTTTATTATCAATCATATAGTTGAGATATATATTAATAATCGGTTATCGATTCTATCGATATGTTAGCGACCTAGTGAACATATATTCCAAGTTCTATGTACAGATTCCAAGACTCCAGCTTTAATGGTAATGTCGACAAATTGATGGGCGTTCCACAAAAAAAACCAATATACTCTTTTATGCCTTCGATATCATAGTACAAAGAATTAGATCAAGTATGGTGCTCATGCATATGAATTCAGTTTGGAATGGACTTCTGTCAGTGCGCACTTTAAGGCTTTAACTGGCAATCGAAGGGCAACGATTCCACTTGGTGTCAACAGTCAAAAGTCAATGCTTTTGGCTAATCGGGCTAATCAATATAAGATAATGATATGCTAATGCCATTGAATTAGTTACGATCCGATATATTGTATAACTTTTGTATGGCGTATTGCATCACAGAATTGGTCATTTGGAATTAGAGCTGTCCGTGGCCCAGATTACTCATTACGCAGTTGTACGCACATATATATATATAGTTAGAATATATATATGTATGTATGCACCTGATACATAGCATTAAAGACAATGCAATGGGCTAAGCGTCGACTTTTGGGGTTGTTGAACGACTCAATGAACAAACAGTTGTCATATGTCATATAGAGTATAGAGTATATATATGTATATATGTATATGTATAGTCGGCCTCTTCTCCTTGCTACTCTATTTAAATGCAAATACATTTAAGTGCCTTTAGGTTCGAGTTCGCATTCATTGCATTCGTAATTCATATGCGGAAATTATTCGACTCAAATCAACAAGAAACGTGAAAGTAAGCAGAAGAAGACGCTGAAGAAACAGGTGTAATTCTTTCTCAAAACAAAAAAAGATATATGATTCTTAGAAATATGTGAAATCTTACAAAACTAATATTTAATAATAATTTTCCCGATCGAAATCGAACCGCTTTCGCTGCCATTTATCGGGATTGGTCGAGATTGATTCGGATAGATCTAGATTGAAAGGGGAGTGTTGGGACTTATCGAGATTGTCTATAGGAAACAGAAGTAAACGGCGTGTATTAATCAATCGAATCGTCGTTTCATCTTTTCATTAGGATATATTCCGCAATCAGCATCGTTTGATACGCTTCATCGAGCAATCGATTCGCCTGTGCAGCAACCAATCTCTGAAGGCGGCCCAGCAACAGCAGCAGCAGAAGAGCCCGACGGCTGATTTTGAGATTAGTGCGTCGGTGAATACACAATATACACATGCACCGGAACCGATCAAGCACGACAAGGATCTGGGTGATCTGTTCAAGGCATCACAGATGTCGGTGCGTCTGGCGACGCCGCAACAATTGCACACGAAACCTGATAACGATGAGGAACTGGGATTTGGCAAACTCTTCACGGATCACATGCTCAAGATCTACTATCACAGGAGCTTGGGCGGCTGGCAGAAGCCAGAGATAACGCCACTCGAGAATCTAGTCATGCATCCAGCCGCCAAGGTGCTACACTATGCCGTCGAGGTAAGTGCCGATCCCAAACAAGATCATCAACTTCTAAATAGTCCCATCCACATCGAAAGGTCTAGGCTTGAAAATACTTTTTCGATACGATTTCCTTTCACAAAGTCCAGTTGTGTCCGTCTGTCTATCCGTCTGTGTCTTCAGATTTTTAATATAAGCTTGAACAGCTTCGGTTTCGATTCGAATTCCCTGAAAGAAATGCTGATATTGTTAACCAAAACGTATTTTTCAATTGACCAAACTACTCGAAGCAATTCTAATCAGTATTTGTCATGTGCAGAGCATTCTGACTTGGTATCTCTGTGCATTGTTATCACTTATGACAACATCATCATCCGCATCCGCAATCACATCCACATCCACATCCTCTGCTATGGGTTCTGATTCGTATTTGGTGGCCCATCGTTGCAGCTCTTTGAAGGCATGAAAGCGTATCGTGGAGTCGATGGCAAAATTCGCATCTTCCGGCCCGACATGAATATGGCCCGAATGAATTTGGCCGCCCAGCGTTCCGGCTTGCCCACCTTTGAGGGCAAGGAGTTTGTCAAGTGCCTGTCCCGTCTGCTCTCAATTGACTCGGAGTGGGTGCCCCACACGGAGGCCGCCAGCTTATACATACGCCCCACACTGATTGGCATCGATGTGAGTATCCAAATACATGCTTGATTTCCCAGTTGCTTATTGCCTGTGTTGCTGCTCCACTCTTTAGCCCACATTAGGTGTTGCTTCCTCAGATTCGGCGCTGCTTTATTCCATCCTCAGTCCGGTAGGCAGCTACTTTAAGACGGGCTCGGGCGATGGCGCCGTCTCCTTGCTGGCAGATCCCAGCTACACACGTGCCTGGCCAGGCGGTGTTGGCAATCGCAAAATGGGCTCCAATTACGCACCCACGATCAATGTACAAAAGGAGGCGGCCGCTCGTGGTTTGCAGCAGGTGCTCTGGCTGTACGGTGAGGATCATCAGCTGACCGAAGTGGGCACCATGAACATATTCATGTTCTATGTCAACGACCAAGGAGGTAAGTCTTTAAACCTCTACATTAAGTATCCCATCGGTAAATGATTGAAACTTAACTTGAAATTTGAATCTTTCCTACGATTTCAATTTTAAAGAAACATATTCTGTTCATAAATGTCGAGTGCCATATTTATATATATATTTATATAAAGATTAAGCTTAATTATATTAACAATTTATAGCAAGAACATATTGTTTATTTGTGTGCATAATACAAACTTTAACAAACTTCTCATGTTCAATCTATTTGCAGAACAAGAACTGATAACACCGCCCCTAAACGGTCTAATCCTGCCCGGCATCACACGTGACTCCATTTTGGCGATGGCCCGACAATGGGGCAAGTTCAAGGTGCGTGAGGGCGTCTTCACCATGCCCATGGTCAGCGAACTTCTCAACCAGGGACGCGTAAGTGTTTTCTTATCTCAACTGCCATCAATCCGAACCCAAACCAACAATTTTGCTAAACTATACTAACTGTGTTTTGTTGTGTTGTGCTTGGTTACAGCTGCTGGAACTGTTTGGCACGGGCACCGCCTGCGTGGTTAGTCCGATCAATAGGATCAATTACATGGGCCAGGATCTGTATATACCCACAATGGAGCAGGAGAAACCGGTGCATGAGCTGATACGTGACACGCTCACGGATATACAATACGGCAAGGTGGATCATCCCTGGTCGATGGTGATTGACTAAATGCCACCAGCAACAGCACGTGATGAAACCACAAAACCACAACTCAACCCAACTAACCCAAGTTGTGTATTAGTAGGTTATAGTTCCAACAGTTTCTTCCTTGGGTTGCCGATGTGCTCGAATTTTCTGTTTGTTGCATTTAAATCTATCTATCTGCATATATATATGCATTTTATATATAAGTTAAAGGCTGGGCCTATCAGCCATGCTACATATATAGCTACTATTATATATATATATATATATATATATGTATATATATATGTATTTATATATACATGCCACTCTGTACAAGTCGCACTTGAGTTTTAATTTATAATTTATTTATGCCAGGTCTTTTTTTTTTTTGCCCAATATACTAAATATTTTTTGTAGTTTAGTTTGTTTTTGTAATTGACTTAATTCAGTTCAGATCAGAACGGAGACGAATACCGATTTCATAAAATTTATGAATGCTTTTTTTGCATGCTTTTACTTCCTTCTAAAGCAAAAGAAAATCGAGTCAAAAAAAAGTAAATAAATAAAAATACAAACAATAGGAAAATAATTTAATTAATAGCCAAAGTCTAAGAAACTGCCCCACATGCAGACCTAGAAAAAAAAGAATAAACTATGAAAAAAACACTTATATATAAAAAAAAAAGAAACACAACAATCTAAAACCAAATTAATTTTGGAAACGTACCGGAGGCAAATGCATTTATTAGTCAGTAAGTTGCCAGAGTCGAATCCAAGTTAAGCATTAATCGCATTTCTGGAAAAATGTATAAATGTATCTTTAAATATATTGTTGGAGATTGGAGGTAAAAGCGGCCTGGAGAGCTGCAGAGTAAGCTGTGACTAAACTATTGTACCCTAGTTCTTAGACAAAATTGTTGTATGTTGCATACAATACCCTATACGATAATAAAACAAATGCTATATGTATACGAACATTAAACTTAATCATACAAACACAAATACAAATAAAATTACAAATACAAATACAAATACAAATACAATTTTGACTGGTATTGATACACACAAATTGGCCTATAATATAGCAGACAATATCGGGCTCTGATTTTACATGGATCTCCTTCAACATAGGCGACAATCGATCACTCGAACGCTCGGCTCAATTCCAACAAAATCAAAGCCATATCAGTACATGTTTGACATGAACATGAATATGATTGGGAATATGATTGTGGATGCAGTGCCTCGCAAGCATGCAATGGTATCATCATGGTTGAACGGCTCATCTCCCTCGCTGCGACGACAGCATTTGAGCAGCGCCGCATTCAGGAACTGCTCGTCCCAAATATCCTCTGTTTGTATTTGCTTCTCCTGCGATTGCGACTGGCGGGCACGAGTTGCTCCCACCTGGCGTCCACCACTGGGCACACGCCGCTGCGTCTCAAGCAGACGCGCCTGCGAAGCGGCGAAACGATTTGATCACAGATTTCCTGCATAATACAAAGATAACATATTCAACATATCTGCGTATGGATGGATTTAGCATCGAGTGAACTTACTGGCCAGTCTTTTGTTTTGCCACCACCGATAGAGTGAAAATGGCGTGAGACCGTGAGGAGCTTTCGTTCATCGCCGTAGAGGCGACGGCGCGACCCGAGGAGCCGCGCATTAGCTCACTCGCCTCCTGTTTGGCACCGGTCACTTCCACCTCGGTGAGTCCACGCATAAAAATTCCATTTTTATCCTCACGTATGTCGACAATGCTGTCCTCCCGCCTGTTCGGCGAGAACAGGTCGTAGAACTACTTTTGGTACAATTCGACGAAGGAACAGGTGATCCTAAAATCACACTGCTCCGCCATGGCGGCGGCGTTATTCAAATGCAGCTTTGCAAAACGATCTTTGTGTACAAACTCGGACAAAGAAATTAGTGCTAGACAGTGACGATGGTTTTCAGCGATAAGAAATATCGATTACAATTTCCTTATTCAAGCACGCTTAAGCCCAGCTTAGAGATTGACGAAAAATTTTACGAGCGAAATTTGCAATATATTTCGTTTTTGGAACCTAAAAACAAAAAGTCTGTTTAGAGGCAAAAATGTAATGAATTAATTTTCTTACCTTTCCAGCGTTTATAAGTACACTTTATTTTAAATTTTTCATAATTTACTATTTTCTATTTCGATGGACTTGCAGTTACTATGGTGGCACGGCTTTTTCATACTTATTTTCATTATCGATAACTTTGTTTTGATCTGTAACGTACGCTTCAAAACGAAATTTCAATCGATATTTCTTATCGCTGGCACTAGTTTATTTGTGCGAGTTTGGACACAAAAATCGTTTTGCAAAGCTGCATTTGACTGACGCCGCCGCCGCAATCACTTTAAACTTTTCGTGTGCAACAATTTTTGTGTCAAATACTTGACTGCCCTTTAGTTGTGTGGTGCTTTTTCGTTATCCAATTGTGTACTAGTCTCTACAGTCACTTCAATTTCGCAATTTCTTCAAGTCACACCAAGAAAAAGGTAATGCAACTACAGTTATATAGTTTACAAATTGCCTTTTGCTTCAAAGTATGGCGGCATGTGCAGTTATGCGTTTGACTGTAATTTTCTTTTGGCTTTTGCTACTTTAAAATCTCAACTGTTGTATTTATTGGCAGGTACATCAAGTTTCAGCATGACCGACTCAGTAGCAGTGGCATTGCGCTTGCGCCCACTTGTCAAATCGGAGGAGGACCGCGGCTGCCGTATGGCAGTGCAGCGCCCCGACCCTGGAGTTCCCCAGGTAATAGTGAATAACAAAGCATTTACGTACAATTATGTGTTCGACTGCGGGGACAGCCAGGAGGATGTGTACGAGACGTGTGTAGCCAGTAGGCTGAAGAAGCTGCTCGATGGTTTTAATTTAACAATACTCGCTTATGGCCAGACCGGGTCTGGAAAGACTTATACTATGGGCACCGCTTTTAATGGCAGTATGGGCGAGCATGCTGGTATTATTCCGAGGGCTGCCAACGAAATCTTTGAAAAGACGGTCGCCATGGCGGAGCAGTGTGATTTTAGGATCACCTGTTCCTTCGTCGAGTTGTACCAAGAGCAGTTCTACGACCTGTTCTCGCCGAACAGGCGGGAGGACAGTATTGTCGACATACGTGAGGATAAAAATGGAATTTTTATGCGTGGACTCACCGAGGTGGAAGTGACCGGTGCCAAACAGGTGGCGAGTGAGCTAATGCGCGGCTCCTCGGGTCGCGCCGTCGCCTCTACGGCGATGAACGAAAGCTCCTCACGGTCTCACGCAATTTTCACTCTATCGGTGGTGGCAAAACAAAAGACTGGCCAGTAAGTTCACTCGATGCTAAATCCATCCATACGCAGATATGTTGAATATGTTATCTTTGTATTATGCAGGAAATCTGTGATCAAATCGAAATTTCATTTGGTTGATTTGGCCGGGTCGGAAAGGTGCGCGAAGACGATGACTTCTGGTGATCGCTTCAAGGAGGGCGTCAACATCAACAAGGGCCTGCTCGCCCTGGGAAATGTCATAAATGTGCTGGGCTGTAAGTAACATTTTTATAACTGCTTTTACAATCCCTTTGATTCCTTTTACTATATTTTACTCTTCAATGTATCTCCTCAGACCCCATTTTTAGTTTACCTATTCCTTTTGTTTATCTTCTGTTTTGGGCTTATAGTTTACTGAGTAAAAAAAATTAATTATTGTATTTGCTTATTTAAAAGCCATGATATATAAAAATATGGCTCATTTTATAGTGAAAAAAGTGGGGCTAGTCAAAAATTACACTGCTAAAAATCGATACCTCTTAAAAATCTTCAGTACGAAGAAAAACTCAATTCTGCAGAACAGCAAATGATTGGTTTCTCATTGTGGAATAATTTAAAATACTATTACAATCAATATTTTATAAATCAATATCAAATATATCTGTTGACCTAATGATACTAATATAAAACAAGGAAGAGTGCTGTAGTCGAGTGAGCTCGACTACGATTTACCCTGAACCTGTTAAACATATTCTAGTTTTATTGGAAAATTTCCATTTAAAAGTTTTGCACCAAAATGTGAGCAGGTCTGCAAGTGTGCTCTCTACATACATACACCCAATCGTAACGGGGTAACGGGGCTCTGCAGCATACACACAGAAAACATATTGATTAAGTACATGAATGATTTAAGTGTTTATTTTGTTGCAGCTGGAGAAAGTACTGCCTATGTGCCATATCGGCAGTCGAAGCTGACGCGATGGTTGCAGGAGTCCTTGGGTGGCAATTCGATAACATTGATGATCGCCTGCATTAGTCCGGCAGATTACAACGTGGCCGAGACAATCAGCACGCTGCAATATGCGGATCGTGCGCTACAAATTAAGAATAAGCCGGTGGTGAATGTCGATCCGCATGTGGCCGAGGTGATGATGCTCAAGGAGACAGTACAAAAGCTGCGCATTGAGCTGCTGGCTCGAGGTGCCGACAGCGGCAGCGGGGGAGCAGGTGTTGAGATTGGCTCTGGACTGTCAATTAATTCGGCGGTGGAGAATCAGCGGATAAGTGAGCAGCTGCAACAGGCCAAACAGCATAATCGTCAATTGCAAAAGGAGCTACAGGAGGCGTTGCTCAATCTGGCCGATAAGGAAATGCAGGCACACATAACGGAGGTGAACCACGACAAGGTCAAGGCGAGCGTACTTGAGTTGATGACTAAGTTGGGCGAGGCACAACAGCTGAGTGCGGAAGGGCAGGAACAGGGGGAGGAGGAGGATGTGGAGCAATCCGTGCTGAAGCAGCATTTGCGCGATGTTGTACAGCTGGTCAGCGGAGTGGATGAGGAGCTGAAACAAACAGAAATTGCCCTGCAGACTCATCGGAAGGAGTGCCTCACTGCTGGCGCCAGCAGTAGCAGCAGCGTGGAGTCCAATTTGGGCAGCAGCGAGGAGATAAACGAACACACCACGAAGCAGCTGGATCTCAATGTTAAACTGCGCCAAATCACTAGTCAGCTGGATCTGAAACAGGAACTGCACGATCGCGTCACTCTGAACTTCAGACGGTTGCACGAGGAAGGCAACGATGATAAGTTGAAGGAGTACCAGGTGAAGGTAGAGCAGCTTGAATCGGAGCGTCGCGAACTGATCGAGCAGCTGCGCATTACTAAACAGAAGGAGATATCCGCCAAGCTGGCCGAGGAGCGACGCAAGCGGCTGCAGTTGCTCGAGCATGAGCTGACGGATATGCGGCGCAAGATCGTCCAGCAGGGCAACATGCTTAAGATGCGCGAAAAGGAGAGCGAGAAGATCAAGAACCTTAGCACCGAGATCCGTGCCATGAAGGAGTCCAAGGTAAAACTGATCCGCGCCATGCGCGAAGAATCGGAGCGGTTCCGCCAATCCAAAATGCTAAGCGAGAAGCAGCTGACCCAGCTGAAGAGCAAAGACAGGAAAATGCAGAGCGAAATGGTCCGCCAGAAGAACCTCTACGACAATCAGCGCCTGGTGCTCAAGCGCAAGTGCGAGGACGCAATGGCCGTTAATAAGCGGTAAGATCAGCCAATCCATATATGTATATATATATACATATATAATAATTATTATATATATATTTCTCGTTGTCGTTCTTTTCATTGAAGGCTGAAGGATGCGCTGGAGCGTCAGAGAGCTGCGCAGGCGCAACGTCAGCGACATGCCAAGAATCAGACGGCTGATGCTGGCAAGCTGGATGCGTTGATGGATCGGGAGCTGGAGGTCATACTCTCGTTGGTCGATGCCGAGCACAGTCTGGAGCAGCTGATGGAGGATCGGGCAACGATCAATGCGCAGTGCATGGAAATCAAGGAACGGAAGGAACCGGATCAGGAGCAGGCAGCTTACCAGGCTTCACAGTTAGCCAGCTTGGAGGAGGAGCTGGAAATGCGCAATGCGCAAATTGCGGATCTGCAGCAGAAGGTGTGCTTCAACGACCTGGAAAGTCGCCTGTTGGCACTCTGTGAAAATGTGCATAGCCTTGGAGAGGCGCGTGCCATCAGCAGCAAAGTGTTGAAGATGCTCGTCCAGCAGCGACGCGAACAGGCGCAGTCCACCATGGAGCGCAAGGTGCTGCTGGATCATCACAAAGAGGCTTCGCTGCGTATCGAGGAACTGACCGAACAGTTGCGAATCGCCAAGTGCCGGTACGAGCAGCAGATGATTAACGAGAAGCGCAGCTATGAAGAGAAGATGGCGATGCTACTGCGCGGCGGTGATCTGGCCCAACAGCAGATCGTGGAGGAGCTGCTTAGCTCCAAGGAAGCGTTGCAACAACAGCTCGATCTCCTCACGTCGAAGAAGCACAAAAAAGGCGCAGGTGAAAATAAATACGCAGATGAAGCAGATGCGAACCGATCATTGATCAACATTAGCGATGAATCCTTTGAGGACAATAATATGGACAGCGATCCCGACTGGGTACCAGCAAAGAAGCGCTCCAAGGCAAGTCCTCCTTTGCATCCCTAGGAAGTAGCTCTTTTAACTATTTTCCCACTTTCCACGCAGAAATCGAATTCTCTGAGGCAGCCGTGCATCGACGGCGACACTTTCAATTCCAATCCCATTACTAGTACCAATGGGAACACCAAACCCACTGCAAACAGCAGCAGGAGCAACACCAGCACCAACAACAGGAGCAACAGCAGCCAGATGAAGCACTGTTCCTGCAGCACAAGTTGCAGTTCAAAACGCTGTGGCTGTTATTCAGCAGGCAATAGCTGCAACGACTATTGTAAATGCCGAGACAGTTGTCAGAATCCTGTCAACAAGGAGAATGCGATGCCGAACACCTCGGTCCCAGACGGGAACAACGGGGATGTGCTGCTTTCATCTCCAAAGCTGGTGGCCAGCTCCTCCCCCTCCAGTCCTGAGCGCACCTGCTTAAAGCTGCCCAGGTAGTTACCTAACCAAATGATTCATCTTTAAATACAAATATTCACTTTTTGTCTCCCCCTCTCTCTCACAGAAACTTGCTACAGTTAGATACGCCGTCAGTCAAAGAGAAGTTCTTTTAAGCGATGTCATCTCTCCTCCCGTGTAGTATATATATTATCGACTTGCCAACTATTTCAATTCACGTGTTTGTGATCTTTTCTTTTAATGTTAATGCGACTAAATTCGTTCAAATATTTGCTAAATGTAAGAGTGCAAATTGCAAGAACTGAACTTAAAATATTCTATAAAATCACAAACTATTATTTTTCATTATGATACAAATGAGAGTTGCTCGTTTTCTTTTTAAATATATATTTACATAGATGAACATTAAGAAATGTGTTTGCAATTGAAAAAAAAGTGGATATTTTTATTTCAGTTGCAAATACATTTTTAATTTTAATAAATTTAGAGCGCTGCTTTAAGTACTGCTTCGTTTTCCTCTATTAACTATTAAAAAATTACACTGAATGCTGAGTTTATCATTTAATAATGTGTGTTTTCCTTTAAAGTTCTTGTTGTGTGTGTGTGTGTTGTTTGTGTGTGTAGGTGTATGTATAACTATAAATATACTAATCTATATATAATTATTGATTCCAGCGTATCTCTATTTCGCTCTCTGAGCTGTGCTTTCGTTTCTGGTTACGGGTCGGAGTCCGATTCCGATTCCGGCTCCAGTTCTGGCTCTATATTTCAATCGGCTTATTTCTGTTAACGGTTCCGGTTGCGGTTTGAATTCCTGATAATGTGGTGAACACCGCATTCTGATTCAATTCCGGGTATTCAGTTTTTTGAGATGACTGTTTTCTATGATTTTTTTGTTTTTGTTTTTGTATTCAACTTGAATTTCGTTCACATTTCCTGTTTACACTATTCAGATCTGTTTTCCATTATACTACTGTGACTTTTATATATATTTTTATTCTTTATTCCGTATGTGGATGGGTCAAGGTCAGCGCAACTTTCTGCTGGAGAACAAACTGTTGGTGCGTCGTCCGATGCCAATGGCGTCGAGGCTCGTGCGCCTGCAGAGAGATCAACAGGATCGATGGGAGCAATGCCGCCATTCGATGCCGAGAGCCGCTTCGCAAGCGCGTCTGCTTGAGACGCAGCGGCGTGTGCCCAATGGTGGACGCCAGGTGGGAGCAACTCGTGCCCCCCAGTCGCAATCGCAGGAGAAGCAAATACAAACAGAGGATATTTGGGACGAGCAGTTCCTGAATGCGGCGCTGCTCAAATGCTGTCGTCGCAGCGAGGGAGACGAGCCGTTCAACGATGATGATGGTGAGGATGCCATTGCACGCTTACGAGGCACTGCATCCAATTTTGAGATGGGCAGATTTGCCGCTGTGCAACACAAACGGTGGTTGCTGGATGCCCGCGGCTTGAAGAAAAAAGATCACGATGAAGAGGAGGGGGAGAAGAAGCACCGGCAAGTGGTGCTGCAGCTTGCCATACCGGACATCACCGATGTGGAGCAGGAGCCACAACTGGACCAGTCCTTGAGTGCCCACTCAAATGCCTCTAGCTATGAAATGCCGCCCACAAAAGTAACTGCAGCTGTTTCCGCTGCTGCTGCTGCAGATGATGATGTGAACTCGCTGCACGTGCAGCACGAGCAGGAGCAACAGCGGGAGCAGGAGCAGCAACGCGTCGCTTTGCTCGGAGCGGCGCAGGCGCGCCATAGGGAGCTGATCTGGGAGTACAATCGATTACCATTGTCGATGGGCACGCTGCGTGTGCGCAGACTAAAGACACAGCTGGAACAGCAGCTTGACCGGATTGACAGTGATCTGTGCATGCTGAATTTGCCGCAGACATATCACCATCGGCAGGCGCGATTAGTGATAGCAAATCTTTAGTACATTTAGTTGGGTGTTCTTTTGCCTTGAATCCAGCATTAAGACCACTTTATAGATGGACGAAAAATTGCATTATATTTCACTTGTGGAACATAAAAACAAAAAGGTCTGCTAAAAATTAAAATAATTTTTGATTCATAATTTACAACTTCCATTTCGATGAACTTGCCGCTTCTATGGTGGTTTGCCGATAACCGCTGTTAGAATATTTGAAAGTTCATTACATATTTTGCAACCGTCGAACAGCTGTTTACAGAATCCACAACAATGAGTTAACATGGTGGGTTTAGATATGCGGTCTTTAAACCGGCGCCAAAATTACACGGTTTTATTATATGGAGTTTTTCATTATCGATAACTTTTTTTTTATCTGTAAGCAATGCACTCAGTTTTTGTTTACGATAAAAATATTTGACATATAAGTTTTATACATATTCGTTTAAGATGGCTTGCAACGAAAACATCGAATATGATTCCGCGCATACCCTACGCACTGTTGTCAAATTAAATAGGGTGTGTGCATATAAAGCATATGGCGCGAATCAATTTCATTTAGTTCATAACAACAAGCAGCGAGGGAACAAATACTGTGACGCTCTGTAGCGTCCCAAACTAAGTCATTCTAATGTACATAGTATAAAGTAGCATAACAATAAGTTTTAGCTAGACTATCGCTAACGCTGTTTGACATACTGTAAATAGTATGCGCTTACAATATGTGAGTATGCGAATTATAAGGCGGCGGCGACGCAACCGCCGAGGTTTATTTATCAAATGCATAGAAATTGAATAGGAATTATAGATATAAGTACAAATAACTTATTACATGTGGTTTCGCGCACAAGCAATTACATAAACATACACACTACATAACATACATGTGTTGTGTGTGTGTTAGTGTTTGTTTGCATGCGCAACGCTCTTCCCTTCCACATTGCGCTGCTGTCAGAAAGAAACCCAATAGGAAATTCTCTGGGCTACATGTGTCCTCTTTTTATATATTTCATTGAGTCTGGTTTAAAGAAAGTTCATGCAAGCATGTGTGCGTGTGTATGTGTGTTTGCGCAAACATTTGCACAGCCAACAAGTTCATGACCATAAAAATAACATGTAATAATTATTGTTGGCATTCGGCAATTGCCTTGCGCCGCTCATGATCACTTTACGCGTCCCATCTGGCAGCCGTATAACTGAACAATACGGAAACGTAGAAAGCTTTGCACGAGATCTCGTGCATCAATTGCAATTTTCAATGGCAAATTGCAGCGAGAGCAAATGCAATTTTCGCAATTTTGGCAATTTTCGAATGCGAGAGCAACTCGAAAACAATTTGGTTGCATTCAGTATTTGTGCAACCATTGTGACATTTAAATCAAAAGTGCGACACAAAATACAAATCATTTGGAAAAAAGCAAGTACTACAAATACATATTCAAATTTATATAGTTTCCCCATTACCCACACACTTGACACTGGCCAACTGACAGAGATATCGATAGGATATAGAACTTGTATACATACATGTATATCGACATTGACCTTGCAGTTCTCGGTTGCCTTGTTTAGGATAATTGTCTTCTCCTTCGTCGTTGTCGTTGTCGTCGTCTTCGTCTTCGTCTAGATTTGTGAACACCCGCTAAATGCATAGAGCCCTTCCAGTCCCGTTCCTCCCTTCTCTTTAGTGGCTGTCGATAGGTATTTAAGTGGTATGGTGAGGCAAGTCCTTAAGCAACTGATCAGCTGGCAGCGCGGGCTCACTGCCAGGTTGCCAAATGTGCATCCGATGACCAGGGGAATTGTTACGTATGCTTTAATGTGGCCAACGGGCAGCCTAATCCAACAGACGATGGAGGGTCGCAATCTAAGTAAGTTTTCGCCCAATCATCCATCAATCCATCCATCCATCATCAACACCAAGCCACTCCATGCTTATTGCCATGCTAATTCTCGCAGGGACCTATGACTGGGCACGTGCAGCGCGTTTCAGCTTGTTTGGTGGCCTCTATGTGGCCCCCTCGATTTATGGCTGGGTGCGTCTAACTAGCGCCATGTGGCCGCAAACAAATCTACGTATTGGCATTGTCAAGGCGAGTACCGAGAGTGCACCTGCTCACCATCATCATTATCGTCATCATCATTTGCCTGACTGCTTATAACACATTTCAGGCCATTACCGAGCAAATCTCTTATGGACCCTTCGCTTGCGTTAGTTTCTTTATGGGCATGAGCCTGTTGGAGCGAAAGACATTCGCACAAGCCGTCGAGGAGACCAAACAGAAGGCGCTGCCCACTTATAAGGTTCGTTCCTGCAATCCTTGTGCTATACAAATATATATATATAGAGTATTATTTACATGTTTGTGTGCGTGTGGATCTATATATATATATATATATATATATATATATGTACATATGTACATATGTGTGTAGGTTGGCTTGTGCGTGTGGCCCTTTCTGCAGACGATCAACTTCTCGCTGGTGCCGGAGCACAATCGCATCATATTCGTCAGCATTTGCAGCCTGATGTGGACAATATTTCTGGCCTACATGAAAATGCGTGAATTAGACTCAACTCCAGAGCCAGAACCAGAGCCGGAGCTGCGGCATACGAAGCTTGCCAATTAGTGGAATGATTGTGGACTCTTGTTGATCTGTTATATAGTATATATATATAGTATATTTGTGTATGCTGCTGACCTGTTATTTATATATAGTATATATGTTTCTGACTTTACAAACCAAATTTATAGCTCAATTATAATGATTAAAAAAGGAAACGAATTTTGAATACACTATTGCTGCAGTGGCGGCGGCACTCTAGCAACTATCAACTGTCCAATCCAGAGTTGGGTTGTCAGTGAATTGTTGTCGTTTGGTCGCCGATTGTTGGCCACCGTTTCCACAATCCAGTCAACATAGGCGGACACTTCGGTGAATACGCCCGGATAGGGTGGACGTGTGCACGGCTTCACACTCCATGAGACAATGCCAATTTGTGTGTCCATTGCTGATGGTGCATGCAGCAGCAGTGGTCCACCCGAATCGCCGCTGCATTGACCCTTCCAGCCCTCGGGCACACCGGCGCACAGTTGGCTGGCATGGAGCTGAGCCTGGTGACGGCGACTGCACTCCTCGTCGCTGAACACTTGCAGCTCCACCTTATGCAGCTGCTGTTGCACCACGCCGCCCGTCTGCACAAAAATGTATCAATTTTGTATATAAACAATAACAATACAATCAACCAATACGAACCGCATTCAATCCCCAGCCGGCGAGCAAAACGCTGCTGTTGGCCAACGTCGGCTGTTGGGGACTTGGCAAACGCACCGGCTGCACACTTCTGTTGAAGATTATGGGCTTGGTCAGCTGCAAAAGTGCAATATCGTGTATGTATTTATCCTGCGGCTCATAGCCGGGATGGACATGTATTGCGGCAACCGTAACCAATTGGCTCGCATTGCGCTCAATGCGATTGCTGCCATATTGCAAATTGAGCTGCTCGGGCAATGCGCCACGCACACAATGTGCTGCCGTTAGCACCCAGCCAGCATTCAATAGCGTTGCACCACACGAGTGGTGGCCACTTTTGGCACGACGCAGCGACACCTGACATGGACGCAGACAAATAGAGGGAGAGAGAGAGTTAGGTATCCTTATATATAGTTATAGGTATCCTTATAGTTATCACTTACTGCATAGGGAAACTCGCCATTTGCTGCCAAAGTGCCATTGACTATTTTGCCATCCTGTTCCTCCTCCTCCTTCTCATCCATGTGATCTGCTCGCGTGCTGCTCGCTAGGAAGCAAATCAGCAATATTATTCCAAGTCCACACAATGTGCAGCGCATGTTGGCGTTTGAACTGCGCCAATCGTTGGCCATTGCATTTATTTGGCCAGCATGTTTTGCTCTATTGTTGTTTTGTTGCACGATGGGTGTTCCCTAACTCGACCCGTATTACTAATCTATCATGTTGGCCATGTAGGTAGGAATTAATTTACATTAATTACTCACGTATGTGATACAATTAACTAAATATTTATGTATGTTTGTGTACATACAGTGGCTTCTACGCTGGTGTGGCAACAGCTAAGGACGTTCGTCACCAGGTATCCCATTGTGCGTGGCATGATATCATACAGCCTGATCTGGCCAACGGGCAGCCTCATCCAGCAATCGTTTGAGAACAAGAGCTGGGGTGAGTGGCAGTAATCCATAGCTGTTGCTGCTGCTAACAGTTTCGTCATCTCCACACATAGGCAACTTTGATTGGTGGCGCGTCTTCCGGTTCAGCATGTACGGCGGACTGTTTGTGGCGCCGACGCTATACGGCTGGGTTAAGGTAAAATGCTCATGTGTTTATACATTTACATATCGGCAAATACATCGAGTTAATATTGCCAGATATCCAGCGCCATGTGGCCGCAGACATCATTGCGCACCGGCCTTGTTAAGGCGGCAGTGGAGACCATATCATATACGCCCGCTGCGATGACCTGTTTCTACTTCATAATGAGTTTGCTAGAATCGAAGACGGTCCGCGAAGCAGTCGCGGAAGTTGGCAAAAAGTTCATTCCCACGTACAAGGTATGCATAAAATACAAATGATCCATATATATGCAAATATATATACATCTATATATATAAATACTTCATAGGTTGCACTATCCGTTTGGCCACTGGTGGCCACCATTAATTTCTCTTTGATACCGGAACGCAATCGTGTGCCATTTATTAGTGTGTGCAGTCTGTGCTGGACATGCTTTCTGGCTTATATGAAACATTTGGAGCACCATGAGGTGGATCAAGTTCTGTAGTTCTGTCGTTTTCTGTGTGTACCTATTGTTATTATTAGCTTTAATAAATTAATGCAACACTTAGCCGGTTGACTTCTTCTTCTTCTACACAAAACAAGTTGAGCAAGGTGAGCATCGTATACGATATACGACCGATAGCATAAGAATACATCGATACAAAATCGCAATTTTGTGCCTTGTTGAAATATCGATATAGCGAAGTAAAATAATGTTTGGACAATGAATCGATATTTTTACCATCCCCAGCCCCACCTTGCTGTTGGGTGTGTGCATTCGACTAAATCGCGTTTCAATTGTTTTTCTTATTTTTTTTATAATATTAATATTTATTTTTCTTGCGAACTAAGTGCCTGCGTTCACAATGCGTAATTTGGGCAAACAGCAGTCGCAGGATACAGCCGACACGAGTGTGGAGAAGGGCGACTATCCACGAGCGACAAGTGAGTGACGCAGCTAGTGTTGTTTATTTTAAAGTGCTGTTTGCATTTGTATAAATATATATATATATATATGTGTGTGGGTGTGTGTCCACTTACAGATGGAGTTGTTTTTGGTGCAATTGTGACATTCGCCAGCTTCTTTGTGCTGATGATGTCCTTTTGCTCGCCGTATTGGATTGAATCGTACGAGGAGACACGCAGCAGCTTTAAGAATATGGGCCTCTGGCAATATTGCTTTAAGAATTTCGAGTATCCAAATTACCAATTCCCCAAGCAATTCACTGGATGCCATTTGATCTTTTCCCATGTGAGTAACACATTGCTACACATATAAGTACAATAATTATAATAATAATCCATTTGGTTGCACTAGGACTATTATGTTATACGAGAATATCTGCTGCCTGGCTGGCTGATGGCTGTTCAGGGCTTTGTGACGATGTCCTTTATCATTGTGTTCGCTGTACTGACCCTGCTCTCGCTGACGATCATTCGCCTGCCTCTCAAGGCTGTGCTGCAATACGAGTGGCTTCTGGTGCGACTCTCCTACATAGGAACAGCCATATCATGTTCGTATTTACGTCTCTAATAACTGTTTGCAATCATATATATATATATGTATATATATATCTATATCGTCTCATCTAATAGCTCTGTTCATGTTTCTGGCGGTGTGCATATTTGGTGGGTGCGCCTATCGTCGCGACTGGCTGATGTATCCGAAATTCAATGTGCTTGGCTGGTCGTATGCCTTGGCTGTTGTCACCTTTATGCTGCTAGGCCTGGCTGCCCTCATTTTGCAGCGAGAATCTCGGCAGGCATACGAGGCGCGTGGCGAACAGAAAAATCTTGTTATGCAGATGGAAATGCAGGAGCCGGGCTATCAGCCACCGCGTCATCATCACAGTCAATCGCGCAGCCTGCAGGGTTACATATAGTAGTAGTGCCACAATTCACATAACTCAACTCAACTCGAACTTCAATTAATTCCATATATATAATATTTTTTATTATCAGACAATTATTCTTGATGCCGTCCTCTCTATTATTTACTTTTCAATTGACCTTAATATGCTTATTTGTTCAATGTTAGCAAAACGGAATCTCTCCATATTTTTAATAAGTGCCTTGGAATTTGTAGTGCAAATTTTGTTATACTTATACATATTTAGTGTATCTGTAGATTTGTAATGTCTATATATTATCTATGCATCAGAACAGCCGTCCAAAAATGACACAAACTAAATATATATATATATCTCCATCTCTATTATACATACATATATACTATACTTAATGTGCATCAAATATACACATACATTTTACATATTTATACACCTACATACATACACAGATGCATGCATATATAGATATATATACATATATGTTTATATGCGTATCAGATCGAATATCGAACAATGTTAACAGCATCGTAAATTTGTCCCTTTTTGTACCAAAATGTATGTATATTAATAAGAAGAACTTTACACAAATACATTTCGCAAAATACGATTTCAATTTTGATCGGCTTATAATACTTTGTTGATAGAATTTCGGTTAATAGAATGTGTCATCCTATATATGTTCCATGTCCTCTTATCTAACCTCCATGGTGCTGCCGTCGCCGCCGCAGCTGCTGCTGCTGATAATAGTTGCCGCTGATTGCCAATTGGAACAGCTCGATGCCGTGTCGATTCTCGTGGTATCTTAGTTCGAAATGCGCGCTGACTGAATTCGGTTGTGACAAACAACTATTGCCAAAATCAAACTGTAACTACACATACATATATATCATATATATATATATATATATGCATATATATGTCTCGACTTTTTTGTTTTACATCTAGATCAATTGTTCAAAAGAATGCACAGTGTGTTTTGCCTATGCATATGGCTATTTATGTGCGCTATCATAACGTGTAAGATAAACCAGCGTTTAATCATACTATGAATATATTGCCCATCCCTAGCAGAGTGTGCGTGTGCGTTTGTTGTAAATGTGTGCGTGTGTGTGTGGTATACACTTGGAGGGGGTTTCATGAGAAAACAAAGAAACCAATTTGATAAAAAGAAATTGCCCTGGAAACTAGAAAGGGTCTAGCAATAATTTCTAAATATAGGAAAACAAAATCTATAAGTTAAAAATCGACAAACAAAATTCATATATTTTTAAAAAAATTTTTTCTATTATGAAATGCATTCATTTAAAACTGGTAGAAAAAATCGTTTCTAAAATTCAGAAAAGCGTATTTAAATTTGCTTGCAGAAGATGCAGCATCATAGGGAGTTTCAAGGACATAGAAGCCCTCAACCCAGCAAAGGTTCTCGCATTCGAATTTAAGCGTATTTTATTCCGAGTTTTTAAATATGGAAATATGAATCTAACTCATCAGTTAGAGACTTACTCCTTACATAACTATGATGTTCAAATAGCTGTTATAGGAACTGGGGTATAGCTAGGGTATTTCATCTTCGGTATGCCCAAGGATAACTATAGTTATCGTTCAGCACTGCTTTCTATCCGTGCTATTTGCTTAGGGTATTTGGTATTCGACCAAACGGAAAACGCACTGAAGAAAACTGTTATTTTTTTATTAATCATCGCTGACATTTTTGTATTGGCTGCAACCAAACGGAAATTGACGTAAAATACAAGCATAAAAGATACGACGACAAGGCCAAGTTAACGTTGACATTAACAACATTGTTGGGCGGCCGACAGATTGGTTCAAATGAATGGGCCAATATCCATAATGTTTTGCAACTAGTTGTATATTATGTGTTACTCTTTGGCAGTCGGAGACGATTCGATTGAGCCGCGGATTATCAATGGCAGCATTGCGAAAGTGGCCGAGACAAAGCACCTAGTCTCCATACGTCTGAGGAAGAATGATAGGAACTTTGGATCCGGCCACATTTGCGGTGGCTCCCTAATTGGCAACAACAAGGTACTCACCGCCGCCCACTGCCTCTACAAGTAAATGGAAAAATCCCAAAATTCCCAAAGTAGATACCAACTAGAGACTGATCTACCATCCATTCGCAGCAACTCAAAGAAGAGATACCGCAAAGCCAATGAGTTTGTGGTGGTCATGGGCACCCTCAATCGCTACGAACGCACCAAGAACACCATCGTATCGGATGTCAGCTCCATTGCCTATATGAACACCTTTGGAACGGATAGCATGCGTGACGATGTTGGGGTTATGTTTCTGCGCACCGGTCTGCCACCAAATAGCACACATCCGACAGTGGCGCCCATCGAGATGGCCACGCAGGTGACACCAGTCGGCGCCACATGCCAGGTGTCTGGCTGGGGTCGCACCGAAGAGGTGAGCTCATCACACACATAAATACATACAGCTGCGGTCAAAATAATATATACATATGGCAAAAAAAAAGACAAATACTTAAAATATAGTTAACAAATACTGAAAATAAGTCAACATTAAAAGATTGAATAACTAAAAATTGAAATCAATTCTAATAATTTCACTCGTTGCTTTCATATATAGCATCCGATCTGAGAATTCTTTTATACTCATCACGATAGACAATCAGCTGTCTTTACAGATTATTCAAATGTTCCTTTTTGTTTATTCTTTTATCAACACTCAATGCTACATTATAAAGCTGTTTTATAATTGTATAATTAAAAGAATATTAATTGATAAAGTCTTTGAAATAATTTCCCGATGAGAAACCAACTATTTGTTGTGTTACAGAATTATCGAAGGAATATTTTGATCGCAACATAATTTTCATATTTGATTTATTTTGCAGAACACGCAGTCGAATGTGCTGCTATCGGCGAATGTGAGCCTGATCCGTTGGAGGACCTGCCGCAGCATTTATGGCAGTGGTCTGCTTGATGGCATGATCTGTGCGGGACGATTGCGTGGCGGCACCGATTCCTGTCAGGGCGACTCTGGTGGTCCGTTGGTGTATGCGGATCGCGTCATTGGTGTCGTCTCCTGGGGCTATGGTTGTGCGGAGCCGGGTCTGCCCGGTGTTTATGCGGACGTACAGTATTATCATCAGTGGATTGAGGAGCGTAACGCCGGCTTCTCAGCGCTCCAGCTGCAGCAACGGTGGTTCTGGCTCTGGCTGGGCTTGGGTTCGATACTCTGGGCCACGTTGGCCTTCTAATTGATGTGTTACTAGCTAAGCTGAATTTTTTTTTTCTTCCTTTTTATGCAACTTTTATATTTTAAACATGGACCTACTGTACTACTTGATGAACTAAGCAGAATTAAACTAAAAAAACATAAAAAAAATAATAATTGGAAAGCTTCTCTATTAAAGGCAAGGATATTTTAGAAACTTCAGCTAGCCGAAGTGCAATCCTTAGATTAGTTGAGGGCACTTGTTGATCATACGTTATAGTTAAATAATTGAAGGCATCCCGTGGCGTGAGGAAGTCTATGTCTGCATGGA
Organism: Drosophila engyochracea; assembly: GCA_035042385.1. Classification (NCBI taxonomy): domain Eukaryota; kingdom Metazoa; phylum Arthropoda; class Insecta; order Diptera; family Drosophilidae; genus Drosophila; species Drosophila engyochracea. Next base: position 4,577,133 of record JAWNLK010000167.1, read on the forward strand.
AAGGAGATTCCTCATAAATGGAAATTTAAGAAATATTAAATCGATTCCTTTCCATCTTCATTCAGCAGCATCTGAAGAAGTCTTATCACTTTCTGCAGTAGTATTTTAAGATTTCACATCTTTCCAGTCAAGCTTTTATTTAAAAGCCATTCAATTTCCTTACTTGTTTTTGAACTAAAGAAATTATATTTTCTAAATCGAAATAAAATAAAAAATATTTTTTGTATTTTGAGATTATCAATTTTGGGGCAAGCCTTTTTTCTTTTTTAGAATTATTTCTTATCTTATATTTAGAAACGATTTCGTGGCCAGTTCATATGCAGGAGAAGTCATTGTGAGATGTGCCGCAGTTCTGGAACTAATTTGGAGACAGCTGAAAAGATGCAGATTTTGTTCATTTGAATACCACGACTGGTAATCGAAGAGTGTCTCATTGCTGATGTCCGAATAAACGAATAAGGACTCCATATCCAACTGTTATTAAACACCTTCTGTCCTTGTTAGCGGTACTTACGTTGACCCAAAAGGACGATCCATTTTTGTAGTAGTAGTAGTCGGGGCAGGCGGGGCAGGCAGACTTCAATTAACAAGCAACATTTATTTACAGTCAACAACGCACACATATACATAGATAAACACACGAAATAACGGAATAAAATTGGCTGATTGCCTTTGATATGGTGCTGGTGGGGAGGAAGCATCGGGATCGGAGGAGCGGTGGGTGTTGGCTCTTCAGCCCATGGCGTAACTATATAAGTTGGTGACGTATTGAGTGCTGTGCCTCTCGCCAGTGGATGACAATTGACAGTTGCTCATCTATTTTATGTTAACAAAGTTGTAAATGTAGAATGTGTTCTGCATTTATTATTGAATTAATAGATACGGTTCAACGCTTGAAAGCTTCAATTTGAGCGCAGACAGGCAAGAGAGAACCGACTGCAAAACACTCTGATACCAATGAGTAATACAGGAACATGTGTCGGGTGATTGTAGCCCAGAAATGCCGATTTTTTATAGCTTTCTAGTAATCAATCCTAAAAGTTTTGTCTTTAAATTTGCGTTAGATGCAATTTAAATTTGCAATTTTTGAATGTATCGATTTCCCAGCCTCCTAGTGGACGTAGCAGCCCAGTTTAGACACATACTCCAAGTTACAAGCGCATTGCACAAAATCTATATACTCTGGATACCTTCGGTATTAGAGTATCAAAACAGAGCCACTGCCATCTCTTTCACATTCAGCATAGCGCAAAGCCAGTCACCATTCAATTGTGATGCCATCTCTATCGCACTGACGGGGTACGTCCTCAAAATAGGTAATGCCACCAAGCATCCCGTAGTTACACCATGATTCAGGCTAACAGTTGCAGTTGCGTCGCGAATGCGGATGGGGAGTGGAGCTGTTCGTCTGGTGGAGCCGCACCAGATCCGGGCCATAGATCATGTTGGGCAGACGCTGTGACTGCGACTGTGTTTGGGACATGACCAGGGAGAAATCACGATTGCAGACGGCATTCTCGATGCGTGTCATGACGCGACCGACAAGCAGATCGACAGCCTGCTGTATGTTGGCGCCGGTGCAGGCGCTCGTCTCAATGTATGGCAGATGGTAGCGTTGCGCCAATGCCGCGACCTGTTCCCGACTGACGACACGCAGCTGGATGAGATCGGACTTATTGCCGCAGAGGACAACGTCCGGTTCTTCGGTGTAGGCGTGCGTTCGCAATTGCTCCAGCCAATTGCTAATCTCCAGAAACGATTTCTGGCTAGTCAAATCGAAGATGAGCAGAAAACCCATTGCGTCCCGATAGAATGCCGTTGTCAGCGAACGAAATCGCTCCTGGCCAGCAGTGTCCCATATTTGCAAATGGATCCGATGCCGTCGTCCCCGCGACCTGTACACCTGCCGACAAAACCCGGATCATTTAATATGAAGTAATACTTGATGTACTTGGATGTTGGCAGTTGGGATTTGGGATTTGGGTGACTCACCAAACGTTTCTCTCGGAAATCAATGCCGACGGTGGAAATGAATTGGGAGTGAAAGCGACCGTCTGTGTATTGATAGAGCAGACATGTTTTGCCCACACCGGAATCGCCCAGGACGAGGAATTTGAACAAGTAGTCGTAGTCAATGTTGGGCGTCGTCATTCTCTCTGTCCACTGTGTCCACTGTGTCCTTGTGTCGCTCAAAGCAGCATCCTGCAACGAAAATGATTGAAGATGCTGCTGTCAGTGGTAGATCAAAACTTGAGTTGGGTGCAAATATGTTGAACACAATATGTGATGCCGCAATCATCAACAGGTCATTCACCCTCTAGGTGTGCATGTGTGTGTGTGTGAACTGGCAGAAAAGGATACGTTGCGAGCCCAATATATATACCCTGAACCCTTTTTAAAATGGCTAACAAGAGTATCATGATTTTGAGCAAATATATGTGACACGCAACAGCATCTCTGATGAACGTACATATAAAATATATATTTATATATATTCATAATCCCGATTAACAGCCTTGTCCGTCTGTCCGTCCTCAAATTTGGCATATAAGTTCACGTATACCTCGCATAGATCAAGATTTATTTTATTTTATCGGTACATTTCGATGTATAAAGTCAAAGTCTTCCAATTAATATATGATATTCATTGACATATTATCGGTCAACTGTGCAAATTTCATCAAGATCGGATAAGAAACATTCAAGTTATAGTCTCATTCTATTAGCCTTAGTTTTTGTTTTTAGTGCCTGAGAGAGAAGGTATTTTGAAAAGTGAGTTGTTGGCAAAAATATAAGTAAAACATATATAAGACGTGTGATTTAGGGTATATAGTAGTCGAGCTCACCCGACTCGACTGTATTCGTACTTGTTGAAACTCATTTCATCTAGATTTATTGATTTTCTGTCTCATTTTTCCGTGCGGCTATTTGCGGTGACAGGGGTGTGCATCAAAAAAAGCCTAATCAAATGTTGATTGAATACACATATCTAAATAAGTATGTAAGGATATATGCAAGGATATATGTATGCATGCATGTATGTATGTATGTCTGTCATTTGGCTTAAGGTCTCTTGGGATTTTTTGGTTTCACTCAAAGAATTCAAAATAAAGCATTTCTAAAGTTATGCCAAAGATTTGAAGGATACATTTTGCCTTTGTTGTGTTCGTAATTAGATATAGGCTTATAGGATCGCATAATGTGCAGTAGAAGGGAGCAGGAGGGAATTGGTGGGAGGAGCGGGGGGAGGGGCGTTGAGCTTTTTGGGTCGGCGCGAACTTAATGCCAACTTAGACCTTAAAGTACGCTGTTCCCAAAAATAGGCGCAAAGCTAAAGAGAGCGAGAGAGGGAGAGAGAGAGAGAGGGAGAGGGAGAGCGGCGGAAAAAGGGCTTATAAATAATATAAAGCTGCCAATCCAGGATGTGTCAAGAAAGCGACCTGACAACATAATCAACATAATCACAAATAGCTCACTGTTATTATTTTTCGTATTATTATTAGGATTGGGCGTTGTATGCACATATATATATATATATATATATATATATATATATATATGTATATATTTTTATATATGTCACATGTGATGCAAGTTAAATGAACGGAAATGGTCGGCAAAGCTCTGTGGTCTTTTGGCTACTTGTTGCAGTTGTTGCAATTGTTGCTGCTGTGTGTTGCTGGCAACCTTGACAGCTGCAACTCGCTTCTGCATGCGTGTGTGTCTGTGTGTGTGTGTTTAAAAATAGCCTCAGCTAATTGAGCGCGTGCACACGCACACACACACACACACTCACACAGAGAGAGAGAGAGAGAGCGAGTTATCAAATTATATCAATTAACGGTACTCACCTGGCCTCGGCATTGCCCACGATTTGATCAACTTGTAAATGGTTTATGTGTTTGCCACTGCATATCAAATGTAAATTTGAGTTTGGCGCGCAAAACTATGCAACAGTTTTCGTAGTCCAATTTAAATTGTGAATTGAAGCTGCTCTCAGGCGAAAAGCAACAATTTGACGGCCATTAAATGCAATAACTAATGCTTGTGCACATATATTGGCACAGTAAGCTGATGTTATTTTTAGGTGAGTGCGATTTGTTTACAACGACTCCCGTGACGACAGCATCGCACAGGACCTAAGCAAAATAGGGACGCGGTCTGTTGTCAGTCACAAACTGTATTGTTGCAGGTGAAAGCCAGGCGAAAGCTTCAAGCAAGGGCGGCAGCTTCGGTTTCATCGGTTTCGACTCGCGCATCGACTGCAAATGCGCCACAAATTAATCGATTTCACACATTTCGATATATTATACTTTCTATCTTCGTTTTGTTTTTTGTTCGATAAGTCGCACTGGGCGCGTTTTTTTCAATTATGAGTATGAGCAACAGCGGCTGCTAATTTATTTCAATTTATTTTTGAAATGATATTTGATGTTTAATTAACAATGTTTTATTTTTATTTTTCCTTTAAGAAAAAAACACTTAGTTTTTAAGATTCATGCTGTAAATATTAAATTTTGTTTTTTTTTCTTAATTTTTTTTTGTTTTGTTTTTTTTTCTCTAAATTTTTTTCATTCTTGGCTGTTGTTTTTGCAAACAATCCAATCATCTTTTTGTTTTTGCAGCTGAACATTGTTAAATTGAATTTTTCCCAATTCTTTTCATCATTATTATTTAAATTTCTTGGTTTTTTTTTTTGTTTTGCTTTGTTTTTCTTTTTTGCTACAGCTGACATCAAGTACATTTGCTTATGATTTGCTTATATGCGTTTATTTGCTTTTTCTTGACTGTATTTCTAGGTTAAACATTGAATACGAAATCATATATATGAAAATACAGCATTCATAAATGTACATAATATTTGTATATGTATGTATAAATCGATATACCATTTTCAATGCTTTGCAAAAATTTGAAACAAAAATTAGTCGAAGCTGGATTTTTCTCCTTTTGACATGAATCACTTCAACAATTTTCTTCTTATTATAGTACATGTTTTAGACGATACAAATATATATAGATGTTTTGCATATATGTAGTGTATATATTTGAATATATAAAAAAAAAATTAATTTGAGGGGAAAAAAGTAATGTACATTTTAATCGAAATACGCTAAACCAATAAGCTGCATATGTTTGTTTGTGTGTGTATGTGTTTAAATGTTTTTCCAACCGATCCGACAATGATTATAAAAGTTGATTGAATTTTCTTATGCAAGTATTAATATATGTATGCATACATATGTATATTTTACGTACATTTTCCCCATTCTCAAATTAAAATGTTTCCATATGTGCTTTGTATTTATTTTCATCGTAATTTTAACTGATTTCTGCATAGTTATTTAGGAATTTGCAACGACTCAAATACATATATATATATTTATACATACATACATATATATATATATATATATATATGTATATCAATTCATGATTTAGGTATTTTTTCTTGACTTTTTATTATTAATGTGTACAGTGTATGTGTGTGAGTGTACTTGGTAAATTAACCATAGCAAAACCAAATGAAATAAAATTAAATGCAAGTGCAATAATAAAAACAAATTTTTTTTTTTCTTTTCTCTTTTAAATCTATAACTTTTTCCAAACATGCCGAAGAAGAATCCTTGAGTCCAGATGCGTGGAAGTTTTTACACATAAACAACATAAACCATTTCTTATTGGGCGTGCGTGCATGTATGTGAATGTGTGCATATAAATATTGTTGTTGTGTCAGTGTGTGTGTGTGTGTCTGTGTGTGTGTGTGTGTGTGTGTCTGTGTGTGTGTGTGTGTGTGTGTGTGTGTGTGTGTGTGTGTGTGTGTGTGTGTGTGTCTGTGTGAGTGCAGGCTATGCATACAAATTGTGCCAGCAGCAACTGATTCTAACGACAAATGCGAACAGAGAAGAAACGAAAGAGAGAGCGAGAAAGATATAGAGAGAGAGGGCACGTCAAATACTGCATGACTTTATTCTGGCTGCATGGAGAGCTATTGGAAGTACAGAAGGAGAGAGAGAGAGAGAGTGAGTGAGTGAGATAGCCTGCAATCCCGAGTCGAGTGTGTGTGTGTGTTTTGCCACTGACTTTAGAATTGCAGTTTGTTGTAGCCTTGGCAATCGATAATCGCAAATCAATAATTGCAAATCGATAAAGCCATGGCGATGTCCTTCAAAGATTGGCATATGCCACGCTCCCACCACAGCCGCCCCCAGTCCCCAGGCCCCTAAAAATCGGAAATGGCTCTATCTTGCGCAGATTTTGAGGTGACGCCTGTATTCAACGTTCTCTCTTGTTATAATTAATGTTGTTGTTGTTGACTTTGTTGTTATTGTTAAATTTCTATATATAATTGCCAAACACAGAATTAGTCGTGTCGCTGTTTTTGTGGCTGGTTTTTGCTGCTGGTTTTTTATCTCTTGTGGTTCTTGATTGCTGCTGCTGCTGCTGCTGTTGTTGATTTTGCTGCTGTTGTTATTGCTCCTGCTGCTGCTGCTGCTTGCTGCGTTCGTTGTTGTTGTTGATGTTGTAATTATGGCATTCAGAGCAAAAACTTGCCCAGCAATAGACCCAAAATGGCCGCTGCAATAGCAATTGCTATATAGAAGACCGGAATCTGTTTTTCAGCCAGAACGGGAGCATAATGCTCATTGATTTGCTTGGTATCCGGGAAGCTGCGATAGCGTGACACTTGATCCTGCATAAGATAAGATAGATAATTAGCTATTTAAGTTAACTAAGAGTATTTATATTGGTGGTGCAGCGCAATTACCTTCAAGTGTAGATTCTCTTTTCGCAGTTCGCTGTTGTGGTCACGCAAATCCTTAATTTCGGCCGTCAGGGACTCGGTATGCTCCGAAGCATCGGACATTTTAAAGGACTTGAAATTCAATCAAGGAATCAATCAATAATAATCACAACTCCACATCTAGATTAGACTTGCGGTAGATGTAAGTACCTGCTGCTCCTCGACGGACAATTTCGGCGCATCGCTCTTCAGCGATTCGCCGATACTGAGATTGGTGGCTGCATTGGCACCCACGCTGCTGCTGCCGCCACCAATGGTACCACCAGCGGTGCCACCGGTATTGTTCTCCGCATTCGCCTCAGAGGCCGGCAATTCGAACACACACTTCAGCTTTGCGTCCATTAGCTGATCTGGCTCCAGTTCCTTCCACTGCGCACAACGAAACAAAACAACAATTTAATACTCAGAGTGAGATATATATATATATATATATATATTATACATACCAACTTGTTTAAATCAGTCAAATCGGCATCCTCCGGTGCCAGCACACTCTGTACCATAAACTTGTGCTTGTTCTTCTCCTGCTGATCGTACATGAAAGGCTGCAGACATACTATACAAAAAAAAAAAATATATATATATAAAAAATCGAATCAATCAATCAATTATTTCAGTATTGTTATTATGATGATTGATGTACTCACTTTCCACCTGCGTCGAACGATGTGGCGTAATCTTGCCAATGTTTGGACGTACACAATACCGCTTGGGAGCAGTAGTCTTGATCTTGAAGACTAGTGTCACCGGCGTATTGTTGCGCAGCGTCATGATTGTCACCACTGGCCGACTGAATGGACCTATAATAATGCACAAAAGTGTAGAAGCATATATAAATATAAGTACACATATTTCAGTTATCTATTACAATGATAAACGATGATAGCCGGTGTTAATGTTGGTGTCACTTAGACATTTTCTACTGCGTCTCTCGCAACTTTCAGACTTGTTCAAATATGATATATATTTATATACATACATACATCTAGTCAGTGAAATAGGTGTGAATACAATACAAACTTGTGAAAAAATCAAAAACAGTGTAAATATCATGTCCAAAATTGAATAGTAGCGAATTATGTAGGTTTTTTGTAAAAGCGAGGAAGAATCCTCAATGTACATTCTAGCAGAGTGTGTCGCCTTAACTAGCAAAAGATACAGCTTACTAGGGATGCATGTTGTGTTTTTCAAAGACATAGAAGCCCTCAACTCAACGAAGATTCTAATGAAAATCAGAAGCACATTTCTTTCTTTAAAGTCCATATTGAACTAGAGAGTGAACAAGTTGCGAGTTGCATGAAAATGAAGAAAACCTAAATTTATCAATTAATTTTATTGGTACAATGTATGATTTCGAATATATTCATTATAATAAAAGCTTAACTCAGCTATCCAATAATATTCAATGTAGAAAGTTTACCTTACAATTTTATGAATTATACCAAGATCTAGGTAACAATTTTCAATATATATATATATACATTTTAATCGAGAATATATAATTGAAAGTGAAGGTAAAGTAAAGCAGATAAGAATAGCCAATGTAAATAAGAAATATTCAATAAGATGTGCACAGATTTTGTGAAATTGAAGCTTTAATAGGTAATGAATTACATTGGGGTGCTTATATGAAAAGAGATATAGGCAAGGATAAAATTAGATTCAGCAAAAAGTATGTAAGAGACAGAGCGATCGACAGAGGAATGTCCGATCCCATAAAGTATATTACAAACACTCCAAACTTAGAGACTATATGAGCTAGTTTGTTTCTAGTTTCGCTAATATCTTAACCATACTAACTGGTTGCCCTCATCAATCAATCGTCAATCATAGCTATCATAATTCGACGACTCACTCTCTCTCTCTCTTCGAATAGTAACAGGCTTGCTGAGGGACCACTTCAGGTCATTCCAGGCTACTTCGGGTTGCGGAAGATCTTGCGTGAGACTGACCAAATGCAAGAAAACAAGCAATAAACAGACTGAGACTGAGGAACAATGATGCTATTCCTGCATTCCAGAGTTATAGGGTAGCTTGCCACTTAGAGACAAAATATATCCAAAATATATGTATATATAAATAAGAGCCAAATTACACTTGTTACACTGCTGCTATTATTCTATATTGCTTTATAGGAAGAAAATTCATATGCGAAGGGAATTTAAGTAATTGGTGATGGTTTGACCAAAGCAATAATTTGATTTTACATGTCAAATTAATTGAATTAAAGGCAAGCATATAAATATATATATAATATATATGTACATACACACTTACATATATATATATATATGTGTACGCACATACATACATATATATCAGGGCAGCGATTTTTGAATTTGTTTTAGTTTTAAAAGAAATTCATTCAAAAGATGTCCAATACATACACACACACATATATATATATATACTATACATACACATATGTGTGTCTGCGTATCTATATACATACACATTTGTGTATGTGTTCGTGGACAGTTTGTCAATGATCGTTGGCAAATGGTGAACGACAAACGGCGAGCTTTTGTACAGTGGGACAAGGATAATCTTGGCGACATATTTTGTTTTTTGTTTTTATCTCTCTCAAAAGCTGATCGCCACTTGTTGTTGCTTGTTGCTCGTATTAAATAGAGATTATAGAAAGTGATTCTAAGCTTTTTGAACATTGCGTACCACTGTGCGCATTAGAAATTAGTGACATGTTGTCATATTGCATTGTTGCTATTTGGCCAAAATTCAAAAACCTCAACAAAAAAAATGGCTCGTGAAAAGTTTTGTGAGTATAAAAATAAAATGTTAGCCAAAAAGCCAAAAGCCAAACAACAAATGCGGCAAAGGTTCTCAAGGGAGTCTGCCAGCGAACTAGTGTGAAAGAGAGAGAGAGAGAGAGAGGGCGAATAATAATGTCTGCTATTCCAAAATGAAAACGACATCAGTTGCTGCTGCCGCTGCTGCTTTTGCTGGCAGCGCTGGTGGCAGCAACATGCCAAAACAGCCGCACCACACACGTAGACTCGAAAATATGTCAAAAGCTAAGGCAACAACAACAAAAATTATTGATAAGCTGCGGCGGCCAAACGCAGAAAGCACATAAGAAAAATAGATAGAATCAACCATCAGAAGCACGCCGAAGATTGCATACACTTGCACAGGCCGCATATCAGCTGCCCGCAACTAAATTTCATTATAATCGACGATACCTATACTCGGATGAGATAGATTGCAAAGACTGAAATAGCTGTATCGATCAATGGCTGATCTACAACATATGTGTATATAGAGAGTGGGAAGCTTTCGCCTGCTGCTTTACACTTCCAGACAAAGTGATGAGAACTCCTCGTGATGAAGGGTATACAAAAAAAAAAAAACACGGCCAAAAATGAAAGAGGAAGAGAGACAATTCCGAAAGCTACTCTGTGTGTCTGTGTTTGTGTGCGTGTGAACTTTGCAGTTTGCTCCGTCGTCACTTTGCAGCAATATTTACAATACGCATTCTCATATGTCATGTCGCTAACGGTGCTTGCTTGCTTGCAATTGGTGATCGATACAGACACACACACACACATGCGAATGGCCTTCCCTTTGAACAGAGGGCCGCCATGTCAAGTCCAAAACAAAACAATTGCATTTGCGAATGTAGCTATGTATGTGCTGCTGCTGCTTCTTCTAATTCACATTCGCATAGACACGCAAGCCCCCTCACACACACACCCACACACACACCCACACACACACCGACACACACACTTACCAATAAAGCGCAACTCATGCTCTGGCTCAATGGACAGCGGCATTTCGAATTGTGGTGTTTTGTTCATTTTTATTTTTGTTGCTGTTGTTGTGCTGCTGCTGCTGATAATAACTATGTTGCTTCTTTGCAACGATTCTGCTGCTCCTGCTTCCTAGAAGAAAAATTGACAATGAACAATTGGCAATTGAAATTATATATATACATATATAAATATATATGTTTTTTGTATATAATTCGTGTACCTTGCGGTTAAAGTCCCAAAATTGTTTATAATTCGTTTAGCTTAGCACACAACGAAGATTCTTAAATCAACTCGACTTTTTACAAAAAATTTTACTTTCGATTTCGCTTGTTTTTTTTTCTTCACAGCGCTTCACGTCGTCGTCGTCGTCGCCGTCGCTATGTTTGTGTGCAGTCACCAAAATATCGGTAAATGTATGCGCAAAAAGAAATGAAATGCACGAGGTTGTTGCGTGCAAAAAACTGACGATCAACGTGTTGTTTGCAATGCACTCAAACCGCTAATGTGCAATGGGCTTCTTTGCGTCTGGCTTCTGATCCGAGTTAACGTTATTTCACGCACTTTAGCTTCGTACTTCTCGCAGCGAAATTTTTCGTATGCAAAAAAAAAATCAGTCACCGCCGTATGTATGTATGTTCAACGCATGCGTCAACCCTGGCGTACCAAAAAACCAGCCGGCATAAAATGATGCCAGATCGGCGATAGAACGCAGTGGTAACGCCGGCGTATACTGCTTACAGCAACTCTGCGATAGCAACTCAAAATTAAACCGCCAAGTTAAATTTCATGCGCATCAAAGCTTCAAAAATTAGTAAAAAGGCCAAAGTCAATACATTCATCAAATAAGGCAAGCAATCTGTAGCTGGAAGAAGAGAATCGTGGATTTTAAGGTTTGAGACAATTTTTGCTTTCGTTTATTGTGGGAGATATATTCAATTAATCTCTTAAATAAAACACAGGAATGCCTTAATTAATAAACTAGCTATGACAATTGCATTCAAATTAGCAATTATAAAATCGAAATCCTTAAAATTAATTTTTTTTGCGTAACGGCTTAAAAGAAACGAGGCTTTGCACTAAATATGTTAGTGCAGCAAAATAGCTTTACAGTTTCTATACGATAGTGCTGGATAACTAAAAAAAGCTGTTACTACATGCCAGAGCTGGAAAACGCAACACCACACATGCACATCCGTTATATATATTCAAAATTGCATTGTGAAAGGAATAAATGAATATTAAATAATTTGATTGTTAACACCCGCAGACAAGGATAAAGATCAGTCAGATCAGTTGAGGACTTTCACTATGCGTCTTGTCCTGACCATCAACGGACTTGATATCAACAGCTGAGTTCACTTGCTTACTAAATACAAAAGTGTGATACTGTTTGGCCAATTGGGCGCAATTCAGCGACTCACCGCCACACTGGCGATAACAGGCAATTAGTTGTTGCTCCATCAGACCAATATCGGCCGTGCACTCATTGGCCGTTGCCCATTTAACGGGCTGGCCAAACAGGCTGTGCACATGGGCTACCATCTTGCTAAATTGCGACTCCTCCATTTCTGTTGAACGACGTGACCAGGTTGCTGCAATGTCCATTTGGTGTTGCTTGCACGGTTGTGTTTTGCATGGTGCATGCTGGACGTCAATTGGGCTGCAATTCTCACAGGTAGCTGGAAGGAGAGTGGGCACAGCAGCGGCAGCGGCAGATTTCTTTCGATTTGTTGCATTCTCGACACGCTCCAATACGTCCCGGCTTATCTGAAATACGGATGTATTCGACATTTGCACGGTATGCGGCTTGCTGTTGCCGGCGCCCATATCTAAATATCGTTTAAAATTCTTTTCAAATTTTTGTGTTTCATCTAAAAAAACAAAATGAAAGGGAATAGATTTCGTCTGGCTAACTAGAAAGCAATTTTTGTAAATTACAAACAGCAATATATATATATATATATATATATATATATATATACTATTATCCATTTCGTCAATATGAATGCTTTCAAGTTTTTCAAAAATTAAATTAGTTACCGAGAGAGAATCTTATCTAAATTGCAAAAGGGTTCCTGAGATTGCCGGCATAGGCTTCGGCAAGGAAGACGGCAAACACGCTAATTGGATGGCAGAGCAGCTTGCTGGGAATGCGAAACACCTCGTTGGTCCTCTTGGGCAGCTCGGTGCCCTTGTCTGGCTTGTCGCGTCCAGCAGTTGTGTGTTCATTTGTATTTATTAATTAACTCAGCCAAAGTCACTCGACATAAAAAATAAACTACATTAATTTAAAATATTAAGAATAAAGGCTTTTTTATTTAATGTGTTGAAGTATGTTTGAATTTCACAGCAACGATTAATACTTAAGTATCGCTATATCGATTAGTATCGAAGATCTGGTCACACATGAATTGTCTTCTTTCTGCGTTGTATTTTTCCTAAGTTCAAAAGCTTAATGTTTAACTTTTGGGGGCATATATATATATATAGATTTTTGTAAGTTCACTTAATTTTTATACTTTATAAATACAAGTGTAAAAACATAAATTAATACATTTAATTTGCATGGATGCCATGCGTACAGCTCGCTTCTCGAGAATAACCAAAACTAATATATAAAATAAATAATACTAATAAGCAGTTGACTCCAATTCTTAAATACAAAAGATCCTTTGTTGCTAACGGGCACTGTTGGTAGTCACATATTTGCACAGTTATAGATATATTTATGTTAGTGTAGCGATTGCGATTGTCGAATGCTTTCGACGAGTGCCGCAAAATTCGTATATAGTGGATTGGTGCTAAAGTAGAGACCGATGAGCAATTTGAGGTGCGCCGACGTCAAGGGATATTTAGCGGTGGGCATAATAACAACAGCATCGATATTGCATGAATGCTTGGACATGTTTTGCATTTGCAGGTAATTGCAAAAGGCCGCCGCACACTTGGCCATGTGGCGGATGAGTATTTGTAATTGAGTATTCGAAATGAGTTCGGCGGCAACAATCGAATTCATATCGAACACAATCAGTTGGGGTCGGGGCAAACAATCGAACAGCTCGATAATATGACGCGGTGCGCTCTCTATCTCTTTCAATGCAACAATGCTCATCCAGCGCTCCATGTGAGCTAATGAGCGCGGCTTCTCCATTGTGTCCACCAGATACAACATTTCGCAGTTCTCTGTTAACAGCAGCACCTTCTTCTCATTCTGCACAAAATGCTCGCACAACTGCAAGAAATTGGCCAATGAAATTTGAGATTCGACGATCATCGTTTAAAGCCAAATTGATGCTCACCTTCAGCAAATGGGTACTGTATTCGACGTTAGACGCCAGATATATGTGATATCTGATCAGCTGGAAATGTTTTATATTTGTTGGTATCACATAAATTGCATCTCATTTAGTACTTACATCGTCATCTGCATTGTGCTGCATATCCGTTGTATTTTAATCTGTCTCTTTGATCATATGCAGCGTTGTCACATTAACATGCCGATTTTCCGATAGTTTAAGTTTAGTTATCGATATCCTTATCGGTATTTTGCAGAGCCCCATACAATTGAAAATGTATTTTACAACACTTATTAGTGAACACTGTTATATTGGCTGACAGCTTACAGCTGTGAGTTGCTAGATTAAAATAAATTATACATTTCAAGTTTGTTAATTTTAGCATCACGAAATTGTTAACAACTTTAACATTGTATTCAAATAATTGAATTGAAAACCACCCAAGATATAACATTCAAGCCATGGTGAAATATTTGCGAGCAGTCATTTTGAATTAAAGTTCAAACGAGTAAATAACATGGCCATTCCGAGTATAACAGAGCTAAGTGTAGTGCTGTAAATGACCGGCAGTCGAGCGTACTTACTCACGAGTGGAGCAACTGGGATAGATATACAATACAAAAAAAGAGCGAATCAACTATATGTGAACTATCGCACCGTGCCGACGAACGAAAGAGCGCACAAAGCGTAATGTGCAAGAATTGAAAAAAATCGTCAAGTATAGAGGCCAAAAGCAAACGCAGCAGTTGGGCGATTTATAATAATTTTTAATAAATAACCAAAAGAAACGCATGCTAGCTGCTTAAAAACAGGCAATTGAATGCAAGCGCTGAACAAATTGCGGTAAGATAAACTGCCAAACCCAACAGCAAACAGCAAATTGCCAAAAAATCCAAAGAAGCGACGACGACCAACAACCACAAATACACACATACACCGACACACACACACGCACACAGTCGAGTGAAAAAGTGCAAGCCGCGAGCGTTTTTGAAGGCGTTAAACGCAGATCAGCATCGAAGAAAACTGGCAAGAAGAAGAGTTATGCATGAAGAATTAATTGCAATTCTTACTGCATCCACATGCTGATTCTTGCAACATTCAACGGTAAACGGTAAACGGTAAACGGCACACTTGCCGACGACGGCTGCGACACACACACACACACACACACACGCATATATATATATATAATACATATATACAAATACACTCGCAAATACAGTAAAACACACACACACTCATACAGAGACAGAGATACGCACACATACATATAGACACCCGCGCGTTCCGCAGTTGGAGCGGAGCAAGGAGTCTGTTGAAGAGGAAGAGGAGTGGAGCGGAGAAAGAGGCAGCCAGGCAGCGCTGCATTATCTGCCATTATCTTGCAAGAAGAAGAGGCAGAACGCAGAAGAAGAAGCAGAAGCACGAATAAGGAATAAGCAAATAACCCAAAAGGGGGGAACAGCGCGGGTGTCCACAAGCTGATGCCACTACTGGAATAACAATAAAATTAACAGCAACAACAATAACAGCAGCAGCAGCAACAACAGCAATCAACAAGAGAAGCGTATTGGCGAAAACTTTGCATTGATGGTAATGCATGCTAGAAAACCGCAGCGAATGAACGATGGGTAAATTACAAATTGAATAACATACACAATAACATAACATGCATAATAACATTTACAGAGTGCTTAGTTTGTGCTAACATCCTAGTTTAATGCATGCATACGCATACAAATGTAAATGCAAAAGTATGTGTGTGTGTCTATACATGACATGTAAAAAACTTAAACGACAACTTTTGTTTACATATACATATACACACGAGCACACACACCTATACCTGCATAACTTTATCGTTTTTGTTGGATATTCATTGGAATCTGTGTTTTTTTGTTGTTGCATAGTATTATTGTTGTTGTTGTGCATTAACTAATATCCAGGCATTTAATAATGCTTTAATGTAAGATTGTAATCATAGAAACTGTTATTTTG
Organism: Drosophila engyochracea; assembly: GCA_035042385.1. Classification (NCBI taxonomy): domain Eukaryota; kingdom Metazoa; phylum Arthropoda; class Insecta; order Diptera; family Drosophilidae; genus Drosophila; species Drosophila engyochracea. Next base: position 4,593,008 of record JAWNLK010000167.1, read on the forward strand.
TTGTTCTGTGCTCCTCCTGTGCTTAGCGCGCCTTGTCTCATTCTCCTCTCCTCTGCTCTCCTTTCTGGATAATGTTAAGTTCTTCAACATACTTGATTGTCCTCTCACTCGCACTCTCAATAGGTCTGCTGCCTCTGTCGTTTACCGCTTGCCCTTCGCTATGGTGTTGAAAATGTTCTTTTTGAATAATAATTTAACGAATTCCAGTTAAAGATTAAAGAGGTGCATTATTACTATTATCGCACTGCACTGCAATGCATGGACAACCCTATTAACTTTGCCATACAATTTATTTCGAATTCAACTCAATTTGTATGTAAATCTTAATCTTAATAATAATATGCGTGTAGTTATAACTGTCCACCAGTCGGATTCAGGCGACAATTTTAATGAAGCGAAACCAGTGGAAAGTTATTATAATTTCCGAAGGGGGCAGGATAAAATGAAGAAGGAGACTGTTGATGATGGACGGATCAGATTATAGTTGAGATAGCACCGACGTTATCGTTTACCGACAATATAGGAGATATTTTAGAGAGTATTATTGAGGAGGCTGGTAATTAGGGCGTGTCTGGGTACCATAATAATCCAGAACTGGCAATGAAGGAGTGCAAGGATGCGATAATGATCATAACAGATCAGAATCATAATTCAGATGGCGACAACGATGTCGATGCCGATAACGATAACAAGGCTGAAATTTACGATAACGACAACGATGACGATGACAAAAAATTGAGGCGTTAAATCATTACCAACATTGGCAAACATAAAAACATTAAATTTTAAAATGAATACATATTCCTTTCATTACTTGTTGCTTAAAATTGCATGATTTTTTATTACACCTGCTTATTTACTCATTTACTACTTTTAATTAACAACTATTTGAATAACAATTGATTAATGCTGTGTGTTTTCATTCTATTTAACTTGCAGGTACTTTGAGAAGCATACCAGTCACACATCCTACCAGGTGAGAGCCTTATGATGATTGATTCCCCTTGATTGCCAAATTAGCCAAATCGCCAGACCCAAAAAAAAAAGAAAAACTAAAAAACACCTCCCCATCTGAGACCCAAAATCTTTAGCTAAACTATTAATAATCAAACGTAGTATTTTGTCAGCCATTTAGTGTTTTACTTATTTCGTTGTTATTGTTTTTGTATTGTATTTTGTTGAAGTTCTTTGTAGATCATTTGTAGTCTCATATTTGATGTATTTATATTGTGTGGAGATATTATATGGAGATATTATTTCATTCGTTTGATCCATGATCTATGATATATGTATGTGCTGTAGTTGTGTGTATTTGTCTGTATTTAGAACTGACGCAACTTTCATTTATATATTATTACCCCCATTTCCAACCCATTTCCGTATTTTTTTGGGCACGCGGCATTGCAGCGAATCAAACGAACTGATCTAACTAACTAATAACTACACATAATTAGAGTAACTTTTGGATAGTGCCTCAAGTCGATTAACACTGGAGATAACAATTCCCCATTCAAATTCTAAATCGAAATCGTAAACGAAATCGAAATCGAATATCGAAAACGCAAATCGAAACGAATTAAAATTAATAGAACGCTAGAAAAATATCAACACAATTTTTTTTTATTATAAATGCTTAAACTTAAAACAGAAATGTTGAACGAACTTCCAATTGCCAGACCAAAAACGCAAAAGCAATAAAACAAATTAACTTCACTCACTTTAATTAAGTACAAAACGAATAAAAAAGTTAAAAAAAAAACAAAACAAAAAATCAACAAAGTAGCCTTAAATTCGAATCGAATCGAACACAAAACTCGCATACAACTAAATAAATAATAAAATAAACAAAATAAATTAAAGTAAAATAAATAAAAACAACAAACACGAACGTGCCTAAGCCATAAACAACAACAATTAAAATAACTAAAATAAACAAAACGAAAAGAAACAAAATATAACAGGAACAAAGGGAGGATCAAACAGGCAGACTGACAGATTGACAGAAAGATATATAACCATAAATAGACAACGTTTAAAGGAAGCCACAAATTTCACACTGCATTGCCTGAGCAACATTGAGGTGTTGCTGCTGCAACAGGCAGCAACCAGAACGGCAACAACAACAGCAACAGCAGCAAGGACAACGACGGCGGCAACAACGAGGCGACAATTGAGGAAGCCGCGTCCACGCGGCGGCGGCGGCGGCGGCGGCAACAGCGGTAGCGGTAGGACGAGCACAACACCAACGCCGAGTGGCAGCAACAACAGCAGCAACACCAGCAGCAATAGCAACAGCAGCAGCAGCAGAAGCAACATGGCCCTCGATTTGTCGCTGCTGAGCAACAGCAGCAATAATATCAACAACAACCACAACAATAATAATAATAACAACAATAACATTTGCAACAGCCATCACAGCAATAAAGTTCATCATGCAACTGCCACAATGTCGGCCTCAGTCGGAATTTGTCGCGTTGATGTAAGTAATTATAATAATAATAACAACAGCAACAACAGCAACAATATCAAAGATCAACAAACATTAAGCAGACGTTAAATAAAGTGGACCGAAATGATTAAACATTTTTTAAATGCAAATGCAATTTGAATTTAAACACATTTCACAAAAAATGCAAACAGAGATGATAACAACAAGAACAACAACAAAAACAACAGCAACAATAACAACAACAAGCAGCAGCAACTGCACCAGCAACAATTGCGACTTGCAACTTGCAACGTGTTAATTTAGAGGCAAATGAAAAGCAAAACAGATAAAAAACCAAATTCACTTTTGATATTGTTTTCGTGTTTTATGTTCGCTTATGTTTCGTGTTGCCCATAATCAGCAAACCCCCACTCCCCTCTTCCCTCCCCCTTTGCCCGTCCCTATACCCCGTTGAACCAACAACCACAAGCAGCAGACACACACACACAAACACACATTCAACACACATACACACAACACACAATACACATTTTCAAAATTTCATTGAACAACAATAAAAACTATTAACTCAATAATCCATTTGATTAGCAAAAAGCGCAAACAAATCATTTGTAGCTATATGTTTTGTTTATTTGTAGTTTTTTGTTTATGTTTTTCACAAACTCCCCCTACCATCAACCCCCAACCCACCAACCCCCCCAAAACAAAAAAGAAATCCCATTTTTAATTGGTAAACAACAATAACAAGCTTACAACAAGTAACAAGCATATAACAATATTAACAATAATAACAATATCAATATAACCAAAGAACAAAAATATATTCTGCGAATTGTTGTGTGTGTGTGTGTGTGTGTGTGTGTATGTGTGTGTGTGTGTGTGTGTGTGCGTGTGTGTGTGCGTGTGTGTTATAATACTTATTTTAATGCTAAAATTTGAATTTCGACAGAGTTCAAAGTACAGCAGTTCAAAGCGCGACTATGAACGCGATCGTTCCTCCAATTATCGCGATCGTGACATCTCACCTGGCGCTGGAGGCGGCGGCGGCGGCAACGGTGGTGGAGGCGGCGGCAGTGGCGGCGGTGGAGGCAGCGGCGGCGGCAACGGTGGTGCAGGTGCACCACTGAATAATGGCAACAGCTATCGATCACAGTCACCAGACATAGATTCACCATCGTCTCGATCGCATGATCTGCGCGATCGCAACGATCATCGCAGCAGTGGTGGTGGTGGCGGCGGTGGTGGTGTTGGTGGCGGTGGTGGCGGCGGAGGTGGTGGTCGTGGTGGCAGCAACGAGCGCTACAGTTTCTTACAAAAGATGCGTGAACGGGATCGCGATGCCTACAAGAAGGATAAATATTCCGGTAACAATTGCCAATCCAATTGCCTAAAACTTCATTTAACTAAAATTATTTCATTTGCATTTAGATAAACGTGATCGGCGGGGCAACGATCGCGACTCGGAGTCATCGTATCGCACGAACCACGACAGGGATCGTCGTGGTGGTGGTGGCGGTGGCGCTAAGCTCTGCTCGTCGCGGGACAACGATAAGCGTTCTGGTTCCGATGATCGGGATCGTGAGCGCGAGCGCGATTTGCGCGACAAACGTGACAGGGGCGCCGATCGGGACAGGGACTTGTACAAGAAGGACAAATATGCAGGTGTGTCTTCTTGTTATAATATTAAATATATATATGTATACATACATGTATACATATATACATTATATATTATATATATAAAGAGCTGCTTTGACTGCAAATACCTCTTATTTCATATTATTTCCGCTTTGTTCGATTCGATCACAGACAAACGCGAGCGTAGCGATCGCGGAGAGCGTGTGGCGCGCTATGGCGACTGGAGCGAGCATGTGAGCTCCTCTGGTAAGTGGGCCCAAATACCAAGGCTAAATCTCATCTTGAATGCTAACCGATTTTCTTATTTTATATGCGACAGGCAAAATGTATTACTACAACTGCAAAACTGAAGTCTCCCAATGGGAGAAGCCTAAGGAATGGGTGGACAGAGAAAGGTAAACCAAACCACATCAAAAGACTCAAATTTTGAACCCTTGAATTAGAATCAAAGCCATCAAAGGATAACTTGCTATTCAGAGAGAGAGAGAGATGAGTCGAGTCGAGTTGAGTTGAGTTGAGAGAGATTCGCTATGCGCAGATTAATCTTTTGTTGAGCATCTTTGGCCAATTGATGTGTGTATATTCTTGTTCGAATTTGATACAGCTCCTAAATTGTTGTTAGAACTTAGAATTGTAGCAAGAAACAATGATTGATGTGTTATTAATTTTTACAATAATTGTTAATTCATTTGGTTTTTATGATTCTTATCTAACTGATGATAGTTAAAAAATCATTTGAATTTTAGTGAGATGGAAAGAGGGAGAGTTTAGAGTTCTTGAAGATTCGTTGAGTGTGCCAGGCTAGGGAATTGAAATACAAAGCAAAATTGATTCAAACTAAGACGTTTTCTTCTTGAAATTTCGATCAGAAATTTGCCGCGTGATCAGCATCGTGAGAAGGAGTATCGCGACAAGGATCGGGACAGAGACCGCGATGATCGCTTTTCAAGATCGAGTAAGTGATAGCCAGCTGTCTAGCTAGACTCTTTGCAGTCTCAATTAATGAATGCATTTTTCTCTGACAGCATACAAACATTCCAATTCATCGCGCAGCAATTCACGACTGAGATGGAATTACGACAACGATGGTGGCCCGCCCAGCCATCGAAGGCGTTTGGATGGTGAGCAGCAGCAGCAACAAGCAGCGGCAGCAGCATTTAATTAATTGTTCATCTTGAGCTAATGTTTTGAATTGATTGCGCAGGTCGACATAACGATAATGCTGATATGGATATCAGCGGCGATTCAACGCCCACCTCGGAGGCCAGTTATTCGTTAAGCGGCACGCCCACAACACATGGTGGCAGCGGCGGCGGCGGTGGTGGCGGCGGTGGCGGTGGCGGAGGCGGCGTTGGTGGTGGCGGTGGTGGTGTTCAGTCCAACGAACAGTCGTCAATGATGCCACAGGGGGCATTAAGCAATGCACTGCCACGACTGGCCTCCCACCCAAACTCCAGCGCAGTGGTTACGCCAATGGGCGGCGGAGGAGCTGGAGGTGCCGGCGGTGGCGGTGGAGTTGGGGGACCGGTAAGCGGCGCAACAATGCTGCCCACCAGCGGATTAGCCTCTGTGCCGTCGAGCATTGCCAACAGCAGTAGCAGCAGCCTTAGAAACTCAGTTGTCGGCCACATTGGCTCAACGTCCAGCGTAAGTGTGGCCCAATATGATATATATAATATACAGCTGCGATCAAATGAATAGTAGTTCGCACAAATGTTTTACAAAATGCTTGAAAAAAGTACTTAAAATATAGCTGAGAAATTATGAAAATTTGATTTGAACACAAGCAATCATTGAATATAAGTAAACATTAAAAGTTGGCATAGCTATAAAGTGAACTAACAACAAAGATGAAAGATGAAAAATTATTATTTTTATATATATTTGTATTAAACTATTATTTTTGAATTTATCATTATAATAGTAGTAGTGGAATAATAGTGAAGTTTTCTCAGCTTTCCCTTTTTAACCTACGTTTAGTATTTGGAAAATAATTGTATATTAAACCATGCTCCGATGAGAAACCAAACACTTTTTGAATGAGTATCATTATTAAATAAGAATGCTATTATTTTGACCACAACTGTATATAGTTAATACTCTCCCTCTCCCTCTCTGTTTCTGGCTCTCTTTCTAAATTGTATATCTGTCGTGTTGTGTAGACAACTGTGCCGACGCTGGCGAATCAGGAGCAGCATCATCCGAACTCGAATTCGTCTGTGGCGGGTAGCAAACTGCTCAACAAACTGGATCAGCAGACGACGCTATTGATGCGACAGAAGCTACACTTGGTGGCCCTCAGCGGTCTGGATGTGTCGCATCATCACATCAGCAGCAGCAGCAGCGGCTCCATTGCCGATGTCAATCATGCCTACAATACGGTCAACAATGTGACTGCCAGCCTATGCAGCCTGAGGTAAGCAAATCAACCATAACCATAACCATAACTATAACTATAACTATAACTGAAACTATATGTTTACAAATAATAATCATCAATTTTGACACACAGAGATAACCAACACAATTCGCCGCTGTGCATGCCGCATGCTGCTGCCCATCACAGTCTGTCGCCGTCGCTGAGCTATGCAAAGAGTCCGATACCAACGATTGTGAGTCACACGAACAATGTGAATGCCGCCAGCAGCAATAATGCTTACACCTGCAATGCACCGTTTGGCCTCAAGACGGTCGATGGGATTGCTGTTGGCGTTGGCGTTGGTGTTGGCGTCTCCTCCTCCTCATCAGCAAACGCGGCGAATGCGTTGGCCAATTGTAATGCTGCCATCGTTGGCGGCGGCAGCGGCAGCAGCAGCAACAACAGTAACAACAGCAACAGTAACAACAGCAATAATAGCAGCGGCAGCAGCTGCAGCTTATCGGGTCTGGGCACTGTCAGCGGCATTAGCGTCATCACCTCCATGGGCAGCAACAGTCTGTGCGGGAGTCAGTCAGCGGGCGGTGAGGGTCCGCCGACGCCCACACAGGAACTAGATTTAAGTGGCACACTTTTGGAGCAACACCAGCAACAAATGGCAGCGGCAGCAGCAGCCGCAGCTGCCGCAATGGCTGCCGTTCAAGCAACGCAACAGGCAGCGTTGCAGCAGGCTCAACAACAGCGCAAACGTAAATTTCAATTACAATTACAATTATTATTTTTGCAGTTTCAGTTAATTAATACATATTTTGTTGTCTTTCGCACAGTTGATGGCACCGGTTCGGGCACTTTGAGCACGCTGCAGAGCTGTGTGGCCTCGGTACAGGCTGGAAATCTGCGCGGCCCCGAAATATCGCCTAAGTTGGCCAAATACTTTCGCGCTGATCTAATTGCGCACGTGACCAACTGGCAGGCGGAGGTGTTGGAGCGACAGGTGAGTTATCGCCCGGCAAAGATAACAATCAGTACTGATTCGAATAGCATTAGCCAATTAATTATATGGGCTTCTCTTGATAGTCTGTGGGCTTTTCATTATGTTTCCTTTATTTTCTAATCGAATCCATATTCATGAAAATGTTCAGAAAGTCGCTCCAGAGTTGCATTTGACTAATTAACAATCAGCAGCAGTTCTTATTATTTATTCGGTTATTTATTTATTTACTTATTTTTTATGAACGGTCAAAAAAAAGTATTATTAGCGATTACTAAGCAATCTTATTATTTTTGGGCGGGTGTCTTTTGTTTTTGGAATATTGTATATGACAAATTAGCGCTTTTTATATATTCTGTTTGGAGCTTAACTGTTGACGTCGTGTACTGTTATGATTCTAAGAGAATGGCCGCTAATCTTTGCCTGTCTATCTGTGTCTGTCAGGCGCAGAAGTGCTGCGAGGATACACATCTGCTTGGGGACATCACCTGCACACGGATATGCGCTGAACTGAAATGTGCCCGCAGTTTGGTGCGCACCACGGAGATCAATGCTACGCTGCAAGAACAGAAGTGAGTTGCATATATATATATATATGCATATACACAATATATATACATATATACATATAAATATAATATATTTTTTGTTATAGAATCATGTATCTGCGCCAGCAAATCCGTCGCATTGAGGAGTCGAAGACTCAGAACGCATTCATGTCGGACGATACTTAGGATCAGGAGCAGGTTAGGCTGCGCGTGCATCGCAAGCTGTCTGTCAGGCTCAAAAAGAGCCCACTTTGGCGCAGCTGATGATATTGATAGTCCCCCTGCCCCTTGAATTTTTGCTCCCCCTACATTTAAATGCTGCAGCAGATCATCAAATTAAGAGCTCATCATAATAAGACTATGATGATGGGATGAGCAACAACAACAAGGGGGCGGCAGGGGGCAGGACAATCACACGTGCATCCTGCCTTGTTGACGACGGCGGACATTCTCCTCTCGGTGGTTGACTGTGGTAACGACGGGGCAACTGTGCTCGTGGCAGGCAAACAGTTGCCCCGCCAAATGGTCGACGACAGCAAACAGTAGAGCAGCGGCAGCAACAACAAACAAACAAGCAGAAACAAACAGAAACAAACAAAAACAAACAGAAACAACCAACATGGACACGATGATAATGATAATGATGATGATGAGAAGAAGAAGAAACACAAAAACCTAAAAGATAATTTATAATTAGCAATGCGTAATTAATAACTTAAATAGGCAAATGAAGCCCAATGGAAATATTGCGCTTACTTTGCTTTTATTTAAAAACAACAACAACAACAACTCCAGCAACAACAGCAACAACAGCAACAACTCCAGTAACAACAACAACTCCAGCAACAAGAAAAACAATTAAGAAACAACACCAATAACAACAACAATCGCAACAATGTTGTAAAACTAATTTAAAACGGAAGAGACTACAGACAAAAACAAATTGAAATAAACAAAAAAACAAATTTCAACAAATTCAAGAAGCAATACGAAAGAAGCCTTCTCGTATCGAATTGAAGAAACAACAAAATAACAAAATTGAAACCAAAACACCAACAACAAAAAAAGAAACAAAAAAAAAAACAAATAATAATTAAAGAAAAAAACAAAAGATAAAGGAAACCAAGTCAACCTAGTATACTCAACTGCAATAAAATGCTACTTTAACTATATAATATATATATATATATAAATATATATGTATATATATATATATATATATATATATGTATATATATACATAAATAGAGTATATGAAAAATGTATATTTACAACGTCAAACAAGTGTGTGGCTGCCGGGAAACGATGGACTCGATAAATCCCCTTTTTTCACTCGAAAGAACTAAACAAAAGAAAACAACAAAACAACAAAAAAGAAAAACAAAATACAAAAAATAATTATTGTTATGGAGACAGAGAGTGACAAGGAACGGAGGAGTGCGCGCGCGGGTAAGGAACTGGGAATATGTGTTCCACACGCTTAGCCTTCATAATATCCGCAGATGAAAACCGTTAGTAGCAGGGGTATTCTATTTGGCAGTCTCAAAGCCTTTTTGTATGTGCAAAAAAAAAGAAAACAAAAGAAAATTGTTAAACTTTGAAGACGTCGTTTTATCTATATACCAAATACAAATTTTCCAACTGGTTTTTTATAACAATATTATTGCATATGTGTCTATGAAAGAAAAGACGGTTTTGATTGCATTGCGAGTGTATTCATTTGTTTTATGTTTTGGTTCTTTGCTGGCGCTTTTTTTGTGGCAAATTGTGCTGCTGCAATGGAACATGGACATGGACCACACAAGCGATTTTTGTTTATGGGTTGTAAATGACCGCTAATTTATACAAATATGTCCTCATTAAAAAAAGAAGGCATATCATAGCTCTACAATAAAAAACAAACACACTCTCACACACACATCCACACACACACATCCACACACACACACACACATACATACACACATACACCTTCCCGAGAGCGCCTGTCCGCTTGGGCTTCATTTCTAGTAGCTTCTTAGTTTTAATGCGAAACTGTATTTATTTTGTTCTTGAACTTGAAAATTGTATGCAAGCATTGTTTTTTACACATTATTATCAGAACATTTTTTTTTTATAAATTAAACTAGAAATTAAAATATATATATATGTATATATATATATATATATATATATATATTAAAACAATATACATGCGTATACATGTGTGTATTGTGTATGAAGATCATTTTTTTTTATTTAAGCAACTGAATGAAATGCAAAAAGAAACGTTGAACAACAACTAACACAGCACGCGTGTGTAAGAAATTTATGAGTTTTTAATTTAAACATGTTTAAAGCAAATCAGAGGAATGCAAAACAAACAAACAAACAAACAAACAAAAATTATATAAAACAAGCAAGCAAATTTAAATATAAATAATAATATTAATAATAACTACTGTAGATATACATATAATTAAATACAATGGTACATATATAAATATATTTAAATACAAAAAGAAAGTAAAAATTAAAAATTTATATTATTTAGCTAAGCGTCAAAAACCGAAAAATATAAAAACTTTTATGATTAAAGCGATTTTAATTGGGTTGCATCATTTATCGATAAGGATGGGTCATAAAAGGATACAACTTTTTTGACTGCTTTAAAACAGAAAATTTGTCATAATTCAGCCATATCCTTGCGAATAATATATATATATATATATGTATTGCATGGGTTCGTCGATCCATCCATGGATATCTTAGGGGTGTTACTAGTAACATATTTTCAAAATTTGGTGACTAGCTTTCAGATTTCTTGGGCCAATGTTTCTTGGGGTGGCAGGTGTGGGCGTGGTTTGACAATGTATATGCCGATCTTTGAAGCAGTTTACCAGCAAGAAACCTTTCAAGTTTGGTGACTATCTTTATAAAATTGTGGAAGATATGCGGACTTATCGACTTATACTTTCCGAACTATCGGCGTTGGCGATTATGGGCGCTGCTGTGGGCGTCGCCATACATTTTTTTTATCGATTTTTGAAGGCGGCTATCTGTAAAATACTAAGCAAATTTAACGGCTCTAAATCAAATAAATGCCGATCTTTGGGGACTGTAGCCTTAAAATGTTGTGAGATATGAAGCTTTATCGATTTGCGATGATCGATTTGATCGATTTTTTAGCCTCTTCGTGGACGTAACACTCCAATTTTTATACTTTATCTGTGCCGGGCAGAGACCAGTATATTTTCCAAGTTTCAAGTCTCTGTCTCTAAAAAGTTGTGTTCATACAGACAGACAGACAGACAGACAGACAGACAGACAGAAAGCACTCTGATGACATATACTATGATACCTTCGGTCAAGTCTAATTAAGCATGACAAAGCGGAGCGTAAATCTAATAATGCTGCGTTTAATATCATTAGGCATACGTTATCAAGGAATTGCAGCTGCTACAGCTGCCACAGCTGCCACAGCTGCCACATGAAACTAGTCAGTTGGCATTCAGACTAAGCAGAAAGCTTTCGCCTCTGTTTCAAATCGAACTTAACGTTTTAAGCTGCAAGCAAAAGCCCAAAGTAGCTTCTACTTTTGCCGGCTACGAGAGAGAAAGTGAGAGCAGAGAGAGACAGAGATAGAGAGAGAGAGAGAGTGTAAAGAGAGCAAAGCTTTTGCTGCAAAGTGACAACAGTTAACCCAGCAGACATTGTGCAGAGCAGCGAATTCGCTTGCTTCTCCCAATGAACACACCGAATGAACACACTCACACACACACACACACACACTCACACACACACACACACACATGCGTAATGCCGATGTTGTGTTTACGCACCCAGGCTGCCCCAATTCCACCCCCCTGCTGAGCTGAGCAGTTGGCATCTGCGGCCTGTCAGAGGACACCGAATGCCAACAAGTAGCAGTTCAGCATTGACATCGCCAGCGTTCGCTTGCCTGGTTGGTTGTCTGCTTGCTTTGCTGGCTGGGCTGATGGCATTCTAGTAGTAGTAGTAGTAGCAAGTAACAATTATAAATGCCACACGAAAATCACGAAACGACGAATAACGCAAAAAGCGAATAGCGAAGCGCCTTTTGAATATTGTAACGGTTAGTTTGTGAAAAGTGCCACAAGGGCTTTGAAAAACTACGTATTTTCTGTGTTGTGTTTCGTGTTTTCTCGTCTTTTGTGAGTGTCTGTAAGTGTTTTGTTTATTTTCTATATTTTTTTTTTGTTTAGTCTAGTGCAAAAGGAAATTTATTCAGTCGACACAGAAACTCGTGTTAAGCAAAAAAAAAAAAAAACACTTTAATCATAATTAACCAAAGTAGCAAAGGTAAAGGCGGCGAATAGGCGGTGAGTACTCAATTCCCAGTCCAAGTTAAAAAAATTAACTTCTATCGAATTACTTTTGCAGCTTGTAGACTGTTTGAATGTACCAAAAGTATATTTTTAATATGTGCACACTTTTTGCTCCAAAAGGTTATAGTTAGTAGTACCGAAGTGAATTGTGAGGTGATTGAGTTAAGATTATAATGTTCACTGTGTCGATTCTCAGTCATCATTTAATGCATTCGAAATGAGTATTTTACATCGAATCCAAGTTGAAATACAAACCTTAATTCAGATTAAACCTTCTGAATTGTCAGCATAACAGTTTTAGTTTAAAAATTATTGCATTTTTGGAATTCCTCTTGCGGTTTACAACAAATGCATTTTCAATTTCAAAACAGTCGTCAGCAGAAACTGACTTTGAGCAACAATACAAATCTAAATCCTAAATAATGATCTGCTTGCAAAAGAGTGTATATAGATTTTGAAATGCGACAGATAGCATGTCCTTGATGTCCTTGTCCATTAGCACTGATTTAGTTTTCTATATTCGCAGCTAATTTTAAATAAGGAGTTACAAATAAAAGCGAATCCTTGTCGCGTTCTCCAATACTCATGAGAACGCCCCTTCAAAGGATTTCACATGATTTGTATCCTGCCAGTTGTTTTTTGCTCTGTTTTCTGTTCAAAACAAAAAAAATTTATACCCAATAAAAATTTGTGAAAAAGAGGGTAGCTTGATGCTGTGCAGAAGGAAGCATCCCTGACTTCATCAGGTAATATAAATTCTTGATTAGCATTCTAGATAATTTAGGATATGTGGAACTTCTCATATATCAAACACATTATAATCGATAATTTGATATCGATTAAAATCGTTAAGAAGTAGTGACAAACTTAATTGAAAATTTGATATCAATTTACTTTGGCATCATATTGATTGAGTTTTGGCTACAGGGTATCATCAAGTTGAACTCTCTCCACTGTTATTCAAATGAATATATATATTTTTTTATTGTGTTTTGGCTCCTCCGTTGTCCTTTTGGCTTGTGAGCTTTATGCATTTTTGGCGCTAACAAAATTGCTGGCACTTAAAAATGGCGGGCATCAAAAGCATTTGACGTTTGCCAATGTTGACAATTTGCATTGCCCAATGCCAACAGCCATAAATTTGAAACACAACCAAGACTCTGATGCGGAAGCGGACTCGGACCCGGGCGATGAAAACGAGTTGGAATTTTCTAAAGACATCAAATTAAAAATATAATCTTGATTCCGAAAAGAATGAAATTTTACAAAACATCATTTCTTTCGATATATAAAAAAAAGAGAGTTTTCATTGTTAAGAACACATTCTTGATGCAAGATAATAATTTTTAATTTTATGTTGAAATTCCATATTTAATTCCAGCAATTTGCTTCAGAATGCCTTTTTGCTCTTTTTGCATATAAGAATTGCGTACTTGGTATGCATTCGGAATGATCAATTTTGTATATTCTCTGCATTTATTAACAACTGTTTACATTCAACATGACTCATCAAAAATATATATGTATGTGTGTGTGTGTGTGTGTGTGTGTGTGTGTGTGTACTAATGTTGTAAGTATGTAAATTAACCCTCTTTAGAATATAGACTTAATAGTGCACGATTTCCATACTCGTGCATACAAATTGAAAATTACAACTTAGCAGCTTCTGCTCAGATTTGAAATAATTTCTATTCACAGATTTGCAACAAATGCTGCCACATTTCTATACGCAACACTGAATAAATCGAATAAGAAAAGCAACCAAAAAAATATGTATAAATAAAAGTATACAGCAGATGTCTGTGCTATTATTCATTTCATTTTACAACAACAAAATAAATTGCAAATGATATAAACGAAAATAAATATTTGCATTGCTGTGAAGAGCCTTCAAAAATATTGAAGGAATAACAAGCTGAAAATCTCTTTATATCTACAAAAACGAACTATTCTTTTCAGAATCTGTGTGCTGTGTACACAGGATCAATTGAGTCCCAAACATTTTTAATTAACTTCTCTTCGTGCTAATTTTGTTTTGGGTGCCAACAACAATTTTAACTAACTCGTAACAAGTTATTGCTGCCTTTTTTTTTTTGGTTTGATTTTTTTTTTTTTGGTTTTTGGTTTGGTTTTCAGTTTTGACCTTGTTACATTTTGTGTGCTGTTTCTTAATTTTCTTGTTTTTTTTTTTTGCATTCAAATTATGTGAATGTATTTCATTTTCATTTGCGACTTGCGCTTGTTTTTAGATTTGTTGGTTGGTTGTTGTTTTGTTGTTTTATGGCTTGACCGGGGGTATTCGATGGGATGACCTGGGCGGGCTAGGGCCGCAGTAGGGGGAGGGGCAATTTAAGGCGGCATGCGGCCGACTGCGTGCCGTGCAAACATTTTCGATTTGAAATTTTTCGAATATGTTGTTGTGGCAACTGCACTCAATTTTTATTACCTCAGCACTCGCATTTCACTTCGGCATATTCGCCTCTATATATATTATTATCCGATGGGGGGAAAGGGAGAGTGTGGGCAGTCTCTCCAGTTAGACGGGGTTAGGGGTTTGGAGCATTCCCATTCGGCTGGACAGTATTTTGCATAGGCCTTAGTGCTTAGTGCTTAGTGGCCTTTAATATCTCCCTTTGGTTTTGTGTGTGACATAGCCTGGTCTCAACGACCTCCTCGCTCGGCCCCCTTTCACATGGCTTGCGAACACGCACTTGCTGTTATAATTTCATTTGTGGTTTACGCAACGGCCTCTGGTAACATTTACATTTTGATTTCCTCTCGGACGCATCCACATTGGTGGGCGGGATCGTGCCATGCTCAGTTGTTGCTCTGTTGTCGTTGTTGTTATTATTGTTATTGTTGTTGTTGATGTTTACTTCATGACTTTTGCCAATGTCATTTTGTTGCCAAATCTTTGCCACATTTGAATGAAGTCTTCGGGTATCAGTTCTTAGCTGTTTGCTTGGCCACGTTTCAATTTCATACGAGCCGCGTGACATTCTTACAAATTGCATTCCCCCCCATCCCCATTCCAAGCAACAAAATATGACCAAGTGTGTATATCTAGCGAACAAAATATCAAAAATACAAAATAAAAAAAAAAAAAACGAAAAGGAAAAAAGCAACTTCAAACATCGTCAGCAATAATCCTGGGTGATTTCAGACTTCAGCTCGCATCCACTCTCAGCTTTGGGGCATCCATACCCTCTCTCCTTTATTCTTCGTTGCCCTTTCCAAGCCGCAAGCTTCCCATTCTCAACTATATATATATATATATATATATATATATATATATATATATATATATATATGTATGAATGTGTCAGCGGTTTGCCGTGTGTTTTATGAGGGTTTATTCTAGCTTTTGGCTAAGTCTTAGGCGACAAAAAACCAAAATGAATAAAAAATGGTAGCACGGCCATGAAATCGTAGAAAGTTGCTTCTGATTTTTAGTCACTGGTTTTTTTTTTACGTGTTTTGTTTTTTTATTTTCACAGTTTTCTGCGTGTATTGAAAATCTATATGCGCAGACAATTTGTATCTTGCCATAGCGATAGAAAACATATTCCGATTTCTTAATAACTTTATGTCAATTTATTTCATTTCATTTGCCAACAACTTGATTATTTAACTTAATAATCTTGAGCCTAACAATAAATATATATACTAAAAAAAGAGGAAGATACAAATGAATATTAGTTTTAGTAAACATTTCCAAAATTTGATAATGAATCGGGTTCGGTTTGGAACAAGGTCGTTTCCACCTTGTCCCACTTCAAAATCAAAATACACTTTACTTCCGGCCTTATAAGTTATTAACATGCTCATTTATTACTTACAAGTACTTTATAGTTTAGAAGTGTATAATTAAGTTGAGCAATAATGATATGTCACAGGCAGAAGCAAACATCTTCGATCCGATAGAAAACATATATTCTTAATCAGCCTAATTATGAACAAGCCAATCTTAGGGATTATAAGTTTAAATTTGTTAAATATTTTAATTAATTAAAATATTTATGAGTCAGCACATCCAGTACATATCATGTAATCTTATTTTGAGTTGCGCCTGGTTCTTCTTACTTTGATGGCAATTTTAATGAGTCGTTTCGGCAATCTTTTCGACTTATATTGTCAGATGCAGATATATTCAAGAGTCAACGCATTTAACCCGTTTTAAGGACTATACATTAAGCATGCGTGCTTTATCTGGAATGAGGTTGGCTAATGTAGAAACTAATTTAAGTAATTTAATGGGAAATTTGGTAATAACTTTTGGCTCAGTTCATTTGCATTTGCGGTTGTTTTTTGTTTCTTTTTTTTTGTTTAAACACACTTTGATTAACTTTGCGCCTCCAGTATTTTGCACCTTCCCTCTCCACACACACACACACGCACACACACGCATACACACGCACACCCACACCCACACACACATACACACACACACGCACACCCACACATAGAGACACTTGGATAGCTTTGTATTGCTATCAGTCGTGTCGTGTGTCTTTTTCCCCACTGTGGAGCAACGTTTCCCCCAGCGCCAAACGTATCTCACCAGCGGGAACAGTGCGTAGAGTAGCATTCAAGGATGAGTAGGCCGGAGGAGTGGACTAGTAGCCTGGTTGTTGGCAAGTATAATGTTGGATAGGTGGTTGTTGTTGCACGAGCTGGCCATATGTCACCAAGGTGCTACAATTTTATGTTTTGCAAACTGATCCCAATGCTCCTATATGTATACACATACGTATGCTTGACTTTGTCTATATATATATTGTATATATATATATATATAAATCCATATATATTTATTTACGCACACACACACACACAAGGGCAAATAACTGGACAAGTGTGCCTATTCTTCTTAAGTTAATTTCTTTTTATTTGTTTTTTTTTATTAGTTTTGTTTTTAGCATTTTTAGTGTGACAATTTGATTTTGTGATTTTGAACAAAATATGCTTCGGCTTCCACTCGTTAAAATATATATATAACTAAGCCTAAACTATTTCATTTTATGGCAAGTTGGTCAGTTGGCCTCTTTAATAGTGAAACTGCCGAAATACAATTTGCAGCATTTATTTTTTTCTTGTTGCCATTTTATCTATGTGTTCTTTAATAATAAAAAAAAAATGTATCTTGGGATTAATAACATTTGCTATAAAACTCAAAAAATTTATGGCTTAATGATGTCTATTTTTGTATTTAAAACTAGTATAAAATGTATAAGAATCTAAGCATTTAAATTTTATATATGAAAAATATACATATAAAAATATATGAAATGATGAACAAATCAAAAATATATAACTATAAAATTTTGAACTTTGTGTTTTGCATTTTTAGCACATTGTGTCTACTCCGTTTTTTTTTTTGTCGCATAAAATTCAATGAAGTTGCCTCCCGCAGATGTTAAATGCTTAAAAAAAACACACACTTTTTGGCCTTTTAAGCCACGACTACTTTCCAAGTCGCATTTGCTATTCACGGCCGCATTTGACGGTAAATTTATGTAAATAACAAAATCACAAAATCCTTAAATTGTCATTAGCCAAGCCTTTCGAGATTTGCCCTGTGTGCTGTTTTCTTTTATTTTTTCTTCCTTGGCAAGGTCCTTGTTGATTTTAGCGCTAAGAATTCAACACTCTGAACTTCGAGTTGCCAGCTTTGCATTTTTAATGCTTTGGCTTCAAAGTGGATTTCGGTTCATGACTTAAACCAACTGAAACAGCCAAAAAATAGGCAATGCTTTTTATTGCCGCCTAATTAATTTAAAGCGCCACAAAACTGTATTCCCCAAAAGGAAATTTGCAAATTGGCAATCGATTTTAATACAATCCAAGCATTTATTTATTTCATATGTGATAAATATGATTTGTATATTTTTGGTTGCAATTTGTCTTCAATCAATCTGACACTTTTTTCTCTTGCCTCTCAAGATATAATGTTAAAATCCAAGTAATCTTTGGAGAGCAATAGGAATTTGCTTAAATGCTTTTAACCAAAATGTGGAGTTTTCTCTTCTTCAGTTAAAAAAGAAAACAAACTGGAATTTAGTTGTGGAATCATAGAATTTGTAAACAATCATATAGTAAGCACTTTAAATATAGTTATAGAATTTGAGAGGAGGGCAGCTGCCACACGAGATGAGTCTCTGCTGTGAGCCTGAATTTGGAGTGTTGATTGAAGCGTTGCTTAAATTTGGTTGTCGTCTGTTATAGCTTTGGGCCATAACTCACCTTAACTTAATTGACCGATAGGGGACTGCTATAAAGAGCAAAGATAAAAGTAATAAAAACCAAAAGCAACTAGCTAGAATGATTATCTTAGGCACACCGAAGATGATATACCCTTGTAGACAGCAGTTAATCTGCTCAAATATATGTACATCTGTGTGGAAGATAAAGCCATTTTCGATTTAAGAGGTGGTCTTCAAGGAAGAACAGCCTTAAAATTTTGGGTTATATGCGGTTTTTTTTTATAGATTTGTATCCCAATTGACAGTCATTGCACAAAACCAACAACCAACTTGTATTTATACTTATCGGTTCTTAGTTTGAAATAATATTATATATTTGTAATTTGAGGCATTTTGCTGCGAAGCCAATATTTTAGAATATTATTACACTTAAATTTATAATCTTTATATGTTTATTTATATACAATTATTAATATATATTCAATATATTATATAAATAGAGATTCTGTTCAAGAAGAAGGCGTCAGCTTAAATGCGTTGCAAATTTAAAAACAAAATTCAAATACACTCAACAAGGGTATAAAAAGGGGCTAACTCGAATGCCATCCGGTTTTGTGATTTTCTTTTATACTGTGTGCGTCATGTGGTGTTGTTGTTGCTGTTGTTGTTAGTGTTGTTGTTGCTGTTGTTGTTGTTGGTGTTGATTTGTTTGTGCGTCTTCTTATTTAACATACGTATTCGCTTTGGTTGAAGGAGCTGTTTGCAGAGTGCGTTTCGTGTTTAACTGTGGAAAAAATGTTGAAAGATTGTTGTGTGCGTGTGTGTGTGTGTGTGTGTGTGTGTGTGCATGCGTGTCTATATGCATTTCCGTTTCCGCCTGCGATAGTTTCCGCTGCGTTGCCAGACGAAGCTTGGTGGTTCGGCTGTGACTTTATAGCAAGCAATGTTGTTGATGTTTTTATTGCTAAGGACCCTATGTGCAAATACTTTAAGAAATGGCTCGGCTATGAGAGTAGGTGGAGTAATGGTTGGGGTACCATTGTTTTGTTTTGTTTAAGGACATACCAGACGCTTACACTGGTCATCTATAGAGCACAAATGATGTGCCAATAAAGCTGGGCGCCTCCCAATTGTGCCCAATAAAATTCATCTTTGCTTTTATGGCCAACCAGTCATAGTCATGGCATTGGGTACGCTCTCATGCCCCCATTCATTATACACATAAACAAAAGCAGCAACAGCGGCAACAGCGGCAACATCAACAGCAGCAGCAGCAACATCAACATCAACAGCAGCAGCAGCAGCAGCAGCATCTGCGTTGCCTTAAGCCCTTGTCAAATGTCATGTGGGTTTATCTCTTGGCAGCGCTTCAATTGTCATTACATTTTGCCCCGCTGCTGCCTTGAAAATCGAGGCCTTCTCCAACATTGCCTAATATATATGTATTGGTACACTCTTCAAAAAAATCACCATAACTTTCGCTGATTAGTCACCCTATAAATCCGAAAGTAAATTTCTAAAATTTTTGGTTGTCACTTTCAAAAAACGTATGTTTAAATTCCCAAAATTCATGTTGGATTTTTCAACATTGTGTAAGTTAAAGAATTCTTATATTAAGTTTTTGGGGTTCTTAAATTATTAATAAACATTTTTATTTTAAAATTTCAACTAAACTAAACTCAGCTAAACTTGAATATAAAAGCTGAACTTGAAAATTGAATTACTTCTTTCTGCATTTCAGAAATGTTTTTCTTAATAATACAAAAAAATTGCCATATTTTGAGCATTGTCGATTTAGTTAGGCAAGTTCTATAAAAATTATTCTTAATATTTAGAAATTATTTTAAAAAGGCAATAGAAAAACTTTCTATTTTTTTAGGTTGACTTACTTAAATGTAAGTAAATTTTTTCTGAGTGTATGTACATTTAAGTGAACTTAACTAAATATGTTATTTTTTTATATTTTTTAGGTTGACTAAGTAAATTTTTTCTGAGTGTATATACATTTAAGTGAACACAACTAAATATGTTGTTTTTTTCAATTTTTTTAGGTTGACTAAGGACATTTTTTCTGAGTGTATATACATTTAAGTGAATTCAACTAAATATGTTATTTTTTTATATTTTTTAGGTTGACTAAGGACATTTTTTCTGAGTGTATATACATTTAAGTGAACACAACTAAATATGTTGTTTTTTTTTCAATTTTTTTAGGTTGACTAAGGACATTTTTTCTGAGTGTATATACATTTAAGTGAATTCAACTAAATATGTTATTTTTTTATATTTTTTAGGTTGACTAAGGACATTTTTTCTGAGTGTATATACATTTAAGTGAACACAACTAAATATGTTGTTTTTTTTTTCAATTTTTTTAGGTTGACTAAGGACATTTTTTCTGAGTGTATATACATTTAAGTGAATTCAACTAAATATGTTATTTTTTTCTCGCACGAACATTCTTTGCTATTGGTATTTGTGTGCGTGGCCATCATCAACTGAATAGTTGCAATAGTCGCAGCTATTTTAGTAACTAGTTGGCGCCCCCAAAAAAACACCAACAAAAATGCACAGCACGTACCAGCTCTCGACTAATCACAATGGAGAGGGAGCGAGTTAGGGGGATTGGATCTGACTTGAGAGAAAGTTAAGCTTGTGGTTTGAAGCGTATTAAATTGTATGGTCCGACGAGACACAAGGACAAGAAACTACTCAAATACTACTACTCCTACTATCACATGTGTGTGTGTAGGATACTTGTATGGCTGACCGACCATCGTGTCGTCCTTATGCTTCAGTTCTTGTGGTTTGCCAAAACAGGTTCCCCACCAATGATCTCAGCATTTATCACGACATACTCTTCCTCTTCTTTCGACTGATACGCGCATCATGAACAGCATCCAAGAACTTTAAAATAACTAAGTTTTTGCTCTTTAAATTCGACACACTTTGTAAATTGCAAAGAAAAAGAAAAGAAGAAAAGAGCTCGTTTATTCATTGACAGCGTTGATTACAATCAGGTTAAAATCAGAATAAATAAGATTTGATATAAAAAAAAAACAATGAATAAAATATTATGCCTATTCAATGGAAATTACTCTGGCAGGCGTTAGCAAGTTTAAAGTAAGTCACATTTACAATTCAGAGCCTGCTGATAATGACATCAAATGGCTTAGTTTAGTCCTTTGACCAGGCTCGCTCTCACAATAATGCCGCACGCCAGGAGTGGAAGCAATTATGTGGTGATTTCAACATCAAAAGCCTGCTGCTTTATTGTCCTGTCTTCATCAGAGCAACTTCACCTTTACTCCTCAGTTCGTTTTCCTTTTAGTTTCGCATCTCTTTTGCTGTTTGTGGTGCTGTTTCTGTTTCGACATTTTCTTGGGTTTTTGCCTTTGGTTTGCAGTTGTCTCGCAATTAAAAAAGTACAACATTTTCAAGTATTTTCACTGGCAATTGTTGGTGCTGTTCCTGCTGCTGCTGCTGTTCCTGCTGTTGTTGCTGTTGCTGTTGCTGCTGCTGTTGCTGTTGCTGCTGTTGCTGCTGCTAACGTGCCACCATTTGACAGGTTTCACCTTACAGGTGTGAATGACGGGCGACTTAAGTCGGGAAGCCACAATCGTTGCTGTTGTTTTGTGTTGGTCTAGCTTTGGCAGCTTTCCTTATGCGCCTCGTCTGCTTTGCCATCTAACTAAAATTCCAAGCGATTAAAGCAGACACCAATACACTCACACTTACACACACACACACACACACACACTCCTAGAAGTGCTGGAAACAATGGAACACTTTTAGTTTAACTAAGTGGTCGACGTCCCCAACGCATAGCATATCCTATAGAATATTTTTTTTTTTTTTGCTTTATACCCTGTAAGCAAAGCAACTAACATTTATAGCAACTCATTTCTGGGTGGGATAAGAATTCAAAAAGTAATAATTGTGTTCAAGTTGAGTTTTTATATATATTTTATATATATTTTTCCACACTGATAACTGTTAACTGCCGCTTTGGTTTTCAAAATAATAATAACAGTAATGCTTGGTTTATATATATGTGTATTGTTATTGCTTATATTATTTATTTTTGTTGAAGTTGAAGTTAATTTTTATATTTATAAATTTTTACTCAATGATAACTGTTTAATTAGGGTATCGTTGAGCTGTAGAAACCCCAAATTTGTCGATTTGTTTGTTATTTTTTGGTCCATGGCTGTGCCTAAGTGTGTGTTTGTATCTGTGGCTATATGTATGTATGTGTGTGTGTGTGTGTGTGTGGTCTTGGTACGTAGCAGATAATTACGCTCAAGGACGGACTATTGTTGTTGTTGTTGTTGTTTCTCCTATGTTGGCCTAACATAGCAAATTGTGTGATGATATCGTGCTGGGAGAACCCAAAGTTATCGCAAAGTTATCGCGATACATATGTACATAGATAGGTACATGTCAGCTTATTGAGTGATGATACATTTTGTTAATGCACACATATATAGAGACACACATACATACGTATATATGTAAATGTGTTCAAAACCGTTGTCAACTTATTGTGTGTAAAATTGTTCATTTAACTTTAACAAGCGCAATTCTTTCATTACCAAGACGAAACTATTACAATCAGAATGTTTACCTCAAATATTTAAAAACGAATGTAAATAAGTTAATACAATTGCATTGTTCATAAACACAAGTCACAATTATAATTACAGCCAACGAATCATTTAAATTATTCAAAAAATAATTCAAGAATAATAAATATTTTATGTGCTCCGTTTGAAATTAACTGAAAAGGGTCTCAAACCGCTTTGAATATTCATTTTCATATATTATAAGCAAAGAGAAGGACGTGAAGTGGAGAGGAGAGAAGAGTTAGAAATCCTGCCAAGGACGAAAATCTAAGACAAAGGAAAATCGTAATTGTAGTCCTGTTTACTGGCAAAGCAATGTTCAATTGTTCTCATTTCAAATGCGTTGCGTTCTGTAAACATGTCCTTAAACAAGAACTTGATTACTCTCACTCCGACTTTCGAATTTGACCTTGAAATAAGCTGACAATAGTCTTAAGCCAAAACCAGCGCTTTTCACTGATTACCAAAGAAGCTCATCGTAATGGCCAAGAATGTATACACCAGCAATTTCCGAACTTCTTTAAAGTACAACGGATAAAAACTGAAAATGAAACTTCATTTTCATTTTGAAAGTAGAGAAATATTATTTTGCATGCAATTGCAAAAATGTGAGCAGATTTTTGTTTTTGGTTTTTTGCTCTTTTCTGTTTGCTTCTAGTTAGCATTTGCTAACAAAGTGCTAAAAGGTTGAATCCACTTAGGCAACATTTTGCAACATGCAACATGCATTCGATGCGAACACATTTTATGGCCGCTCAATTCGCAACGGCTCGAAAAGAGCCAAAGAATAGCTGAGTTTTGTCTGAGTTTAGTTGGTAACATTGTCAGTTATCGCTTCGCAGTGCGTACTTCAATGCCGCCAGGCCAAGCCCCTGGCAATTTAACACTTTTTAACGCATGTTCGCACTAAAAAGGCACCCCTTCCCACCCCCCTCTTTACACACCCATTGCTATTTCATTTCTTCTTTATTGCCTGGTGTTAAGTGTATTTCAATACAAAAATAATTGATTTGATTTGATTTTGAATTTGAATTGAAAAATGTTGTCTACTCATTCGAGAATATTTAAGAGCAACTTCAACTTGACAATTGTAAATACACAGAAAGGATCGCAATTAAATCCGGATTATATATAAATTGTATATAATACTTTAAATCGATAGCACATCAAATTTAATTAATTTGTGTGTGGAGAGCATGTAGTATTTATATTTAGTATGTTATACATGTATTTTGGCTTAACAATAAATCTCTCTAATTGGGTTCTCAGTGCTCTATAAAAAAAAATATGGGTTTAATTGATAGCCATCGTTGTTGTGGTAATTAATCTGGAAATGTTTCATAATGAATTCTCTGTAATAATTGCAGAGTCGATTAATTAATTGCCGTTTTCCGGTAAGTGCCATTTGCAATAAATTTAAACTTTAATTGCTTATTATTATTTAATAAGATGAATGCGTGTGTGTGTGCTGATAATTTACCAGTTGGTTGCCTTCAATATGCAGCCAGCTGCCTGGCTGGCTGGCAAGTGACAACTGTCAACTGTTTGATTTGTTATGCAATAAAACAGAAGCGAGCGCAACATTTAAAATGGCCAACAATAACTGAAAATGTTTTGGCATTAATCAAACGCAACGGCAAAGCGTCAAAAAGTCACAGAATATGGATGCTTGCGTTATTCATGCAGGTAAAAAGAAGCATTACAAATGAGCCAAACACTTACATACATACATACATGCATACACATCACATACATACACACATACATACATACATTCCTTTGGTTGCAATACAATGATTGATTATGCAAGATATTGGCACTTAGCGCCTTCAGTGGCACATTCTAAGCTGTCAACGGTATTTTAATGAGATTTTGATGAGAAATACGCCGCAAGCTGCATGCCGCATTGTGTATGTTAAGTACGTTAAGGACCCTAATGTGGCATGCAACACACTTGCCTCAACAACAACAATTCCAATCACATACTTAAACACTCTTACACATGTATCACAAATGCTTTCCTTTGGGACTTATTTATGATATGATAAAACAACAACACCAAAATTTGCAAAAACAAAATAGTTCAGTTGGTGTTCAAATATTGCTGACACATTTAGTTAAAATATATTGATACATTAATTACAAAAATCAATTTCAAATCGATTATCTCGATTATTTTGTATCTTGGGTAGCTAAAAAAATGGAAGTTTAAACGACAACATTTCTAGTTTTTCGCAGTTGCAGAAAGTATGTAAATTATGATCAAGGCATGGACAATCATTATTCAGCTATATATATATATATATATATATATATATATATATGTATATGCATACAGTTATTTTCATTCCAACTTGTAGCCTTCCCAGCCATGGTTAAAGTTAATTGCCCTGCTTTTTGGGTATGGAAATGAATTTGGTTTCCGATTTGCATTTTGTCTGTGTGTACAACAATAATTTTGAAAGTTTTACGTTGGACAATCTATAATTTGGTGTATGCATGTGAGTGTATGTGTATGTGTATCTGTGTGCACATTTATCTGACTTTCAACAGTGTATGCATGCTAAGAAGACAAAAAAAAAGAAAAAAAAGGAGAGTTTAAGGAGAAACCATCGTTGGGCCAATTATGTGAATTCGACTGGTTGAGTTCGGTCTATTCGGCTCTTCAATTATGCAAATGCCACCGATATAAAACAATTCCATTAAAACATAAATTATTACGAGCATAGTAAAAGATTATGAGGCCCCAACAATGGTTGGCAAACCGCATCAGATGTATGTCATCTACTACCAACATCAACATCAACATCAACGAACGAGTCACGGTGCCGAACAATGAATACCTCTTCATTTAAATTGATTTTCATTTTGATCACACATTTAAATATATACTATATATAATTTACCAGTTGCAAGCAAATCTTTTTCATCTCAGTTTATATCCCGGCCTTGGCAAATGGACTTCATTGTTGAGCCCTGCTTGAGGGGTCGCTGTTACATCCAGAACACAGAAACAGTGAATTTTGGAAAATCGCCAAGTTTATTTCAACTTATTATTATTATTCAGCAAATATATTTCTATATAAATTTCTAAAATTTAAAAAAAATTTGTTCTTATTAATATTTTCCGAATTTTAGAAAAGATTTTGGCCAATAATAAAGATTTTCAGTTTTCATTAAAAATATTCGAAATTTCAATATTTTTCTGAGTGAATATTTGGTTGTGGCAACTGGTCTCGACTGCAATTTCGATGGTAATTGTTTGTTTAGATTTTAAATTTTACATTTCACATTTTGCACTTGGCTTTTTGCATTTGACATTGTGATTTTAAGTTTGGCAAAGCGAAACTATGCAAATATTTTTGTATTTATTGTGGATTTGGCCAAATAAGCAGCAAGAAAGCCAAAAGAGTCAAATGCAACAGTTGAGAAAATTGTGAATATTTGGTCGACGCCAAACAGAAACAAACTAAGCAATTTTACGACACTGGGGCGTTGTCGTGGGCGTGGTCGTGTTGGCGGTTTTGGGCGTAGGCGTGCCCTGAATTTCGCAACACACTAATGCGGTTGCATGCACTGATGCGGTTGCATGCACTCGCTTGCTGTGTAAGAGCAGCATCTGCAACTCCCCCATATTTACTTTAATGGCAGTGCCAACTGGGAACTGTCAACAGGATGTGCCATGAAAATGCGATGTCCTTTGCCATTTTACATTAAAAGAAACCCAGTTTTTTTTTTGACACAAATTCTATTTAGAATCGATTGTTATAAGTGCTTATAGTTTATGATGGCAAGTTAGGATAAGTTAAGTTACAATAATTCAAATTGTATTTCATAACTTTTATTTATGAGAAATTCCAGAAACTTATTTATTGCTAAAAGCTTCGCTTTATCTTAAATTTATTCATTTATGCAAGAAGAAAAGTGTATTCATACCAAACACGTTGAGGCACGTTGAGGCACGTTGCGGCACGTTGAGGCACGTTGAGGCACGTTAAGTAAGTGCAGACAATAAAATTAACTTGCATATGAGTGTGCTCGCAAAGTTAATGAGTAAAGGGGGTAAAGCTGGAGTGTGGAATGATCTTTTGATGACTGTGTCATCATTGTCCCTGTCCCTGTCTCTGTCTGTGTCTGTGTCTGTGTCAACTCCTGGCGTACAACTGGCAATGGCAGCAGCCATTGAGTCGCTGGCTGTTTTCGTTGTTTGCGCAGATTGTTGCCGAAAATTGGTTACATTATTTTGGCCATTTCCACCTACGTTTTGGCATCTCATTCTCATTCACGGTCTCGTTCCCGTTCCCGTTTCATGGGTGAGCGAATTCCATTAGAAACTTTTTATTTGGGTTACTGCGTGTGTCGAATGTCAAACAATTTTACGAGTGACATATTTTTGAATACCCGTTAAATAAAACTTTGTTGAGAGATTCTTGTCACACATATCACACATACGCAAAGGGTGCAAGTTTCTTATAAGCATCGCGCATTCATTTTCAGATTAATTCATTTGACTCCCGTCATTTAATTGCATCAAATAAACATTCAAATAGTGTTGGATATCCTTTTTTTATCTGTTCTTTCTTTAAGTTGATTGCAAATAGAATAGAATAAATTTTAGCCAGATTTTGAGCTTGTTAACTTGGTCGCAATTTAATACATTTCAGTTATTTTAAGGCCGCAGTCTTTGGGGCATGTTGAATGTTTTCTATCTAAAATATTGTAGCCGCAGCTGTGCAATTATTTGGCCAAATTAAATGCAAGCCGTAGGACCAAAAGGGTGCCCAATTCTAATGCCAAATGCTAATGAGATGCGCAAATTAGGGGCGACCACAAAGAGCACATCAATGGATGTTCCCTAAACCAATGTATACTTGTTGTATGTATATATATATATATATATATATATAGAAACTCGAGAAACTCTTTACTACAACTTTATTAGAGCTTAAGAGAAACAACACAACGTAAACAAAAACATAAAAAATATGAGAAGAAAACAAAAAAAAAAACAATCATAAAAATAATAACAGGCTCTCGAAGTTGTTTTTTCTCATTTGAGTGGCTTGTTGTGAATGCCAACCAGGTGCAAGTATTGGCATTAACTTTGACATCAGCATCAAACAGGTGGCAAATGTATCTCGGCTGTTTACGAGTTTCGCATAACATTCAATGGAGCTGTCATGCGGCCCATATATGTATGTAAACAATCCTTAAGTGTATTTGATTTATGATTTTATTTTGATTACTTTCATTATTATTTTTATTATGATTTTGATTATTATTATTGTTATTATTATTATTATTATTTTGTGACTGCTGGTTTTGTGACACGCGTCCCGCAGTGGGTCGCAATTTGTAACCAGCCGGCTTGCAGTGGTGGGTGGTGTTGGGTGGTGTGCATATGACTGCTTACCTGTGCTGTGGCTGGCTTCGACTGCTGCGATTTCAATTATTTTCCGCACATTGTTGACTCTGCTCGCAACGCACGCAAACTGAAAGTACCCAAAAAGAAAACAAAAAAACAACAAAAAACAACGACAACAAAGAAAGATAATAACTAAAATGCCCCCTCGGGTATACCCTTTATTTCAGATTTAAATACAGCAGCGAGAGCATTGTGGGAGTTAGTTGCTGTGATTATGTTAATAAATTATTAGACTATGCAATGAAATATTGTGGAAGCAATTTTACATTTTAATGCCCCCAGATTTATTTATTATATCCTTAACATCATTTTTTATTTATTTTTTTTTGAATTTTAAATTTAATTGCGCTTCTTTTGATTTTATATAATTTCATTTGTATCTTTTGTCTTAATTAAATTTTAAACTTTTCATTTTGACATTTTTAAGTCGATTTTAATATAACCAGTTTAAGTATTATATATTTTACTTAATTTAAATTTTAATTACCCCTTTTCATTGAAAACTTTTGTTTAAATTTTAAGCTTAATTTGAAATATTATTTCTGTGTGCAGTTTTCACGCCACATAAAGAAAATTAATAAAAAGCTTTACAAATCAAGTAAATAAATAAAAATCTTTGAAAATGAACTGTTCATGCCAGTAGCCAGCAATGGGTTCAATAACACTTGGCTCCGGCTTACGTCAAATGTAAACTGCGATTAACTCATCTATTGTTAACTTTATGCCATCTTCAGGCATTCGCTTCATTTGTCAAACAGTCGAGTTGTGTTTAGTTGAGTTGAGTTGAGTTGAGCTCTGAATCCTGCAGGATGCTTGCCATTGCCAAGCAAGTAGTGCGAGTCGATCCGTTCAAGACAATCCCGTGTATTGCTTGGCTTCATGCGCGCTAACTCGTATTTATTTCATTTCATTTCCTTCATTTGCGGTATCGCGAATATGGCTGCCAAGCCGGAAACACAACTTGTTATTCTTGTTGGGATTTCTGCTGCTGATGCTGCTGCTGCTTCTGTTGTTGTAGTTTTTATTGTTTTTGAGACACTTGAGCACAAATCCAATTGTCTATGCCGCGTTGCCAGCCAGCCAGTCGAGCGCAGTGCAGCAAAACTTGGCAGCACAAGATGCACATCCTATATACATACATTCAACTACCCCTTACCAATCTCAACCCCTCGCAGCAGCAGCAGCAGCAGCAAGTGGCGCTTGCAGTTCGAGTATCGAGAGTGCATCCTTGGCTGGCGCCCACTTAAGTATGCTATGATTTCCATTGTGCTGACGATGCTTTATTGCATCAACAGCAGAGAAAAATCAGCAATAATAACAAATAAATATAAATAATGAAGTACAAAGTCATTCCTCTCTCTCTCTCTCTTTCTCTCTCCCTCTCTATCGCTCTCTCTCGCTCTCTCGCTCTCTCTCCCTCTCTCTCTCTCTCCCTCTCTCTCTCTCTCTGTGTGTGTTTTGGCAGTCATATGCCCAGCAGCGCAGTAGTGAATGACCCCTTCTCATTACCGATTGCATTCGGTATGCATAGAAATGTAATCCATTACCTAGTGATGCCTTCTTCTATGCACACTTCTATGCTGCAGCTCAAACTTACTGAAATTTATCTGTTTACTGTCTACTTTATTATCTATATTATTGGACTGGCGCAGCTCTGCTTATTCCATTCTAGTTTTATCAGATGCGCTTACACTTGAAATTGTTATGTATCCTAGAATAAGTCATCAATTTGTATATTTATAGCAAGTTTTCTATATGTCATATTTTGTATATTTATTATATTTTAATATTTTTTTACTATCCCTTTTAATTGTTGTTGTTTTCCTATTATATTCTACCCTAACAGGACCAGAACCGTATTGTGGCATAGGGAGACACACTATACGACTGGAACTTAGAAACGAGGAGAGACAAAGATGGCAACAGAGCTGGTCAGAGGCAGTAGGACTCCGACAAGATGTCTCCTTGGTAGTACGTTTTAAACAGATTGTAACCATGGGAGAGAACAGCCTTAGGATACTTACCGGTCTATTGACAGGACACTGTAGACTAAAGAGTCACCTGACAAAATTGGGTGTATATAGTAGCGATCTCTGCAGGTTTTGTGAAAGAGAGGAGGAATCCTCGATGCACATCCTGGGCGAATGTGTCGCCTTAATTAGAAGAAGAAGCAGCATCCTAGGGGCGCATGTTTTGAATTGCAAAGACATAGTAGACCTCAACCCAACAAAGATCCTCGCGTTCGTAAGGGAGTTGGGGCTGATGAAAAAGCTATAGGCTCAGAAGGGGTCACAATAGATCAAATAGGTCGCGGTGCAGCTTCCCCCCCAATAATAATAATATAATAATAATAATATTATATTCTAGTTTGTTGTTAAAGTGTTTTTTTTTCGGTAACTGAGCAAAGTAAGGTGCTAAGCTATAGATTACGAATCGATTGCGTAATGACATCTTTCGCTGCTGGGTGCATGCTTCTAGAAGCGGCAGCATTCAGAATTTTGCTCGTGTGGGTTTGCTGTTGTTGTTGTTGCTTATTGCTATTGTTGTTTCCGTCTGCTTATTATGTAGACAATGATAACAAAAAACATTCGCAAGGACTCTGAGAGGACTGTAACCAAATCAGGCACAGCCACAATAGGCAGTGGCAAAGAGCACATTTACAGTCCTGACACCGTTATGACTATTGTTGGTGCTGCGAAATTTGACTTGAAAGCGAGACAAATGAAATTGTGACACGGTGTCAAACTGTGACTTGTGAATCTTTTGGGATTACAGCATGACTTTAGCAAATACGCTCAAAATGGTATTAGCTCGTCTCAGCAAAGAAACACTCAACAACAAATTATTAAGCATGAAAATGATATAGAACCAAACGACGAGAATCACACTCCTCTTGGCTATAAATCTATATAGAATACCGATATTTTCTTGCTTTTTTTTGTAACTGCCATAAAATTAAAGTCAACAGCCAAACTATAATATAGCAGTTCATAGAGCAAATTTCATTATCATTACAAGATACAAATTCCAATTTTTATTGTCGATTTTCATTTACAATTTGCGAAATTACTAAGTGGTTTTTTTTTCTGAGTGTACTGCTGGAGTGCATGACAAACCTAGCGAATATTTGAATGAAGCAACTGTTTTTTACATCTAACATTTTACATTTTGCACTTTGCATTTGACATTATGATTTTAGCAATTTATACATATTGTTGACAGCGATAGATATCTGTATCTATTTTTACTGACTGAAATACATCTAAAGTTAAACAGAAATGAAAGGGGAACATTTTTTACATGATCAATTTGAAGTTTCTTTTCTTTGGAAACGTTTGGCTTTGGCTAGCAATTGTTGTTGTTCATCTCTGGTTGAGACTTGGATGAAGTCCTTCTATCGTCGCATACACATGCCTGGCACGCACACACAACGACACACACATACACACACACACACACACAGAACGTTGGGGATAAGAGACACTTGGCTTGAATGACAACACGAACTGGGATGATTCCTCCGGCTCATGGCTGACTTTACCGGTTGGGTTGAGTTAGCATCGTTGTTGGCATTTCAGTTGCGGTTCGGTGGGAAATCAAAGCCGGAGCCGTAGAGTGACAACTTTAGTTTAGTAAAGAGCCACGCCCAGCTCACATCCCAAAGGGATATTGTCTGGATAAATTGCCGAGCTTCAGGCAATATTCGAAAAATAAGACACGAACCAAAAATGTCGAAATAAACGTTATAAACTAAACGTTAGCAAAAGGGATAAGGGGAATTAGCGGGGTTAACATAGGGAGAAGGGGCGGGGGAGAAGGAGGGGGTTGTGGTGGTGATGGTGATAGTAATGGTGGTTTGCGTATTCATCATACAAACGAACTAATTACTTATGCAAACGCAGCCTCGAAGAGGAAACTGGCACAAAGGAAGAGCCGCTGGACACGCTCAAATATGCAATCGGTTTTGGTTTTTGTTTTCAACCATTCCTCATTGATTGGTAAACCAAACAAAGGCCATCGAATGAAGCATGCTGCTGTGGCTGGTTGCATGTTGCATGCGGCAAGCATCAGAATTGCATATGCAAATAATTAAAATGTCAAATGCAACATTTTTAAGAACTCTTAAATCAATCCAAATAAATAAAAGTGAGATCACCTTAAATTTTGATTCAGATAAGAGTAATTGAATATCCGCAATTGTTAAAAAATGTATTCGAATATGATTGCTTTCATAAAAGGATTATAATAAAATAAAACAGACGATTCTATTTTTTTTTTGCTGCTCGAATTGTTATTGAATATATATATTATATATATATTTATATATTGCTTTACTTTTATTATAAATTTATATTAAGCTAAAACTAGCTTAAATTTATTATTAAAAATTTCAATAAAATATGAAATTAGTTTGCAGCAAGTCGAGCAAAAAAAAAAAACAATTCGAATTATTTCAAAAGCCAAATTATTTCTTATGCATCGAATATATACATAACATAATATATAATATATATTTTATATATAAGATCATATATATAAATGATTATATTTATATGTGATTATGGCACTACTTTCTATAGATTCATTTTTAATTAGGATAACTTCTAGTCACATTAAACATGTAGCTCGCAAAATGCTTGCAACAAACTGTGGGCACCTTTGGGTAATAGTAGTAGTAGTAGTAGTAATGCAAGGATCCAGCACTCCAGAATACTCGGGAGACTTGCAGACAAGTTGGGTAAATGGAATGCGACGCTGCAGCGGACAGCGAACAGTGGACAGGGGACACCAGCGAGAACGGCGCCTGTCACTTGCCGTTGTGCTCCACTGATGGATGCTATGTGGCACTTGCAATGGGATGCATGTGCTGCTTGGACTTAGTGTGGGCAAACGGGCAGTCATGGGGGAAGAGAGCGGAAGCGGGAGCAGGAAGCGGACTGACTGGCAGTTCACATTGTCGCTGGGGCTGTAGGCAAAAGTTGAAGCTGGCAAGGAACGGCCAAGCTTGCCAGTTTTACCAGTTTTGCCAGCTCGCTCCCCAAGACGACAACTTTACTTCTACTGAATAAATAAAGAGGCGCAAATTAAATTTGAAATTGTTGCTGTAATTGAACTGCGGCTGCCACTGCTACTGTGACTGCGACTGCGACTGCTACTGTGACTGGCAGCTGGCAGTTTGCCACTTCTTGTGTCGTATACGTGATGCAAATAGACGCCAGGCTCTTATCATATCTGTAGTGGTTAATTGCGATTATTTTGAATCGCAAAGTAAACAAGTTAATAGAAGCCAGTTTTATTCGGTTCCCAGCACCACCTGCCCCACATCTGCCGTCTTTGCGTCCATGTGTGTATTTATGTTGCTGCCTCAAAGAAAACATTGTTCTGCATGTGGCAATTTTGGCTGATAAGCAAGAAACAGACTGCCATCTGCCGAAGGATATACAATGGCAGCAACAGAAACAATACACCCACTAAATATATATATACACATATATATATATATATTTATGTATATATACAGTTGCGGTCAAAAAATATGACTCATTTTATGGTGAACAAATGGAGAACTCTTCAAAATCTTCCACATGAAGGAAATTCAATTCTGCGCAAAAAAGAAACATTTATTCTCTTATCTGGGAATGTTTGAAGATAGTCTTATTTAATTAAAAAATACGAGTATATATATATGTGAGTAATACTATTTTTTTGACCGCAGCTGTATTTATATTTAATTTTTTATACGTCACGTGGAGCACACAGCAAACAGCAGCAGCAGTAAATTTCTCACATAATTTCGCGTATTCTTTCATATTTCGTTGTCTGCTTATTGGTATTTATTGTTGTTGTTGTTGTTCTTGTTGTTGTATTTTGTGTGGAGAGGGTATGGCATTGTGACTGAATCTTTAAGGTCTCGCCGCATGACCTTGTTTATGCCCAAGTAAGTTTACTGCACAAACATGAACTATAAGCCAATTTTTAGTTTAAAACTCAAAACACTTCGTTTGCTGTTTGTTTCCCCCATTTGTTGGTGCCAAATATATTTTATTCAATGCAAAACTAATCCAAATGAATTTACACACATTTGCCAATTTGTGTGTCTAACGCAAAAAGTTCCACTTCCCATTGTCTTCAAATTTTTGGTTATTTTTTTTTTTTTACATATTTTTGGGGCACATTTCGTTGTCGAGAACTCTTGACTAGTTACTAGGCTTATTATTATTGTTGTTGTTGTTGCTGTTGTTGTTGCTCACATCATTTACTTGAGCAGTTGGCCTGTCACTTTGACTTGGCTGATGGCATTCAGTATTTGGCTTTGTTTGGCATGGCTTGGCTTGGCTTTAAATTAAATGACAGCCAACTCGATGAATTGAAAGCCATTAAGGCCATCTGCCATATGCTGGCCGACATGTGATTCTCCACTTGGCACCCGTTTATATATTTATGACGGCATTTTGATATGGTCCATGTTAAGTTATCCAAGGTCACGCACCATTGAGCGTTCTGCTCCAATCAACGTTCCAGCTGCACTACATCGTCAGGATGTGAGAATATTTTGCTTATGTCCTTTAACATTTCATAAATTCACATAAAAGTGAAGAGTATTTTTTATTACTTTTTGCTTGTGCTTGAGCTGCCTGCCAGGCTGGTTGTCTCTGAGTGTGTGTGTGTGTGTGTGTGTATTTGAGTGTGTTTTATTGTCATACACTTGGCTAACGAACTCAAAATACTGCATCTTATTTTGCAGGCAAACATTGTAATTTGCAGCACACGGGCCAAAAACAGGCAGAGAATATCTAACGATGCAGACCAATGTGCAAATTGATTCAAAGAACCTGCGCAGCGATGACAACTTTCGGTCGCGTAGCCATCACATAACCATTGAGGTAAGTGCAATCATATTGACACTGCCACTTGTGGCAAGTGTAAGCAGTGACTGGCAGCAGCCAGTTAACAGGAAGCATCCCAAATTCATTGGTAAACCTTAGGATATTAATTACACTTGAACAAGTTTTTGTGTTCCTTCAATGCTTAGTCCTTAAATTGAATCCGGTTTATTGACATTGTTTGTGTTGTTGTTGCTGCAGCAAAGTCAGCTTACAACACACTCAGGCCTGTTGTGGTCTCTACTTAAATAAAACAGGGGCAGGGGCAGGGGAAGAGGAAGAGGAGTTGACGTTTGAGTTATGATATGTGAGCTAGTTTAATTAATTGGAGCCATGCGGGGCAAAGTAACGTCATTTCTGCAACATATTCAAATATTTATAACGGCACACATTGCGTATGATTAATTTCAAAGTTACAACTAGCAGCTGCGTATGCAAACTTTCCACTAATTATACGTATATAATTTTGGCAAGGAGAAGCAGAAGCAGAAGCAAGGCTAACTAACCATGAACACATATAGGAAATATAATAGAAAATGAGCTGGCGAGCTAAAGTTAATTACCAACATGAATAAATAAAATACATATAAGTATCTTATAAGTTTCTGAATATACATTAACAATTCAGACACTGAATATGAGTCAAAAGTATATTTAACTTATTATTCTATTCATATTCCATGGAAAGTTAAAGTGAAGTATTTTTAACATGAATTTGCATATTGAAATATTTTTAAGATGAGTTTTGAAGTTTTCGGTTAAAGTGAAATTTATTTTAAACTGAATTTGCATACTGAAATATTTTTATAATGATTTCTTATTCAAAATGGATTTGAGTAAAGAAGAATATACACCAAATAATTTTACAATAAATTTGCCAACAATTAATCAAGTAATTAATTACAATTTTGCATTAATCTCGACTTATTTGAGAAAACGAAAAAACTAAAAATCACATTTAAAATAATTTCATTACTACAGATTGTAATAGATCATAATATTTGTAAGAAAACTTTGCATACTTGTAAGTCTGTATTAGACAGGAAAAGCACAATTCGATGCTTGTCGAAAAATGTTTATTGGGTTATTTGCAGAAAAAGCTCGAGCACTTGGAGCTTCTTGCAAGACAGCTGTCAGCTGTGAGTAAGGAAATCAGCGAATGAAATAAATACATATCGAAATGTATTTCTTTTTAATTGTAAATTCAAAGGGAGAGTAATTTTATTCAAATATATTTGAATATTTGATTGTTATGTGTGTGGATGCCACACATTTGCGCGAGAGTTGCTGCCACAACTAAAGTGTATGCAACAAGTGGCAAGGCGCTCTCCTCTGCATGGCTCGGCATGGCTCTGTATGCCTCTGCTTGCAGGTGCTGCACAGGCGCAATGGCTCTGCCGAGCTTTGAAAGCTGACCGGAAAGCTTTTGAAAGCTGTGTGGTGCGGGGGGGAGGGCAGGGTGGGGTCACAGCATCAGCAGTCAGCTGCGTTACAAAAACTTGAGGCGAATATCGACACTGAGAACAAAACCATCTGATTTTTGTTGTTTCTCTGCGCTTCGCTTTTCTCAATGAATATCGCCCTCGGCCCTCGGCCCTCGTCGCTCGTCGCTCTTCGTTCGGCCCTCGATTAAGGTGTGTGGAGGATGTGGGTTGGCGCTGGCGGTGTTCATCAGTTGGCGTCGTCGTCGTTTGTCGTCAGTCGCTGGCAACATTTTGGCGCGTGTTGACATGCTGAAGAATTTCGGTTAACGCGACGCGCGACGCTTTTTACCGTTAAACGCTTTAAGTTTAAGTTTATCTCGCTTGTTAAACGCATCAAATCAAATAGTAACAATAACAATAACAATAATAATAACAATAACAAATACAACAATTGTGGTTTTTTCATTCTTCTTGCAGCCTGTTGCACTTTTGTTTAGTCACATTTTGTTATTATTGTTAGCGTTGTGATTTCGCTTAAATGTTAGTCGAAACGAAGGGCAAATGTAATTAAACTATTTGATCCTTTCATTTTGATTATGTTTGTTAATCAATTTTTTTTCTTCTTTTTTTTGTAATGTGAGCTATTCATAAAATAAATTCGTGAGAATTGTTGGCCATATTTGGCTTGTGCCAGTGTCTGTGCGAGTTTGCGATTGTGTGTGTGTGTGTATGTAATGTGTGTGTGTGTATTGGTGCCGGCATTTCGTTTGGCGCGTAAAACAGGCTCCGTTATCAGCGAGGAGAGTTTGCCAGAGTTGCTGCTTATCAGGCGCACAGGCCAGTAAATCATTTGCTTAGCACACAATAAACATGATGCTTTTGTATGTGTTTGTGTGTGTATGTATGTGTGTGTGTGTGTGTGTGTGTGTGTGTTGGAGTGATTTTCATTTGTTGTTTACATTGTCTTGGCAATGGGACACTGGCAACAATGGCGCGACAATGAAGACCCGTTAAAATCTGTGACCGGAAACGGAAATCCATTTAATGTCATTTTAAATGCGAACAATTGCAAGCGAAACTACGCTTCTAATTTCTCATTTGTCAGACACAAACAGACACAACACACACACACACTAACACTATGTTTCTATATATATTTTTTAATTATTATTATATTTTATATATATATTATTTTTTTATATTATTATTTGGAATTTATAACAGCTGTCAAGCAAGGCTTAGCAAATATTGTGAAAAGTGTCATTTTGCAATTAATTTAATTGCGACATAAAACAAAAGAAAATAAAAAGCGAGTTGAAAATCATTCAACACAAGTTTCGTAGCATACATTTCAGCGCTTGGGGCAACACATTTTGATTGCAACATTCTCCGACACATCGCCTTGAGATTCAACTTAAATGCGTTTGGGAGCGACACAGTTTTAATGAACCACTTTTATAGTTTTATCAAGTTTATAATACTTGTTTTCTTTTTATGTAGCACTTGCATGTTTCTTTTTTTATTTTGCTTTTAGTCTTTCATCATAGTTGAGCTAATCAGGATTACCACTTCAAGAAAGAATATTAGATTATGAACAAAACTGTTGTCGACTTGTGCTCTTTCAATATTAATTCAAATGGAAACTGAATTATTCACAAATCATATAATTTTGATAAACTTAATTTTATTCAATTATTTGCTGAATTTTGTAACTCCAACAAATATAATGAAAACTTAAAATTCTACTTGCAAACAACATCCAGTTTTAATTGCTATTCCTATGTGCAAATTGATAGTTAAGACAACTTGATTTTGAATTGAAAATGATAATAATTTAGTTGGCTTTGACGAGCTGATATGAATTAACGATTTACGACAGCTACTCACATATATTTTTCGCATTGAATAATTTAATATGAAGTCAAAAGAGGAGTGGAAACCACTTCGAATATCAAGAAGCGGGGCTTTGGACTGTGCCATGACATTGACCATGAACCGTTAAGGTCAAGTATTTACAGCTTGTTGCATGCAATGGCCACTGCGAATACAGAAACTGATGCCAATCAAGCTGCTGCCCCGAAGGCTGTTCAAATGCTGTGTGGGTTGGGGGAATTGGGTTGGAAGTGCTCCACTTTTACTTTGCTCATCTTGAATGCAAAACAACACACCTGCCAATTTGCAGTAGCAGCATCTTTGAATGCGGCCAAGTTGTTCATTTGAGAGCGCTGCCTCAGGTTGCAGTTGCAGATACAGAAGCGAAGAGTGGATTGGTTGTTGTATGCCCCCAAGTGGCAATAGTTGCTGCGTCTCAACCTCAATTGCATTGCCGACCATTGAATAGAGCTGAATTGAATTGGGGCAAGTCTGCTGTCTGCTGTACTTCATTGTGTCCGTTTTGCATCCAGCAATTTCTTTTAGGTTTTCAGCTTAAATTGTGCTGCTATAGGTCTCTATATACTCTACTGTACTCAACTTTTTTATTGTTGATATTTGGAATATGCCGTTTGAGGTGCGCTTTGCCAAAATAAGTTAATTGGCTAATATCGAGGGAAAAGTACGACAAACATATGAAAAATATTTTGATCTCTTTGGCATGTTGAGAAATTCATCTGCTCTGCTAAGAGTCAATTATTTACCAGCTCGAATTGCCAAACAAATTTTTGTTGAAATTTCTTTGAAAACTTTTGTGTAACTGCAATCGTTATGTGGTATTAAATTCCTTGTTTGTTTTTGATTTCTGATTTGAATCTGGTACTTTGAATGCCTTATTAGAGAGTTAATAAATTGTAGCCTCCTTAACCTTTCAAAGGTGAGGCACTCACACACACACATGCACAAATAAATAAAATTGTTAAAAGGTTTTTTTTTTCACTTTTTCTGCAGTTATTTTCAGTGCTCTGCTGAAAGGATGTCTGAAAGTCAAGCAATTTATTTCAACTCAACAGCTAAATACACGTAGTGGCGCTGAAGCCAAGTAAATAGAGCCATCTGGTTGCCATTGGCATCCTGATTGCCCCTTGCCCCTTGCCACTTGCCCCCGGCGTTGCCCTCGAACCGTTTCGACCAAGTTAAATTGCACATAAGCGTTTAAGCAAATAGCGCGCACACCGCAAAATACAAAGCAAAATCAAAAGAAATTGTTTTGAATCGTTTTTGTGGGGGGGTTGGATTTGGGGGGTGGTGTTGTTGTTCAGCGGGTCACTGACTGAGCTACCAAACAATGTTGTCTTTCAAACTCTGCGTGTGTGTGCGAATGTGTTGCTCTTGTTGCTATTTTGGGGCACTCAACTTGATTATCATATTACATTTGGATTTTGATGAGTTTCGCTTTTGGTCACACCAAATTTTACATTTCGCTTCTTTCTCTTCTCTTTTGCTTTATTTTTTTTATATTTTTATACACTGATACTCTGTCTGTCTGTTCGTCTGTCCGTGTGTATAAATGCAACTTTAAGCTAGAGCTTTGAAACTTGGAACAAAATTGGGGTGCTACGTCCGCCAGGGAATAGATAATAATCGCAAATCGATAACATCGCACATCTCTCACAATCTGATAAAATGCCTCCAAAATTCACAGAAACCTATATCTGCCTCAATTTTAAAGGCAAAGTTGGAGGCTAGATTTCTAGGAACCGCTTTTAAAGATCAATGTATTCTGTGGTATGTGCTAGAATCTGATATTACTTATTGATATGAGCGTATTTCGCAGTCGATTACGCCCGACTGCAAGGGTCTCATTTGCTTTATTTTTTTAATTTTTGTTGTTTACCCCAAAAACTGTTTAAGACTGTATATTAAAATGCCAAAGCGTTTGCCAATTTGTGAGTTTCTATGGAGCTTTAGTTGATTTGTTTACATTTAAATGACGAACACACACACACACACACACACACACTTACACACACACAACATACACACACACACACACACACACACACACACAACATACACACAAGCGTCATGTTGATGGTTTACCTAAGGCTTCTCTTACGACCGCAAATCGAGTTAAAGTTGCATATTTTATAAATGGACTTGCCCAAGGCACACACACACACACACACACTCACCCACACACACATGGTGTATTATAAATTTAGTGTTTGCCTAACTAAAAGATTGCCCTCTTGGTGTCCATGTTTGTGTTGTTTTCTCGCCTAAAAATAAACGACCAAAAAACGAGCAACAAAATGTGAGTGTGTGTGCGTATGTGTGTGTGTGTGGGTGTGTGTGTGTGTGTGTTTGCTTATGTAATTATATAAGCCACTTATGGGAGTTCAGTTTTAATGCAGTTGAAACTTGTCACTTCCTCCAAGTATAATCGTGTTGATTAAAACGCTTCTGTCAGTTGACAGCAACCGAAGGAGAACAATGTCATAGTTAATAACAAAACACAACTCACACACACCCACACACACACCCACGTACATAAACACACTTGGTGCGTGTCGCCATATGTCAGAGCGGGCCAACGCCCAACACACACACACACACACACACACATACACACACACTTACGAGCTGGCTGAGAACTTAACACAGACAATAAAACATTTCAAGCAGCATTTTGTAGCATACTTTTTGAGTGAGTGCTGCAAAGATACAGTACAGCATGTTAGCACTTTGCTACAACCATTATTCACACACACACACACACACACACACACACACATAATTTCAATTATCACTCTCAGCAATTTGAGTTATGTCCAATAACTCAAAGGTTGGACAGTAATTGTTACCAATTAATTGCATATGGTTTCGGTTTTATTGTTGAATCAAAAATTGGCATTCTGAGTGTAGTCCTTGGTTTTATTCATGCTGCGATTATTCAAATATGCATCAATTCAACATAGCCAATGTCCACTGTGCATATCAATTCTGTGCAAAAAACCCTGTTGTCATTCCCATACAACCAACGTACAGCTGCGGTCAAAATAATAGTAGTTCTCACATATGTTTTGGACAAGTTTACGAATAGAAACACTTAAAACATAGTATAAAAAATGATGGAAATTTGATTTAAAGACAAGCAATCAATACTGAAGATAAGTAAACATTAAAAGTTGGCATAACTTAACAATTTATTAACAAAAAAAAATGTAAGTCGTAAAATTTATTATTTTTATATAGTTTTTATATACATACAGCAGTATTATTATTTTGACCGCAACTGTAAGCCGAACCGAGCTCCCCGCTGAGCTGATATGAATAGGTAGAACCATCTATCTATTTGTCTTCAGTGTGCAGGATGAGTCTCATTCTCTCATTGTCTACTCCTGTCCATTGTAGTCTCGATAGATTGTCCGGCTGACTATCTGGCTACCTTGGCTACACTGTGGTAAGCCGTAAAGCTTGTGGCATCAACAGCAGCAGCAACAACAACAGCAGCAGCAGCAGTAGCAGCAGTAGCAGCATCAGCAGCAGCAGCAGTAGCAGCAGCAGCAGTAGCAGCAGCAGCAGCAGCAGCAGCAGCAGCAGCAGCAGCAGCAGCTGCCCTTGCCAATGTAAACAATTTAATTTGCTTAGTTGGCGTAATATTCGCCATCAATAAAATGTAGCACACAAAACTTTGGGGCTATCCACAACAAGAAAGTTCTTCACATTCAAGCCATACAAGTGCATGTGTGTCTGTGTGTGTGTGTGTGTGTGTGTGTGTGTGTGTGTGTGTGTGCAAGGGCCACAAACAATGACTATCGATAACAGACAGGCCCATCTTCCATAGTACAATTCATTGCTGCCCCATTGTTTGGGCCAACATTAAATTGTTATGGACAATAGATTCTTATCGTCTTCACTCTGCCTCTCTCTCTCTCTATCTATCTCTCTCAGTCTCTCGGGGGCTTGCTGCACTTGTTGACCAAATTGTAATTGTTAATCCCGTGCATTGATTTTCCACTCAGCGACTTTGTTTGATATTTAAGCCAGTTGCCCATCGGCGACGAGTAATCGAATTAACGCCATTGGCCATTGGCTGACGAAGTGGCAAGGCTTCACTGGCGTCTGTGCCACCAACTGAATGCGACTGCGGCATTAATGACTCTCAACTTAATTGCAACTATTGTAAGCACATTGTGCAACGTTGTGTATGTATTAACACAACAACAATCAATACAGTTAACTACATATAGGTATACATATATATATATATATAAATGCCATGAAGCGAACATGTTAATGGCTTAAGCCATTAACAGCTGCAAAGCTGTTTTTAATGATAGATCTTTTATTGAAAGTATGCATCGAATTGGAAACATTTCTATCCAAAGGGCAACTTAGAGAAAAATTGTATAAAAAAAGGATTTGTCATTCAATAACACTGACACTTTTCTGATCGTCGGCTCTAAATTTTTTTATTATTATTTTTGTGTTTTTTTTTTATGTTTGAATTTGGATTTTATTATTACATTCGATTTCCTTTGCCTGGGCTTATATAAACAGCTGTGGTGTTCATGAATTCGAGTCCCGTATTTCTTGTTAATAAAGTCCATTTAAATTGAATGCTAAAACTTTTATGGCCTGGACACAGCTTTGTGAGATATCCGCTGTGTGCGTGAGTGTGTGTGTGTGTGTGTGTCTGAGTGTGTGTGTGTTTGAGTGTGTGTCTGTTTTTGGTTGGGCCGATTAAGTTGGAAGGCTGGGAAGGCACACACCTACACTCAGAAAAAAGCCCTACATTTTAGTAAATTGACCAACAAAATGAACTTTTTCTATTCCTTCCAAATACTACAAAGAATATTTGTACAATTTAGAAACGCTTGCCTTAAACCGACATTTCCAAAAATATGGCGATTTTCTCTATATATATATTTTTTTTTAGAAATATTTTCAATTAGTAAGAAAAACATTTTTCAAAAGTAGAAACTATAATTTTGAGAAAAATCCTTTCTAAGTTTCAAACATAAATATTGAAGTTGAAGTTGAATTTATAAACTACGTTAAATGTTTTTATATGTGAAATCTTCGAATACATACATATTGCAATTCTTCAATGTACACATAAAAAAACATAAACATCACCAAGGAATTTAGACATGCTTTCTCTAAACTTTCGAAAAATAAACCTTGAAGTGTTTAGAAAGAAAATAAGTCTGAAATTTGTTCAATTTTATTGATAAAATTTGGGTAGTGTTTTCGATGAGTGTAAAGACATATGTACGAATATGTTTGTACATCGATAATGTGTATTACATATGTATACGGAATGTATTTTAAAATATGCACATCTCGCTTTGACAAGCTTATCATGAATCATTTGGCCAATTCATGAATAACAAGCAATTATGCGGGTTGAATCCGAGTGTTGCCCAAGGAGCCTAGTCTACAAATGCTAATCGTCAAATTCTCTCTCTCTTTCTCTCTCTCTCTCTATGTGCGTGTGTATGTCTCTGTATGTGTCTGTGTGTGTGTGTATGTAGCAGACAGCTGTCAGGTGAGCAGTTGGAACTGATTTATGCATCGCATATCGCATATCGGATACAAGACCT
Organism: Drosophila engyochracea; assembly: GCA_035042385.1. NCBI lineage: Eukaryota > Metazoa > Arthropoda > Insecta > Diptera > Drosophilidae > Drosophila > Drosophila engyochracea. The sequence goes on from JAWNLK010000167.1 coordinate 4,637,402, forward strand.
TAACCCAAGCCCAGATCAATTTCACCTGGCCAACAGAAGAAGCCAAAAACTTCTGAACGAAGCCAAAAAAAAAAAATAAAAGAAGAAATTGAAGGTCATACAGATGATGTCCAACCCTTTCTTGGCGCCTCCTTTCCAGCATCCATTTTGACTTCAAAGACTGAAAGTCAAAGCAAAAGTTTCATATTTCTAGATGTTCTCAAATTGTTGTGTTTGTCATAAGTTGCTTAATTATGTGTGCACAGCTTCTTGAATGCGATGGCGGGGCACTAACACAGAGGCAAGGTGTGGGTTTGAATGGAGGTGGCGTGAATGGGGTGATAGGGTTGAGTTGTCACCCAATAATTCATGGTAAATGTGAGTCCCGCTCTTTAAGCAATTCCATTTAATTTTCATTAGCAAAAGCCGCAAATTGGTAGGAACAGAGCCAAAGAAACTTTGCCCCGAACATTTTTCATTAATATTAAAATATTCAAATTAAGAAAAAGCTTTAGCTTTAGCGCAATCTGTCGACGGGTGGTGGGGAGTGTTGGGCAGGGTAGGGGGAGGGCAACGTCGCGGAAAACAGCAACCAAAATTCATATTTATTTGCATTCTCTTAGCCGAAAAGGTAAGTGTGAAGCGACAAGTTCATGAATATATCCCCTTGATTCTCACTCTCCTCACTAACTGACTACCCACACAGAAATAAGCATACAATTTGGAAATTTAAAATTCATAGATTGTTGTGGCGCCAAATTGTGGCTGGCGAATGAATGCAATTATTAGTATTTGCGTGTTTCATATTTCAATTAAGCCACATAGAGAAAAAGCGCGCCGAAATGCCTAATTGAGCCGTTTCGCTCGAGTTGGCCGAAATGAAAGCGCCGTCTCTTTTTTTCTTAATACACTGTCAGCAAATTGGCCAAGCTTAGGCGGCGGCGGCTTTAATGTCGATTTTAATTAAACGGCATCAACAACAAGCCTCCTTCACCTCAACACCGCATCGCACCGCATCGCCAATAATGCCACAGGAGCAACTAGGATTGGTAATACGGAATCGGGCCTTGTGCTGAAATCTTAACGACGACCCTGGCCATAAATCAAATAAACGCCAACTAAGCCGAATAAGTAAAAAGAAATATCAAGCGAAAACCATTTCGAAACCGCACAATAAATGCCCTTTCAACTGAAGATTTGCATTTATATATATATTATATTTTATTTATTTATTTTTTTATATTTTTAATTTTTTATAATTAAATTTAACGATTTGATTTTTTAACAACTTTTTTTTTAATTTTGAACTTATTTTTAGTTCCCTTTTAATAATTATTTGTATTTTTTAAAATTTAGTTTGCGTAATATTTATTTGGAATTCTGGCATTTTTAACTTTTCATTCGTAAAGTTTTTCACAAAATTGTGGAATTTTTTTTAGCGCACATTTAATAAATAAATAAGTTTTTTTTTGCGTTCTTTTATTTATAAATGTATTTCGAATTGTGACATTTTGGATAATAATAATTTCGATTCTATTCAAATGTGATATTGTTAATTGTGTGAATGAACTTTGAACCGATTGCCATAAATATGATCAACTTTGTTGTTTGCAAGAAGTTGCAATTTACTTCTTATAAATACTTATGTTTTTAAAACGCAACTTCAAAAAGAAAAACTCAAGTAGCTTATAGACTTTCCAAGTCCATATACCCGTAGGCGCATTGTTTCCTGAGTGGGCGTGTATAGGCATTTTGGGGTGGACAGTGGCGTGAATATGGGTGTGGGTGTGGGTGTTGGTGAGGGTGTGTGGATGGAGTGGATGGTGCTACGTTTTGGCGGCAAGTCTAGGTTCACGGTCAGAGCACATGATAAAAATTGACACCATTGCCTAAACGGAGCTACCACTTGGGTATATATATATATATATATATATATATATATATTAAAGTATATATATATTTGTGTATATATATGTATGTGTATGGAGGTTTTGCAGTTACTGCTTGAGCAGTAAAAAGGCCTCGCCTGCGTTTTGGTCAGTAATAAAAATGTCATTGCATTAGTGCGAGAGTAATAAAAGTTTAGTATGTGTCACATTGTGTTCTATATTCGAATGCTTGTTGTTTATGTTGTTGTTGTTATTGTTGTTATTGTTGACCCCCCGCATATGCATTAGCCTAGAGGCGGAAGCTAGCACTTTACAGCATTGTGCTTTTGGCCATTTTGAAAGGCTTTTGACCAAGGCAATATTTTGCCATTTACCATGCAGATTATGACCATGTATTGTTGTTGGCCATTGGTATTGCGCGTTAGGCAAGCTTCACTGTGTAAACAGCATGAAGCTGCTGGGACAATGGTTTGGCGCATTTGCCTGTCCTTCGTCTGTCCAATCGTTCTGCCTGTCTGTCTGTCTGTCTGTCTGTCTGTCAGCGACATTTGGCTTGATTGATTCGATTTGACTTAATTCACGTATATTAATCATACGCCCCGTTGCCAACAGCCGAATCAAAGCAGACGCTCAAGCTAAAGCTAAAGCCAAAGCTGTAGCTGAAAGGCAGAACCGAAAACCGACAGCAGCAAAGGCAACTTACAGACATTTACGGGCAAATGCCTAAGTAAGCAAACAGTCCTCGGGCCTGCTGGAAAAGTAATTATGCATAAAATATAAAAAAAATAAAAAAAAATGAAAACAAAATAAAAATAAATAAATGAAACCTAGGACAAGGGGACTGCGGATGCTGGCTTCTTAGAGTTGAAATTGGAACTCAAATTGGGGCACGTAGCGGGCCTAATGAGTACTAAGTACTAAGTAAGACTCCGCCTGCTTTATGCCTGCAGCCAGTTTGCCATTTGCCATTTGCTATTTGCCGCTTGGCGTTATTTATTGATTACGTGTCATATCACTCATACGCGGCGTTGGGCGTCCGCTTCGATTGAAATGTAACGCAAGTGAAACGTGCTGAGACAGCAGCGAATGGGGCCAAAACTTGTGCAAATAATTAAGTGCGCTTAAGTGATTTGCCCGATAGAGAGACACAATAAAAGAACGCCACACAAAAAGGGGCAAGAGCCAAATGATGACGATGATGATGACGATAATGACGTTGACGATGACGATGACGATGCCAGCGGCACAAGACGCTCATCAATTTTGTTTCACAAAAAAAAATTATTAATATATATTTTTATATATATACAGCTGCGGATAAAATTATAGTAGTGCTCACATATCTTTAAGGAAATGCCAAAAAATACTTCAAATATAGTTGAATAATTCAGAAATTTGGTTTAAATTACATGCCATCAATACTGAAGATAAGTAAACAATATCAAGTTGACGTAGCTATAAAATGTATTAATAACTAAAATTAAAGTTAATAAATGTAACACTTTTTGTATTTATTTGATTGTTTGCTCAGCTTTCCCTTGCTAAAAACTAGATATGATATATTACGACGTTAAGTGAGAAAATTAAACTATTTTAAAACATTTCCAGATAAGAAACCAAATATTTTTTGTTTTGCCGAATTACATTTTTCCATCATATTGAAGATTTTGCAAAGGTCTCGATTTGATCACCATAAAATGAGTAATATTTCTTATCAAATGCTTTGAGAAGCTGCACAAATATTAATTTGACCGCAACTGTATATGTATATGTATATGTATATGTATGTATTAAAAGACAATGTATGTGTGTGTGTGGGTGTGTGTATGTTTATATGGGTGTGTGTGCGTGTCTTTCAATTCAGACCGATGACCCCCTGGAGGCAAAAACGTTTGAAGTTCATCTGACTTTTCTGGTTTGCACGGCGCACTCTCATATTATGTTGATATTAATTCGCATAGGCATTTCCAAATGACAGGCTGGACTTCTTGTTCACTTTGTGCAGCAATTTTATTCAAATTCTTCATATTTATTTATTTAAATTGTAAACATACGAATTTCAAATTTCACCCAAAGCAACCACTTTGCTCTTTATTATACGCAATTTGCTTTTGATTTGAGTCAGTGCAATCAAAGTAACGGAAAGTAATTTTAGCAGGGCTGCTTAAAATATTAAATACATATGTAAATCTATTTGTCACAAACTAACTAACACAAAAATTGTTAAAAACTCTACAATATCTGTGTTTGGTCAAACTAATTTGAATACAACTGATATTGAATGATCAGCTGTTAATTTGTCACTTTATCGCTACTTTACATAACTCTGTTAAATGTTATTCACTTATGTAAACACTACATTATATTAATTTTAGCAAATATCGATAGTTTTCACTATCGATGAGTCCGAGTTGGTGAGTCAAGCAAGCCGGACGCGCGCTTTTGTTTCGGTCATAAATAAACTTGCTAAATTAAATAGTTTAAACACCGCCCAGATCTGAAGTTTCATGTTTGCATAAAAAACGCTTTATGCATCGAACAATCTGCTTAAATGGAAAGAATGAAGCAGGCACAAGGAGACATAACTGAAGTCAGGAAATATAAATACTTATTCAAAATCGGTATCCGTTTGTAAGAATATTAGAATTAAAATGGTTTGCTGTTATCCAAAAATCAATCAATATCTATAAGGTTGAGCTAGATTGGAATGCAAATTGATAAATTGACATACATTCACACATATCTTACGGCTATCTTGATACAAAAATTATAAAAGAAACAATTTGCCAAAGCAGCATTGCCCAAAATATGAATACTTATAAGTAAGTGTGTGTGTGTGTGTTGAGTGTGTAAGAGTGTGTTTGTTTAGTTTATAGTATTTGCAGAAATACTATTTTATGGCAATGCCGATGAATGTTGGGCTGCCCATTCCTTATGCTTACAATTGCCTCTGGAATGCTTCGTTGGTATTTTTGATTTTGTATTTAAGAAATTCGAGAATAATAAATTCCGAAATTAATACAAATTTCTGCTTATTAGTTTAACAAAATCACTGTGAGTAACTATAATCAATTGAAGGCATCGCATGATATTTCAAATTGGTTACAAATGAAGGTCACAAAATAAAGACCTTCAAATATGCATGCAGTTTCATCAAACTATTCTGGTTTCCCCGAGGCTATATGTGTGGTGTGTGTGTGTGTGTGGTTACTGTCTGTCTTTGATCAAAATATGAAATTGTTGGGGTTTCGTAAGTTGAGAGATGTTTCAACAGTTGTTGAACAGCGTCCGAGATGTAAATCTGAAACTGAATCCGAATCTGATTGTGAGTCGAGCGAGCCTTGTGAATTGAACCTTGAGTTTGAGTTTGAGCTTGAGCTTGAGGTAAATGCCAGGCAGTATGTGTATTGTAGTCAGTATAAGGTGCAGACGAAGTGGATATGTTTTTTGTGGCCAGCTGTAAGCTGTGTGTTTCGTTGTCCGCAGACCCATCAACAAATTGCAGCCGTTTTTTTTAATGTTTTTTTTTTTGCGGCGCATAAGTCCCAATGGCCTGCAGGTTGGCTGCTAAGCCGGCAACCTGGCAACCTAGGCAGATAGCTAGACAAGGGCACATTGACGTGAGCAAGTTTCCAGATGTGTTGCAACCACAGAAGCTGCAAGGATTTTGCTTTGTTGCGAGCTGCTTCTTTGGGGAGAAGGTCGGTTTGGGTTTGGAAAGTGCGGGATGAGCCATATGGCTGGGGATTGTTGCCTGGCCTGGCCTCAAGGTCAGCGTGGCAATTAAGGTTGCAGTTACCACACACACACACATATTTAACTGGGGTATTAATAATGCATCTCCCATATGACAGGCGAGCACAAAAAAGAACTATGAATATTTAAATGCGCATTTTAATTAACTTGCCACAACTTGCTTTGCTCGCTTTCCACCCCCTCTGTCAGTCTCTCTGTCTCTCTCTCGCGCTAGTTCTCTCGCTGTCTCTCTCTTTCTAAGCCCCTACTTTTGCTGAGTGTTCATTTTGGCATTTAATTCGAAAAAGTGCTGCTGCATTTCCCGTTTGCATTCAATTAAGTCTCAGATTACAGTGCCGGCGAAAATCGAACTAAAATCTACGCCTAATCGAATCAAACTTAAATATGCTGAATTAAACAACAACACTCGCCGCTAGCAGTGGATTCATCTCCTAATTAGTCAGAGAATACCCCTACCAATTGTATCCACAGAATTGCGAGTTTACGAGTCCATTAGCGCAAAGCACAATCAGCGTTTAAAACACATTTGGAGTCATGATTTCGGGGTCATCAATTTAATAGGGTTCCATTTGTAAATTAACTTGTGCGCATACTTACTGCAGACAGTTTGAAATTCGCGCGTCAATTTTGTGCACCAAAGTTGGCGCCATCAAAAGTGTGCCAATAAAAAAGTTGTGCGCTTTTCAGCCAGCACCCAAAGTAAAATAGAAACAGTAACACAAAATATCAATCACTGCATAGGCTCAGCTCCCTTAGAGTAGGGTGTCTAATGTTAGGGTGGGCCCCAAAATGAAAAGAGTGCTTCGTAATTATGTGCGGTGGCCTGAGGCTTGAGTAACATTCGACAACTTTGGCACTTTAAGTGCTTCGACCCCCCTTTTTGATGGTATTGTTGTTACTGTTCTTATTGTTGCTGTTGTTGCCTATTGCAATTTAATTAGAAAAACAAAGTGGAATATTTTGCTTTGGTGTAGCGGCTTAATGTGGGCGTGCCCATCGACCTTGTGGTAAGCTTTGCTTCGGGGCTGGGTGCGATTTTTACAAACTAACGAAGCGTGCCACGGTTTGCCTTTGGCCTCTCGCGACGTGGCTTTTGTCTGTGAGCAAGTTCTGAAAAAATATTACAAAAAAAATATGTACATAAAAGTAAATAAAAATGTAAAGATGGAAAGATGGAAGGCGACGCAAAGCGGAAATGATGTTCGGCCATATTGGAGACAAAGCCGCTGGGCAACAAGGACCCACAGCAACAACAACAACTGGCAAAACGCGTTACGGTTGCGGTTGCCTTTTAAATAGGGCTCTAGTTAATGGTTGCTCTCTTTTTCCATTTTAGGCAGTGTCCTCGGTAAAGGACCTGAAGTTCATTTCAATTATTTGCATTTTGGTTCGGTGCTGGATGTGTCAACGCCAACTGGTCTTGTTGCTGTTGCCAAGGCTGCTTCGCATGCTGTTGCTCTAACATCTAAAAGTGCTTCGATTGCTGTTGCATGCATCCAACAACAGAGAGAGAGAGAGAGAGACAGAGAGACAGAGGGAGTGCAAAGTTTATAGAGGGAGCAGTTGCACTTGCACTTGCCGGGGCATTCAGTCGTTCATGCATAATTCCCGGGCAGCACTCAAACTGGTCGTGGCCATTGCCATTTGGTTGCCATTTAGCATGCTGCAAACTTTTTTCCACTAAAAAATAAAAACTAAAATCGTTGGCAAGCCGAAGATTACATACCCTTGCAGACCGGCGAAGCGAATCGATTGTTCCTCTGACAGCTATAGGATATTGCGGACCAATTTCAATGATTCAATTGAAGCAATATGATATGGTGATCCGATCCGGATCTGAAGAATATTAAAATTAGGTATAGCCAATGGCTAAAGGAAACTTTATATACTTGACATAAAACATGGCAATCCGCTGTGCAATTTTATTGAAATTTCAAATCAAGCCAGTAACTAAATGTGCCCTCAACTTGGATTAGTGTTGTGGCGGACGTAAAATGAAATGCTGGCGGCAAGTGGCAAGAGGCAATTGGCAAGTAGCTGGAGTTGCAACGACGGCAAGGTCGTCGCAACATGTGTAAAATGTGAAACGGAGGCTGTGCTCTACGAGCTGCATAATTATGCAATGCGTTGGCGTTTTGCGGCCTCTGATTTACATATTTATGCTGACACGAGTTTTATGCATATTACACATGCGCCGTGTGTGCCAGCACTATGTGTGTGCGTGTGTGTGTGTGTGTGTATGGATGTGTGTATGTACAGTTGCACGTCATACAAATAGGACTCATTTATGGTGATCAAATCGAGACCTCTTCAAAATTTTTGGTGACTCATCTGAGAATGTTTTTATCGTAGTTCTTTAAACACATATAGACTGCTTAGAAATAGTGTTTAGTCGCAAGTAAAAGCTGAGAAATCTTCACTATTATCCCACTACTATTATAATTATACATTTAAATAATAATTGAATGCAAATAATGCAAAAATATATCAAATAAACATGATTATTTTTATGTTTATTTGATATATTTTTGAGAACTTTAATTTTTTGTTACTAAATTTTATAGCTATGAGAACTCTTAATGTTTACTTATCTTCAGTATTGATTTAATCAAATTTGCATCGTTTTTTTAAAACTATATTTTAAGTATTTTTACGTGTGCGATACTATTCTTTTGACCGCTGCTGTATGTATGTGCGTTATGAATATTGCGTATTAAAATGCAAATTAAACACAAATTAGCACGCCCCTAAAGTGGGCGTACAGCCGTCACCCTGTCGCCCTGCCACCCTGTTGGCCTGTCGCCCCCCATCCCCACATGTCATACGTGTCGCCTTGCATTAGCGCCAATGTTGATGTCGACGTGGATGTGGATGTGGAATAGGAGCGACTTAAGCGCAACTCCCGTGAGTGTTGTTTGATGGCACTGTCACTGTCTGGCCAGGCTAAGAGCGCCAGAGGCGTGCTCACTTGTTGACCGCCATCATTCCGTTTCAATTATCAATTCGTCGTCAATTATCTGACAACAACAGCAGCAGCAACGCGAACAACAGCTTCAAAGTAAATATATACTATATAGACTAGTCGCGAACAGTATTTTTTTTTTGTGGCTTTCACTTAACTGTAGTGAATTTATTCACTTTACGGCTACAAAAGCGAACGGCTTTCCTTTCATTCATTTATTTGGCACCTCGTAAAATTCAGTGCGTACAGTTTGATGGCTAAAATGTGATATTTATTTGGCCTTGAACATATATGTCTCAGGCACACTCGCACACTTCATTTTGAGTGTTTGATAATATTGTTACAAAAATGTGCGATTTTGGACTTTTATCTTTAGGAGATACGCTAACAAATTTGTCCAATAAAAGTGCTAATACGTCTCAATATCTAATAAGGAACAATATTTTAGTTTAATCTTTACAATAATAATCAGTTATTATATCGATAATACGAGTGAAAATAGAAAGTAAAAATGTTTGTATTTTTATTACTAAATCGATTCCAATAGTTATTGTTTTTATAAACACACATTGGTTGCCATTTATTGTGTCGCCAACTTGAAACAGATTGGCAATATGTTGGCCAATAAACTATGCTCCTATCGATTAATATCGATTCCAATTAGAAGTTAATGCAAGATGGCGAAACTATTTGGCTGCCATTTGATTGAGTTGTCAATCGCGTGATCCAATTGGCAGCGATATTTGCCTTCGATTTAATTCAAATATCATTCGCCTTAGCATGTCGCACATAAACATTGTGTTTTTATCACTGTGTTACCTTTGATGGCACATCAAATTTTAGCTGACACTGTTGTTGTTGCTGTTGTCGTTGTTGTCATACTGTCTCGTGTATACAGCATATGTGCGTAGCCGTATAAAGACAATTTGACTGTCTGGTGATTGTCACCTGGGCAGGACCTTGGCGCGTTCATGTGGCATGTGGCATATGGCATTTGGCTGTGTGTGTTCTCTGCTCTGACTGCTCGTAAAGCGCGTGTAATACCGTTAATACCAATTTCAGCACTTACAAATTGCGCATACGACGCGTGCGGCGTGACAAGGTGGGGCATGTTCTCACGCACACACACACACATATATATATATATATATATATATATATATATGCATATATACATATATATATATATATATATATATATATATATATATATATATATATATATATATTTTTATTTTTACGTAGAAAATGAAAATTTCAATATGTCAGCGACAGCATCCCCAATACCACATCAGAGTGAACAGCAAGAACAGAAGCAACACCAACAACAACTTCTAACATTGAACCCCCTGCCCAGCCAGCTGTCATATGTCTTCCGGTGTTCATTGAGAGACATCGCTGTCAGTTGCTCCTCGAGGGCAATAGATGCCCAACTTTTTCAGCTGACAACTTTAATTTTTTAGCGTATGGCTTATTGCAATTGGAATTGGAATTATGTTCGCAGAGTCAATGAAGCCGCATTGGCAGCTTAACGGCAAATCCCAAAGTCCAAATTGGATACACATATGAACATAAATATATGTATAATATGTACAATGCATTTTATATATATTTAATTCTATGGTGATCAAATTTCAATAATAATTTGATTCAAATAAATATAAAATAAATAAAATAAATAATCATTTTTAGAGCTTTAATATTGTTTTTTAATCAATTTAATAGGTGTGTAAACTTTTAATTTGTACTTATCTTCAGCATGGATTGCTTTTAACTATATTTGAAGTATTTATTTATTTACGTTTTGCAAAACATATGTGCGCACTCCTATTATTTGGAGTGAGCATAGAACTGCTTGAAGTTGAGTGAATCACTGCTAACTCAATTTGCAAAGAATTCAATTCTTTGTGCTCTGGAATCGTTACACGAGTGCAATATATTTGAGTCTAATGGAAAATGATTTGTGATGCAAACTGACACTGACAGACACAAATCATATAATCGACTTGAAGCACTTACGACGACTACTTCACAGCACTTATAAAGGGCATTTCCCAATCGAGCCAAATGGTTGAAGCAAAGTTGATTTGTTTTGGTTGGTGAGTTGCATGTAGAAACTTTGTGAACCGACTAGTAGAAGTAGTTTTGATTGGCGTTGCCACCAATTAGCGATTCAGTTGAAAGTTACGCTGGTTTCTGGACTAAAGCTGAGGGTTGATTACAACCCTCTCATGCCAGCAGGGGGACCAAGCCAAGCTGAGTTAGTGAATGTCGATGGTGTTTTTGCAGATACTAAGTATTGCGACTGAGCCAAAAGTGAAACACAATAAAAATAATACAAATAATCATAATAATCATTAAAACCAATGCCAATACAACGAGTATAATAACAACGCGCGCATTTCGCAACAATAGCAACGAGTTCAATATATCATATAAATATATATATCTATATATATAGATATATATTTATATATATACATAATATATATAGTATCACAGCATACACATAAAGTGGCTATATCAAAATGTCGGTGGATTTGAGCGCCCAACAGGAGCCGACCATATCTGTGATAACCACAGTGCCGGTGGCTCAAAATGGTGGCGAAATGGACGCCCTGCTGCTGGGACGGATCGGGGTGAGTATCAGTAACAAACAACAAGAAACAATTGCAACTCAATTGAAATATACAAACAAACAAACATAACGCAAATACAAATACAATTACAATTACAATTACAACTACAATTACTTACTTTTACCTCACTTTTAATCCACAATTTAACTAAGTAGCAAAGTGCGTGACGTTTAGATCAAAATATTTATATATATATATATATATATATATATATGTATTTCCTACATCTCTCTACGACATACAATTATATATATATATATCTATATATATATATATTTCTTTATATCTATAGCAATAAAAAAAAAAACGCAAACTTTCATTGGCGTGCATATTAGCTAGACAAATATTTGACTTGGTTTTCCTCTTTCTTCTTCTTCTTCCGCTTCCGCTTCCGCTCACCCTTCTTCTTCATCATCTTCTACTTCCGTTCAATTTTTTCCTGTAATTTTCACATCCATTTCACACTTAGCTCTAGTATTTTTCTGTGGCAAATACCAGCCGCAGAACCGGCTCGTCATTTCTTGAGCGTTTTCTCTCTCGCTTTTCTACCATTTCCATTTTCCGCTTTCCGCTTTCCATTTTCCATTCAATTTTGTTCTACCACCGTTTTGGTTGTGCCCAAAGTTTAACTAGTTATTATTATTAGCTGAAAGTAATTGCAACTTGTTCCTCAACGCTTACGGCAGCCGTTGACTAGCAAATACATACATATATACACATACATACATATATACATCTACTTTTTCGATAAGTCCATGTGCTACTCTCTGCATCTAATTACTTAGTATTTTAACTACTTTGAACTTCACAAATTTTCACAACGCTCAGCGTAAGTATCGTAGACTATAATGAATTCTAAGCTGCTCAAGTATTGCATAAGGTATTAAGGTATAAGGTATATAATATATATATATATATATATATATATCATATATATATATATTCTGTATGTGTTAATCTTAATCAATCATCGTCTTTTTATTCAGTTGCGATTAAGCTTCGCTTGCGTTTGGTTCTCATCGGTTTTATCGGCACGTTTTAATAACAACAGGAAATAACTTCAATGATTCTTAAACTTTGCGCCAGTTTTGCAAAATAATTCCCGTGAAGTTCGTTGAATTTATAAAATGGTCTTAAGCCTTCATAATTACGTGGAAGATGCCATTGGGCAAAAGGTAATAACAAAATACATCAATTACAAGTATTTTCAGCAGAGGTTGCCTAGTTAACCAAAGAAATGGTGGCAAATAATCCACTTAGGAGTGAGGAGTGCAGAAATTGCTTGTCTAAATTATTAAAAGGAAACCAGTGTATTCCGTGTTAGTAATATTTTTTTATTACTTATTTGGTATAGCGAGAATTTCCACATGTGTGAGTTAAGCAAGATGCAGTCAACCTTTCTTATATATGTAGCTCAAGTGTTATATTCGTTTCTGCATGCATAGTTTTAAGTAGTGCTCAACTTGGTTAGTACAATTAAATAAAAGGGATGCTTATTAAAGTTATGAGAGCAGTTAAATGTTATTAGCCCTGCTTGGGCTGAATATATTTATGGCATTGGGTGTAAATTTGTCTGAACCATAATTAGCAAATATTTATGAGATGAAGACGTGGATGTGCTTCAACTGCCAACTTGTGTTTAGCAAAGCTGCATAGTTGTATGGCAGTTTGTTGTGGAGTTTGCAGAGCCATTCGCTGGTATTATTAATACTCCCAGTTGGTTGCGTTAATTAGAAAGCTTTCGTCTTATTGCACATTGGACATTAAAAAAAAGAAGGAAAAGCGATTGCAATCTTTTCGCTATTGTGTTGTAATCGAGTTTCTCGTTGAACTAGTTTCTGACTGTGACTGCCAGCAGCAAATACGATAAATTACAGTACAGCAAAGTGTAGCATTAAACCGTCTGCAGGTAAGTGTCGACTAATAATTAAGTCCCCGAATTTAATTAAGCCCAACCAACCAAAGCAAATGAAAATGACCAAAAAAACTTAGATGGTGACTCAATCAAATTAAAAACGCCACCAGAGTATTATATGGCCCAGTAAAAGGATGTAAATGCGCTTAGCTTTTTTTTTTTAATTTTCTTTTATATTTTAGTCTGATTGCAATTTTTGTATTGGGTGAAGGGGATATGTGAAGCAAGCTCATTAAAATGGCAAATGCAAAATGGCAAATTGGCAAAATCCATAAAAATACAATATAGTAAAATATAAAAAAAATTAAATTATAGAAAATAGAAAATTCGGCAAAGCCGTTGTCGACTTTCATGTTCCATGTTCCCTTCAAAAAATGCGACTTTCAACTGCGTGCCACATTTCCATGCCACCAGCGTCAGCTGCATTTCTTTACCATGCCTGGAATATGCTAAGCATTAAGCACCTTCACTGGCCTATTTGAAAGATGTATATCCTAACACAATTATCTTCCTTGCTGCATGAATTGTTGCATTTAAATTATACATTTAATTTGTGATATTTTTGGTTGCAGTTCATGCATGAAAGAGTGTGCACAGTTCGTCTTTTAAACCTTTCTTTTGCTTGCTTGATTTTCGTTTCATGTGAGCAACGAAATTTTTGTATGGAAAGTATTTCTTATGAAAATGTGTGCAGCGCAGCGTAACTGTGTGTGTGTGACTGTGTGTGACTGTGTGTGTGTGTGTGGCATAAATGTAATCGAAATTTTCTAATCTTGCGCATCGCTAACCCCTTTTGCTTATCACAGCAATGTTTTGAAGCTGGCAAGAGTAGTTTAACAAATATAATCAGATGCGCTGTGATAAATTGGAAAATGGCGGAATGGGCGTGACCCGTGGGCGTGGCAACCGGGACGATTTATGTAATTTGGCAAATTGATTTGCCCAGCTGCAACAGCCATAGGAAACTACATTCAAACAGCTGCGGTCAAAATAATAGTTATAAAAAAAATATATTTAAAATACAGCTTAAAAATTATGAAAAATTGATTTAAGCAAAGCAATCAATACTGAAAATAAGTAAACATTAAAGTTGGCAGAGCTATACAATTTCCTAACAAAAAATAGTAAAGTCCTTAAATGTATTATTTTTATATTTATTGTTATTCAATTATTATTTAAAGTAATCATTAAATAACAGTGAAGTTTTCTCATAATTAATAATATTTCTAAAAACTAGATATGTTTTTAAAATACAGTATTTGAAAACATTCTCAGATGAGAAACCAAACATTGTTTTTTTTTTTTTGTTTTGCTAAACTAAATTTTTCCATAATTTTGAAGATTTTGAACAGGTCTCGATTTGATTACCATAAAATGAGTCATATTTTTATGATATGTATTGAGAAGTACTATTATTCTGGCCGGAACTGTATTTGGCAGATCTGCTATGTTGATACCCAGGTTGTGCACCTGGATGTGGATCAGTGCAGAGCAGGAAACGTCAACAAAATCGGCAACGCTTGCAACAACAGTCGCATTATTGATGAGTTCGAGAAGGACGAGGACGATAAGTCCTGGTGTTGATGTTGTCAAGCAGCCAGCTCTGATAGCTAGTCGAGTGCAGAGTGGAGGGCTGTGCACGTTAAGCGAATTAAATGCAGGCCACGTTGTTGTCATAGTAACTGTACACACACACACATACACAGAGAGAGAGAGAGAGAGAGAGAGAGAGAGAGAGAGAGAGAGAGAGAGAGAGAGAGAGAGAGAGAGACAGAGAGAGAGAGAGAGAGGCATGGTCAACCTATAGACAATATGGTGTAACCGTTAGTGGAGAATCGACAGGCTTGATTGACTTCAAAATCAGATTTGTTGAGCGCTCTCACATTGCAAATTGAAATAAAAACGAAACGTGACATTTGGCTGTGGCAACAAGCACCTCCGCAGGCCTTTAATATATATATATATATATATATATATATATATATATATACACACTTACACACACGCTTACACGCACTTACACTCAGAAACACACATTGAAGTGTCATGTAAAATGTCGAGCAATATGGGAGCGAGAGCAGTTAAAGCTGATTGCGGCAATGGCAATGGCAATGGCAATGGCAATGGCAATGGCATTGGCAATGGCAAATGAAACCCATTTCACAGCCACCCTAGAGCCATATTTTCCATTCTGATCCCTTTCTGGTATTTTTCTTCTTTTTTTTATTGTTGGGGTTGCGGGTGCCAAACAATCAAATAAAGTTTTGCGTTTTTACCCCTTTTTTTTGCCGGCTATTGTGGCTCTGGTATATATTTTATTGTCAGAATCAATAGATGTCAGCATTTAACAGTTGCCAATGCCTGCTGGCGTTCAACGCGACCCCGCATCCCCCGCTCTCTGCATTCACGCTAATAGACTGGAGACTGTCAGTTGCTTTGGGCTTTATTAGATTTTCTTGCTCGTTTGCTTTGTGGACCAGGTGAGTGGCAGTAGAAACATATCTGTATATATGTTGTAAGCCTATATTGAATGTAGTTTGCTGTCTATCTTCACTATCTCGTGCATGTCTTGACAACATTTATTCTCACTCACACACACACGCATACACACACACACACACACACACATACTGACACACTCATTCACACAGACACAGACACATAAATAATATTTATATATATGTTTATTATGATTGAAGCGCTGTTGCGTAGCAATCAAACGTGTAATATGTAATCATTTTAAAATAAATTATTCTTTTTCTCTTCTACTCCCCCCCACCCCAACCACACACACACACACACACAAAACCACGATATGTACAACAAACAAACAAACAACAACAACTCATACATTTAATACACCCAACCAATCCAATATATACTTTATGTACTTGTGTGTATCTGTGTCTATGAAAAAAAAACAACTTAACAAAAAAAAAAATAAAAAAAATATTAATAAAATACTCACTGTACACAAAAAACTAAAAATGAGGCAGCATTCGGTAAGTGAAATCTCATTAACTAATTAAATCCTTAATTCATTTGTTGCCCTTTCAACTTTTGTGTTCTATGTATATGTACCATTATTATATTATATGTGACCACAAGTCGTGTGATTAATGTCTCACTAGTAATTACAGACTCTTACCAAAATAAATGCGGTTAGTTTGCCGCCAATCTATTTGTGTGTTTTTGTGTGTGAATCTGAATCTGAAAGCAACACATTTAATACTGATTTAGCATAATTTGAGTGGAATCATGTAGCAAGACCCAGATCTTGTCTGGGTCATCACAAAGAGCTTTTGAATTAACTTTATAGTTAGTGGAATCATCGCCCGATATCCGACTATAACTATAACATTTAACTGCCTTGGCATTATCTGTCGAGATTTTATCAGTACTTTCATTTCACAATAAAAACAGTTCAAATCCAACAAATAAAATTTGATTACTTTTAAACTGTCACTTGGCTTTATTTGACCTGATTTTGGAAATAGTTTTGAGTGTTACAACTGAGAATTCATGCAATCCTATTTTGAGATACATTTCTAGAGAGTTTAATCATGTGTTGGCTACAAAATGTGAGCTCATCAGCTGTTGGATGGCCGCAGACAGACACAGATTAATGCGACTGCCCTCGTTGCTGCAAGTTCAGAGACTATTCAAAGTGTGGCAGCGACACAAAAGTGTGGCAAAATACAAAAGTCTGTTTCCTTTCTTTGTTGCCCATTGCTGGCCTAGCTAGTTAATGGACAGCCGCCGGCGCTAAAGCGACTTTTACTTTGGTTGGCTACCTGCCTACTCCTGGAATGCTATTATTTTGTCATGTCGACTCTGAGTTAAGTCTATGAAGAAGTGCTGGGCGGGGCGCAGGAGGGGATATGTGGCCCATGCGCATAATTCATAAAAAAAAGTCTCCACGCTTCTTAAGTAAATAGCACAGGAATGGAATAGAATTATGCGTGCCAGTCGCCTTAAAGTGTGTGCACACAAATTTCTTTATGGCAGGACAATTTATGCGCTGAGCGTGTAAAGAATTTTTGTGCTGCCTTTGCTGCCACTTGCCACACGTCTCTGGCGTCTAATTGCGCGTGGGTGCAGCAGCTCTTTGGCCAAAAACGTTGGCACAGCTGCTGTCTGCCATAATTAAAGCCACAGCATCAGTAGCAACCCAACAAAAGTTCAAGTTCACAACGTTGCCAGGCTCAACCTTGCCTTGCTAAACTAACAAAAATACACACACACACATACACACACACAGTGTGTAGTGCCCACCTCAAGTGGCGAGTGCATCGTGTGCACTGTGCAAAGGTCCATAATAATCTCTGCTCATAATTCACGTGAGCGCTCGCTTTAAGGATATTTATTTTGGCCCATCAGCTAGGCAGCATTAACAGATAACAAAAATATCATGTATACGTCATGTTGCGCCGAGCTATGCAAATTATTTTCATTATTAAACAGCCGCACGCTCCGCATGCCATCAAATTTAATAAAGCCCTCATGCTGGCTGCTTTCTTCCTTATTTCTTTCTGAATTTAATAAAACGCCCCAAGCAGCTAAAAAACAAAAAACAAAAAATGCAATAAAAATGTAAGAAATATTCATAATATAAACGGATTCAGTTGTTTTTTACTGTCATAGCACAATAAGTGTAGATTAAATTTCAAAATTTAATTACGATTCCTTTGTTTAAATATCATACACACAAAATACACACATAGATAAATATTTGGGTATGGAATGTCCTTCAACTTAATGGAAGACAAATACAAATATTTTTCTTTGTCATCATTAAAATTATATATGAAGTGAATCCAATCTAGCAATCGATATGCATAAGCGATTGTGGATTGTGTATCGTCATGCTGAGATCAGACAACCAAAACAATTGTCACGGCTAAACTTAAGTCCTGCCTAAGCTGCAGCTAAGCAGACGACCGAAGAGTGGAGGAGTGGAGGAGAGCAGAGCAGAGCAGAGAAAAGAGAGAAGAGAGAAGAGAGAAGCGGGAAAAGGTGGCAAGAACAAAGAGCGGCAGCTTAGCGGATTGTGGAGCGAATCATTTGCGTTTGCAAATCGATTTTGAAATTGCGCTTATCAGCAAATATAAATCACGATATCCGAGTGCAGAATGCCGACATATCTTCTCTCTCTCTCCCTGTTTCAGTGTCTGTGTCTGTCTCCCTCTTTGCTGGCCTGAAGTTGACAATGAAATGGATTTGAGCTGTGTGAACCCGCCTATAATTGTCGACTAAGATGCGAGTAGGGCTCATAAAATGCAGGACAAGACAAGACAAGCCAAGGCAAAGCAAGGCAAATCTGTCCAAGGACCTGCGAGTAGACAAAAGAACGATAAGAACACTTTATGTCATATATATGTCTGTCTGTGTGTGTGTGTGTGTGTGTGTGTGTGTGTGTGGGTATATGTCAAGTGGGCGTAACACTTATGGGTGTGTTCGTGTGTGTGTGTGGGTGTGTGTGTGTCCTGTGATGTAAAGCTTAAGTTAATAGCGAATATTTACCAATCGATTTTGTTGTGATTGCGAAAACAATTTGAAAATGGCTTTGAGCGATTTTCAAAGAACTCAAGCGACAAGATGACAAGCATGACCACCCAACCACCCATAGAAACACTCAAAATACACCACACCACATCACACACTTGCACACCTATGCCTGCACACATAAACCTACACAGATACAGCTAGACACATACACCGCACACATGCGCATCTGTGGCAGTGACAAGGCTGTTACATTTACAGTCGCCGTTGCCTTCAATCCTTTTCTATTATTCTCGCTGGCAGTTGCACACACATACACCAAAGTGCACTCTCGGAAGTTGCTCCTGCAGCTGCCGCATCCATTTGTCAGCATTCATATGCCTTACAACATTCACATTTGCCAATTCGAGCCGACTGTGCGCTTAACAGCATCCAACTGATTGGCTGGCAGCCAGACAGATTAAAAGCATTGTATACATATATATATACATATATCTTTATATATATATATATACTTAGCAAATTAATATACAGTTGCGGTCAAAATAATAGTAGTGCTGTAGCGCTTCATAAAAATATGACTAATTTTATGGTGATCAAATCGAGATATTCAATGCAATTCGGCAAAAGCTGTTTGGTTGCTTATTTAGAAATGTTTTTAAATACTTTTATTTTCCAAATACTAAACGTAGTTTAAGACATACAACACATCATGTCTAGTTCTTGGAAATATTATCTTCACTTCAATTATAATAATAAGTTTAAATAATAATTTCATAAAAATAAATAGAAAAATTATCAATTTAAGAATTTTAAATTTGTTCATAAATTGTATAGCTATGCCAACCTTTATTTTCAGTATTGATTACTTGTGTTCAAATCAAATTTCATAATTTTTGATTTAAACTTGAAGTATTTTCTATTATCAGTTGCAATACTATTTTGACCGCACCTGTAATGTATTCGTTTTGTTTGTACTGTACATTTTCGAGGGGCACAAGCATTTTCAAATTTGAAACTTGGTGACTTTTGTAAATTTCGTCTTAAGTCAAGTCAATAATAAGGTTCTTTTCAAACTATGAATTTGAAATTCGAAGAGTAAAATCAACAAATAAAATATAGAAAATAACAAAGCAAACAAGTAAATAAAAAAACAATCAAAATGTTTCGAGGACTTTCCGCCGGTACCGACAAAAGTTGTGCGGTTTACTCGTCCAACGGCCGTGTCTATCAAGTAGAGTATGCCAATCGGGCCATCAATTTGGAGAACATCACCAGTGTGGGTGTGCGGGGTGCAGAGTGTGCCGTTGTTGCCACCCAGAGGGCGAAGACGGGTCGGTTCGTTGTGAGGTCGACAGCCACCCAAATGTTTACCATCAGCAATGAAATTGGTTGTGTGATGACCGGTCGCATTGGCGACTCACGGGCCCAGGTGACTAAGGCCCGCTACGAGACGCAACTGTTCCGATATGAATTTGACTTCGAGATGCCAATAAATGCGTTGTGTGATCGCCTGGCCGACATCATTCATGCGTACACACAAGTCGGATCGATTCGTCCGCATGCCTGCTCCATGATCCTCATTTCATGCAGTGATGAAGTTGGTCCCTGGGTCTACAAACTGGATCCGACTGGCAACTTTGGCGGTTATCGTGCCTGCGCTACGGGTGCCAGGATGACAGTGGCCCAACGATATTTGGAACGCAACTACAGGAATAATATGTCCGAGATGAAGGCCATTGGTCTCGCCATTCGTGCTTTGAAGGCGGCGACCACGCCCAAATTAAATGCCGATGGCATTGAAATTGGCGTTGTGAGCCAGACACGTCCCAAATTTCGCACTCTTGCCCCGGATGAAGTTGAGTTTCATTGCAAATACAATTAACTTAATACATGAAAACATGATGTTGCTGATAAGCATCCAGTTCTTAATGTCTAAAAACTAAACAGATGAAAA
This sequence comes from Drosophila engyochracea, assembly GCA_035042385.1. NCBI lineage: Eukaryota > Metazoa > Arthropoda > Insecta > Diptera > Drosophilidae > Drosophila > Drosophila engyochracea. Next base: position 4,658,004 of record JAWNLK010000167.1, read on the forward strand.
AACACTGCCGATAAGTAATTTTGAACCTGCCTTTTACTGATGATTGACGATTGATCAATGTCTCGAGTAGCAAGTGGCAACAGGGATATACATCGATTTGAATTTTGTTAAACATTTATTTCTTGGTGTTGGCGGCAAATAAAATTGAAAACACTTAATATATTTCATCTATTTCATCTATTTTAATAATAAGTATTTAAAGTTGATCATAAATATTAATTTAAAAAAATATATTAAAGCTGGTACTTAATGACGGCTAAGGTCGTCGGAAAATAATTCCGACACGCGTCGCTCGATGGCCGCCCGATTTGAGATAATGCGTTTCAGGTTCTCCCTGAACTTGTGGACATGTTCCTGCAGATGGATGTTGTCCTTCTGGCGCTGACAGCGAGCCGCACTCGCTGCCTGCACCGCCCTGTCCAAGCGCATCTCATTGATGGCGTGCGGATAGCGACGGCTGCCCTCCTGATTGGGGGCTCTCGAGAGGGTCAGGGGCAGTGTGGATCGACGGCTGAGCATCTGTAGTAATGGTGATATAATCAAACGATCCGTTGGCCTCACAAATGGCCTATGCATGTGCTGGAAATTAATTCTATCGGCTGTAAACTGATCCTCAATGATATCTGCCGGTTCGCAATCATCTTCCTGCTGCTTGAGTGCATTTTGTTTCATCTCATTGGACAGATGCTTGGGCATCAGCCCATCTCTATCAATTGCATCCGCATCGCAATTGCCCGCATCAACATAGCCATTCTGCTTGAGCAGCAAACGATTCTTTGATCGATTTTTGAATTTAGCTTTGTGGTTGTTGTTGTTGTTGTTTTTCTTGAATGAATCCGATGATGGATTGGTTGAGTTGGGCGTGAGGGCCACGGACAGTACCTTCAGATCATTGCACATGGATTTTGTGTTCTCGTTTAGGGTGCGCAATATGCAGGACATACGCTCTGTAAAGTTCTTGCCATTATCATCAACGTCATCATCATCATCGTCATCATCAGCATCATCAACGTATTGATCATCAACATTGTCGTCATCGCTGCTGCCATTATCATCCGATGTATTTTCAGCATCATAATAGTCATCATGCTTTGGTGTTGTTTGCATCATCTTTTGTTTTCCCTTGCCAATATTGTTGGCACATTGATACAAGTGTTCGCCAAGGGCGACTCTGCTCTGCTCTGAATGTTGCCGTTGATTTTCTGGCTGAAATTTCAGCTTCATCTCGAGCTGGCCCTGTTGTCCAAATGCGCTTATTCCTCTCCTATCGGGCACAATACAGGAGGCATCCATCTCACGACTTGGCTCGAGCGGCAGCAGGGCATCCCTCTCCTTATCCCTCTCGTCCAGTTCCATATCCCATTCCGAACCTGATGATGCCAGACATTGGCAAATGCAAATGCCAACCAACGCTATTATCAATTGTGTTTCCATGGCAATCGCTTCTTTAGTTCACAGCGACCTCAGTTCGGCTTAGTTCACAATTACAATTGTGAGGCAGAGCACACACAGAACACTCACAACAGTTTTAGTTGAAGTCTGTTGTATGTGCTACTAAGCTCAAATCAAAAAACACATGACTTACATTCCCATAAATCGTATAATGCTATTTGTCGCCTTAATAGCTCAGCCTGCTAACAGAACATTGTGCATTGATTACACTTAAGCTATGCCAAAGTCCAACATAATTTGCCTTAAGTCTTTCTGCAGTCTAAGACATTAGGGGTATTCTTTAATTATATTTAATCTCACATTTATATTGTTGCCCTTAGTTTTTATCATCATTGGTACCCATCTGGATTCTAATTGCTTACAATAAATAACATTCAATCAAATTGTCGGGCTTCAAATGAATGACAGAATGACAGAATGCAAATGCAAAAACCTAACAGCAACAACGATGGACAACATTTTAATGCTGGGTGGTGTCTTTGGTGCTGTTGTTGTTATTGATGTGGTTGTGGCTGTTGTTGTTGTTGTGTTCTTTGTGTTCGTTGTGAGTGCACCTATTTTTAGACAGCGTGTTGCACACAACAAATGCATTTGCCATAAGTCCAATGGCAAAGTCAACGTCGTTTGGCTGTCAACACATCCGGCTACGCCCACAGCGTCCGCATCCGTATCCGTCTCTCACACTCTGGATGGGTCTGTGTTTGTTTGTTTGTTGGTTGGTTGTGTGTTCTCTGGCGTTACGACTACTATCACTGAAACTTGGGCATCTTGGTCTTAGTTTGCCATTTTTCTCCATTTTTTTTCTTCGTTTCTTTGCTGCTGATGAATTCACAAGACGCAGCATAAGAGCTGCCATCAATCTCCAGTCCCAGACATACACCCACACACACACACACACACACACACACAAACACACACAGAGTCAGATACATAATTTACAGTCTCACAATTGTGCCCCGCATTGGCTGATGCTCGAATTTATTCATTGTTGCACCTTTGGGGAATTTGTGCAGGTTGTGAAAAGCAGCAAAAAATACACATAATAACTGAAATTTGCAACATTTTTCTGCTTGAGACTCTGCCTGCAGTACGAACACAAATATTTGAGCAACAAAGCCACTCCGTAAAAATACACAAATACAGAAATACAGAAATATATAGCCGTGAAGGCCAATGCTCGCATAAGTCTATTACCAATTTTGCAACATTTAATCAAGCAGAAAAAGTCACTAAATACAGATAATAAATATGGTTCTATCTATATGAGCTTTATGATCTCACACTCTATAAGATCTGGAGATGTTTTTCTAGCTTCCGCTTAAATGAAAATTGGTAATAGATTTAACTAAGAATCACCGTAACTAAAATTAGGATATTAAACCGAAATTAATTGATGTTCCGGTTCTGATTCTGGCACGTAAAGTTATAAATTTATAAAAAGGCAAAAGTTAAGTTAGTAAAAAAATAGTTATTTATATATGTACACTGGATAAATATGTTTTACATTCAATACGGTATCTTGGAGACCTATAATATTTGTTCCCAACAACTGGTTTCAAGAAAATTTTGAATGTTTCGGTTCCGGTTCTGAATTTCAATCGAATTCAATCTAAAATTAAGACCATAAATCAATGGCTTTCAAGTCAATTTGAAATACTCCAAAAGCAATAAATATTTTACTAGAGCATCGCCATCTTTGGAGCACAGCAATCCATTTGGACCTGAACAGCTTTAAGCTGTGAAAGCTTGAAGGTAAGTCTTGAGCTTTAAGGAAGCTCAAATTCAAGCTTGCTGTGGCTGTTCGAAGTGACATACCAAAAGCGCTCTGAAGCTTTCAAGCTTGCAATGCAATCCACAAAAAGCTCTCAACGGCTTTTGTCGCAATCAAATAAAATACAACTGACAGCAATATGAACAACAACAACAGCAATCGTGGGTGTGTGTGTGTGTGTGTGTGTCTGTGTGTGTGTTATTGTCAGCAAAAGCATCCTTAGGAGCACATAAATCATTAGTTTTGTGCAGTTGCACTGCGTTGAGCATACGCCGTGCTGCACCGCAGCACACATCCGAAAAGGAACTAAGAAATTTGGTCCCCTGCTGTGTTCTGAAGAAGAAATTAGAAGTGTGCAAAAGCAAGTTGATTGTGTGGCATGTTGCTGACATAAATGTTCAGCACTTAGCTGCAAACTTGGCAAACCTGACTGTTGAAAATGTTTTCAATTTCACTTGACGCAGTTGACAAGCCGACGGCAAGAAACTGCTTACAAAGACCAGCTGAGAATATTGAATGCCACACATGGTCACATTCATTCATACATTTTCTATAGCTCATTTAGTTCAGCAGAAAAGGTTTTCCGTCTTGCCTTGGTTTTATGCTTGGGGAAAGGGAGGTGACGGGGTAGGGGATCGACTCTCCTATGGCAATTGGCAATTGGCAATGCGAACGCGGCGTATGCGCAATGCGAGCACTTTGATCAGCAGCTCGGTTGGCAATCAAATTTTTCAAGCAGCAAATCGCTAGCTAAGATCCCACATCTGACATGTGACAGGTGGCACGTGGAACGTAGTACATATCATGCGGTTATATACGTGGCACGCACACGCACACACATACACACACACACACGCACGCATTTGTGGCCAAAAGTTCAGTTTTTAGTTTTTTTTTTTTTGTACCGCGTTTTCTGTTTTGCTCGCCGCATTCTGTGGCGCGTATGCCACGTGATGGCAACTAAAGCTTGCATGCCACACACCCACACACCCACATACCCACACATTCACACACACACACACACACACTAAAAAGCTCCCCTGCAGATGTTTGCCAAAGCTACCACAAGAGCCTGCTGCTGCTGCTGCCGCATGCTGTATGATAACTGGCATGCCACTGGACGTGGCTGAAGGAGCGGCTAGTGGCATGCCACGCCATGCCTTGCCATGCCCTGCGACATGTGCGTTCGTCTGGCGGTCTCTCAGTTCTGCTCACAACGCCAACTGCTGCAGTCGCAGTGCCGCACAGACGCACTTACAAATTCCGGGCGACTGTTACTCCGGACTCCAGATACGGACAAATACGCGAATCGTGTGCTATAATTTCGTCCTCGTCCTCGTTCTCGTCCTCGTTTTTGTTTTTTGTTCTCGTCGGCGTTGGCGATCGGCTGACAATTTGAATTTTTGCGCGCCCATCATTTTGCTGTAAATTAAATTTGGCAATTGATTTCTAATCTTACGCGATTTTTTTAATAGTTTTTTCTGTATTATAAGTGGCACAAAAAATAAATAAAAAACAATGTTAATTTATTTATGGTGGCAAAAATGTAAATTACCTAAAATTGAATCACAAAGTTGGCAAAATACAATTAAAATTGAATGAAAAGTAAAAATAGACGCAATGCAAAACGAGCAAAGAATCCGAATAAAATGTGTGCGAGCGCAAACAAATATATTTTTTGAATATATATCAAATTTGCAATAGGTTAACTATTATGTTAAAAGAAAAAATAAATTTAAATTTAAATTGAAATTAAATATGTAAAATATATATTAAATATATTTAAAATAAAAACGAACTAGCTTAAATCAAATGTAATTAATGCAATCGAATATATGCATATAAAATATCTGAAACAATTACAAAAATAAAGAATCTAAATAAAATGTGTGTCAATGAGAATATCGAATACACTTTAATGATATTTATTAAATTTTAATAAGTACAATTATTAACTATTGTGATAGAAAACGAAACATAAACAAATTAATTCATTTAAATTTCAATGAAAAATATATTTAAAGTAAATATATATAAATATTAAATATAATTAAGCTAAGGCAAATGGATATATATATATATATATATATATATATATATATATATATGCAAAAAAAGGAGAAGACTTTTGCTGCTAATTGGTCTATTTGTGCAGATGAACAAATCATATCAAGTATACGACCAGCTGCCGCCAAGAGCAACAAATATTGGCGAGTGGATAAAATGGGCTTTGCACTGCAGATAAACCTGTTCAATCAATCTGTGATGAGACTGTGTCTCCTATCGTATCGTTGTTGCTGTTGTTGTACAATCAAAGCCAAATCGCCATCTGATCCAAGAAGAATGCCTCAACCAAAATTGGTTTCCCTTGGCCTGCCTGTTGCCACAGATTGTTTAAATAAATGTTGCAAATTGCTCTTGTTGCTGCCACTTCTGCATTTTTTTTTTTTTTTTGTTTTTTCGCTGGCATTTTATCTGAGTGTCTTCTTTTTGGTTTCGTTTCGTTTCCTGTGGTAAAGCCAACCAAATCTTTACTTTTGGCTTCTGGCCTGCCTGGTCTGCCTGATGCTGATTGCCAATGCCAACAAATCCGCCCCCGGCCGCATCCAGATTCCCGAATCGCGCAGCTGCTGCATGGTATACATGTACATGTATATATATGCTACATTTTTTTTATTCGCTGCCAGGCACTAAAAATGAAACGAAACGAAGCGAACCCCATCCACACTCACAACCACTGTCACTCTCTTTGCCCCTCCATCAGCCCCCCCCCCCCCACCCAAACCCATATCAAGTACTGAGTTCGCCGTTTGCATGCTGATTTCTTACCTTATTTATTTGGGATTGTCTTGCCAGAAATCCAGTTTGAAATCTGCTGCAAAGTTCTCTTCTTTGTTTTTTTTTTTGTTTTTTTTGGGTTTTTTTTTGCGTGCTGCGGCATTTCTAATGCCCAGCAACTGCTCTGCAAGCGGGTATACGCTGTCCCCCCAACAGTTACGCGACTTACAGTTGCGGTCAAAATAATAGTGGTAATGTATTTCAAAGCATTTCATAGAAATATGCCTCATTTATTGGCTATAAAATCAATATCTCTTCGAAGTTTTCAAAATCTGCAAAACAAAACATGTTTGCTTTCTCATCTGGGAATGTTTTCAAATACAATTATTTTTGTTTAATAATAAAGTGTATGGCTAAGCTTTTAATGTTTATTTCAAGCATTTATTTTCAACATTATCCAAAAAATATATGAGTGCGCTACTATAATTTTGACGGCAGCTGTATCTATAGCACTCAGCGATTTTTAGTGGTTTGTCTGGTTATTTTTTAGTCGTTGTTGGGTAGCTTGAAGTCGAGTGTACAACTTGGCTTTATTCGATATGCCTCATTGTCTTTGTTTTCATCTTTGTCCTGGCATATTATCACAGTGACTAGCAGACAGCGTTGATGTTGCGTTTATCTCTCTGTCTCGGTTGTTTTTCTTCTTTTTGTTGCTATTCGTGTATGTGTGTGTGTGTGTGTCTGTGTGTGTGTGTGTGTGTACGTGCTCCACGCTTTAGGCCAATGCCAGTGACTGCAATATGTTAATAATGTCTGGTAATTAGCCATAGACAAATGCCTGTAGCCAGTGCCTCTAATTGGCAACGAGGCAAATTAATTAAATCACGTAGCAAACGCATAAAAACAAAACATTCACAGTTCTTATTGATTATGGCCTGAACAAGCATTCCCTTAGCCTTATCGCTTTTATCTTGGCTCAATACCCTGACCATTCGGTGGACAAGAGCCCATTAAATCACTGTGCAAACTTTTAGTCAAATTGGCAGCTAAGAACAGCAACTTCAACACCGAGAACCACAGCCACAACAACAACAGTTTTGGATTTCTTTTATGGCCAGGCTGGCTGACCCTCATAGGGAGGGTGCCAGCAAACGGGGCCCATTTCCAAACCAAACCAAGCCATTGTCACTCACATCTGCTGGCGATTTGTGCCCTGTGTTTTTATTCCTATTCTCGATGCTGTTGCTGTGCTTATCAAAGGCTTGAATCAGCCCCAAACAAATTGCCTTCATCATATTTCACTTTGACTGGCTGCTGTGCCCATGTCCTCAATGCATTAATTTCATTCCTTCTCTCTCTCTCTCTCTCTCTCTCTCTCTCTCTCTCTTTCACTCTCTCTGTGTATGTGTCTATCATTTTCATTCTCTTGCTTAGTGTTATTAAAAACTCAATTTCGATTCAACTTAAAATGCTACGTGCAAATGCGTTCATCCATTTATTGTCCGTAGCACATTTTTATGCAGGAAACTGTCAAGAACAGGCACACACACCATCACACACACACACACACACACACACACACACATTTACGAGTACAGTTTATTAATATTTGATGTCAACCCGCATGACATTAGACCAGCAATCTTAAATTGTGCTCAGCTAGAGTATGAAATTCAAATTTAAATGCAAAGTAAATCCAGACATTTTTTTCCTTCAAATACTCACTGACACAGAATGATGACAGGCGGTTGGATAACAGTAAATAACAAACGAGTTTTAAATAATTTTCGAAAAGAAAAACAACTGCGTTGCACAGGATAATTTTGAAATGTGTCTAGTGAACAATTTCAAGTTACTCCGAAAACGCCAACGCATACAAAATATATATTTTTAGATGTTGCTCACAGACACTTTGCACTTTGTTATTGTTGTTGTTGTTGTCTGCCTGTCTGTTTACTTACGTTTAAAGCGTTGATTTCGAATTTTGTGGACTATATCAATTATGCTAACTAAAAATTCAAGAATCTGTGTGAATCTGTCTGTGATAGATCCCATCATCATGCTCCCAATACTATGGCAGCCAGATTCAAGATTTCTTCACATTAAATGGCAAAACTGAATTGAAATGATATTGTGCATTGTTGTTTCTGTTGTCGTTGGTGGCGTTGTCCTTGTCGTTGTCGCTGTCTTATTTAAGTTTCAACTTTAGTTTCTGTCGCTGTCACTTTAACGTTATCCCCTCCTCCTCAGCACGCTTCTCGCCTGTCGCCTGTCATTCGAGCTGGTTGCCATCGTTGGTCCCATTCCCATTCCCATTGTTTGGCCAGATCATGCTCAAGTGTTGGTGTCAACGCCCTTCTCTCTGTCTGTCCCTCTCTCTCTCTCTCTCTTTCTGTCTCTCTTTCTATCACTCTTTCGCTTGTGCTTAGTTATAGAATCGTCTTATTAGTATGTACATAAAAAAATCGCCGGCAAGCGAATTGCAACTTGAAATTGCAAATTGAATTTGAGCGCGTGCCAAAGTGCAAAACAGCAACAATATGAAAGTAAATACCACTCACTCCCACTGCCAGCTATATACATACATATATATACATATATATATATACATATATATATATATATATATGTTTGTGTATATGCGTACATATAAATATAGGAATTTTGTTTTGCACATTATGGCGTTAAGTGACTAAATAATAAATGAAGATTTAAGCTTGATATTACACAAAAACAAGAATAACAAAATAAAAGCAAGCAAATAGAGAAAGAAAGAAAAACAACAACAACAAAAACAGTGCGAAACATTGAACAACACATAAATTTAAATAGAAGGAGCAGACTGCCAATTGGCAGCAGCAGCAGCAGCAGCCACACGAAGACCGCTTGGATTTATTGGCCGGTCCGCGTGTTGGCCATAATTTGTGACTCAGACTGTTGCAACAACAGGCAATAATTAACAATTGCCGCGAGTGTGTGGATCTCCTGATAAAAGCAGACGCCCAACTGCAGACGGAGGACAAGAGGCAACAGTTATAACAGATATATAGAAACAACGCCACAAATACAAAGATGAATGCCGCACAGAGCGGCGGCCACACGGGTGGCGGCTCCATGGGCAAGAAGGGCTCCCAAATGGAGGTAATTATACTCAATTGAAAGTGCATGCTCCCAAAATAATTCCATATTCAATGAATGTGTCTCGCTGAATTCCATTGATAAGCACAGTCCAAGTCCAGTTTCAACGACTTTGTCTCATACATTTTTTTTATAGAAGTTGAGTTGAAAGGGAGCAGGACTGAGTGTGGTTTGGGCATTGAGACAGCCGCCAGTGAGTGTCGCCATTTGTAATTGAATTGGTTGGCAGACGAACGTGCAGAGGCTACCAAATGATGGACACAAATTAAAATGAACCAATTCGATTAGCTGCAAAGTAAGGAAAATAAACGAAAACTTGAAAAAAAAACACGTAAGATTGCTCTAGTCGAGAAAGCGAGCGAGCTCGCTATGAGATACCCTGTGGCTGCTATTTGAAATGAGGGGTGTTCTCAGCCAATCTTGTTGAAGTTTTTACAAATTCATCAATAATATATTAAGGTATATGAAATATATTAATTGAAGTGTAAGGTTATCAATCCAATCAAATAATTTATATTCCAAGTTTGATTGTGATTTGCTCTAAGAGACAAACAAAGATATATGATAAAGAGCAGATATACTGTATACAAATTCAAATTGCACATTTTACAGAAATTTAATCAGTATAATTAAATATTATGCCAAGCATGAGATTTATATTATTATAAATTAATATGATGAAACTGTGGTTTTTTCAAGCCCACTTCAAATTAGTTGAAATCAAAAGTAAAGGTATCTTCAGAGGAGCAGTCCTTTGAAATCGCAACCCAACAAATTAAAGGACATATCAGAAAAGGCTAACCTTTTCCGCATTATTTTGTGGACAAAAGAAGCACAGATTGAATTATTTGTTGTGCTGCAGATCATTAAGTATAAGCGAGAAAGGGAAATTGGAACAAAAAATGGAAGGTAATAAAAAAAGGAAACGATACGAACGCATTAGGCCAAGTTGACAAAGAAAATGTGAGCTAAACTCAAATAAAAAGTGTATTGCCTACTTCAAGGCTAATTGTGCTTTCAAGTACTTTTCAAACAACAATTCTACAAGGGACCAACAAGAATTCAGCGCCCCGGGCCCGGTCCTGGGCTTGGGCCTGGGCCTGGCCCGGTTGGTGTGAGGAGTTGGCCCTAATGAGAGTTTGCGTCCCAACAACAAGTATATGTATTAATTAAATTTTTGAGAAGCGACAGCAGCAACAGCAACAACGACAACAAAACAAATAAAAAGCAAACTAAACGTAAAGCAACAACAACAAAAAAATTCAACTGTAAAAATTGTGAAATCGCGCCTTAAATTGCCAAGAGTGACAATCAGCGTATACAAACATGAAACAGTTAACAGACTACGCTGTACTATGGACAAAAATTACACTTTCTTGCCCATAATTGAGGTGTTTTCAACCAGAGCCAATTGCCAAAATTAATTGTATGTTTTTGAGCATTGCATAAGCAAACAACTGTTTTCACACCCATTGAACATTATTGTCCATTATTTAATGACCACTTAAAGGTTAAATGAGCTAAGGTAATTAGATACAAATATAAATGCAAAAAATTATAATTTTTTAGGTCAGGTTTTTTGTTTTGTAGCTGTTACCAAAATGTTGAACAAGCCAAGTTTTCGACTTAAACACTTATTTTGGCACAAAAATTCAAATTTTTCCAAGAAAACTCAAAATGGCAACAAACTCAAACTCCACACACAGACAAACAATGGAGGGTCTACCCCAGAAAGGGGCAGGCTTAACAAGAAAGAGAGAGCGAGAGAGAGCGCGAGAGAGAGAGAGAGAGAGAGAGAGAGAGAGAGTTAGGGGCAACAATATAAGCAGCAAGGTCGCGGCAGGCTCACCTGGCATTGAAATTGCCGGCCATAAATGTTTTAAATGGTTATAAAAGAACAAAAAAAACACAAGCGGGCCCCTAATGAGTTGGCTCTGGCCAAGGGGCAGGGGTATGCGGCATGGGGCATGTGGCAAGCGACAAAAGCAAAAGTTAGCGAGCATGTCAACAAAATGTCTCCAATTAAATTACTGGCTATTTGTGCGCTTTGTCTGCAATTGATTTCATGTTCGTGTAATGCAGCTCAGTTTGGTTACAAACAAAAAACGACTTGCAGAATGGGGGAATTGGGGGCAAGCTGAGGGGGAAGGGGTGGCCTCATCGTTACCTCATGACGCCAGCAACAACGTCAGCAGCGGTGTTGACGTCGACATTGTCATCCATTAATGTCACTCAATCTGTGCGCATAAATTTGCATAAAGCCAAATCCAATTTCCAGGTATGCGCACGCACACATCCACACCCACACACACACACACACACACACACACACAAGTTATTTTGCGACAAAGTCGAAATTCCATTTATGATCCAAAGTGGCATGGACTTAATCGCCTCGCCACGCCCCGTAAGTGGTGGAGTCAGTGTCCACGTATGGGGCACATTGACGCACTTCAACAACAAATTTTTGCGTGCCAAAATTAAATTTGTTATGCGCCCAAAAAGGCAAATCCAGTTGAGCCATCGCGCCACATTTGGCCAGCAGAAGAAGCGGTCAAGAATGACCAGCACGAAATAGTGGGGCGTGTTTCTACCATCAGCTTACGTTGCTGTTTCTACGTTCCACAGTTCCTCGGCAAGTCGAGCGTTTGCCTGCTGCCTTTATATATATATATATATATATATTTATATATCTTTCAAAATACGCAACTTATCTTTGCTTTAACTTTGAATCGATAAAATCATTAAGATTCTTAAGATTTTAGTATTTGCATTTTGGTTTTTTTTTGTTGTTTCGTCAACTAATTGGTGCTGCAGCCCTGGGCATAGTTTCGACATACAAATGTGGCCGCAACGGCCTGTCACATGGCCATGTGGCAAGTATTTGGCTCTTAAGCACACCTTCTTTCACGTGGGGCACACACGCAGCGCTAATCGGTCATTAGCATGACACCGATTTTTCACGTCGCCCATCCGCCATGTGGTGCGTGGCCCAAGGTGTGACAGTCCTCACCTAAATGCACACAAGCATAAACACACACATCGACACACAGACAGCTGCGGTCAAAATAATAGTGGCGCCCACACATATGCTTTGCAAATTGTTAAAAGAAAATACTTAAAAATAGTTCGAAAATTATGAAAGTTTGATTTAAGCTTAAGCAAATCGATACTGAAGAAAGAATAAAAGTAAACATTAAAAGTTGCTATTAAAAATGTATTAACAAAAAAAGAAAGTCCTTAAATGTGAATTGCTATATATTTTACTACGTTTAGTGTTTCGAAAATAAAAGTATTTTGAAACAATTTTTTGCTTAGCCGAATTGATTTCTTTTTTCATATTCAAGATTGTGATGAAATGCTTTGAGGAGCAGCACTACTATTATTTTGACCGCAACTGTATATCTGCCACTCTTCATAGTTTGGGTATACAAGTTTTGTATTTTAATCTTAATTGGATTCGCAAATCTGAAGTTACGATATTCAATTAATAGATAAATTCCGTTTTTGCATACTACCTAAAAGTAGGTTGAGCTAAAGAAGTCATGTCAAACGAAGTCCACCTAACTTTTCAAGGATCATTCTGCAGGTAGCAAAACCAAATGGCACCCAAGTTATTGCTCAAGACCAAAAATAGGGCAATGTTGAAGGGCAAAACCAGACACCAATGACCAATGACCAATGAAACATCAATTCTACGAGATGACTAAAGGGGAATTTGCTTGGGAAATGGGTAGCATAAAATGTGCATTGGCCAACGGTCGACATTCGTCGCAGTGAATCCAATGTCTGGATGTGAGGATGTGGTGAGCCGCAATTTGGCAGCCATCATTCATTCGCAATCGCAATCAGAGAATCCACTCGCTGGCAGTTCATTTCCGCTTTCGGAGTGTTTCCAACAAAGGTCGTTAACGTTGGCCGATGGACGATGGCCTGAGCCGTAGCCTGAGATTTCATTTGCAATTCTTGGCAGCTACAGCTAGCCGCATCTTTAATTACCACTTAAGTCGGCATGGCAGACTTTCCTTTAAGTGTTTGAGAAACACATTATTATCCATCTGAGCTGGGATTGTATTATAAAGAACATACCTATCTATATCAGAATTATATATACTAATATACTAATCAAGCTATACTCTAAATATGCTCTCAATAACTATCTTAATCGGGTATAGACAAAAAGATGATTGTTATTCTAAAAGATGGCACATAGAATTCGAATTAATAATATATATAATTGTAAGGATTCTGAAAACTCAGTATCAGTTGAGTGTTGTTGTCGAATCCAATTCAAGTTTGACAGCATTTATATAACCCAAGTCAGCTCTGCACCGTAAAACGTAATCATTTGCAGTGAATGTTGCTCATTGCCATGGTTCGATAAATGTTTGAGATTTGAGATTCATGTAAAATGCGGGTTAGATACACAGAGCAAATAGCTACCATTTATCACATTCACGTGCCCTGACAGATTCACCTATGCGAAATGTGTAGAAGCAATAAATGTGTGTTCCCGACACGTACCATGCAAGATGGCATCTTGGCAGCTTTCACTCAATTCAACTTAACGAAATTCGACTATTACTTGTCTCTGTATTGGTATGGATCTTCAGGCCTTCAAATATTGTATATATTTGTCTGTGTAATCCTTTCGTTTTTTGTTTTTTTTTTGCTTGCCGTTTCGCAAATCAAAGCATCTATGCATTTTGAATAGCATCTACAAGCATCTACTTGGCTCTCTGGTGTTTGTCACCAGCCGCCTCGTCGAGTCATGCCACAAGCGAGCCATCAATTTTGTTAAATCACCAAAAATTTACAGCGAGCAAAAAAAGTACATCAATAAGAATAAGAGAAAGGAAACCGACTGGCACAAAGAAATGCCAAACGTTTATGTGGCAGGGGCAGAGGCTCGGAAAAGAGCTGGGGCAGGGGCCAACGGGTCGGTCTGTGGCATAAGATGAGCTCGTCAAGATATGTCCAAGCTCCCCGTCCTTCAATCTGGCAAATGCCTGGCCGACGACCTCACGTCAAACACATGTTAAATTTCCCTTTACGAGCACCGATTTTTTTCTCTTTCTTTTATTTTTTTTTACTGCCCCTGCATCTTTTTGTCTGTTTCTTTTTTTTATAGGGGGGCTTCTTCTGGGGCAGGTCACAAAACGGTCTTTTGGGCATATATGTACTTACAATGTGCCACTAAATATGTTATTTGCTTGCCCCAGCCATAGAGGAAGCACACAGGAAAAAAACTGACAACTAATTGAATTAAATTTGAAATTTGGTCGGCTCAGAGCTGAATGACAAAAATTATGTTGTTTATACGTTGTTGAAGATGAGTATAAGTTTATTTGCAAATAGTAATGTCCTGAAATGGGCAATGTCTGAGACGGACTCGGATTCCATCGGATTACATTTCTATGTATGTATTTCCTGCTCCCTCTCTCTCTCTCTCTCTCTCTCTCGCACTCGCACTCTCTTTCATTCTGTGCCTTTTTTGCTATGCAAGCATTAACATTATTAAAGTTTTCTTTAAAAAAAAGAATGCACTTTGTTTGCTTGTCTACCTTTTGTAAACCTCATTCTAAAAACTCTCTCAACATTTTCACAATCGTCTTTTCATTATTTGAAGCATACATTTTATTGTGGTTTCACTGTTTTGTTACGCTTGGTTTACCGTGGCTCTGAAAACAAATCCTATTCAATTCCAATTCAAAGCAAATTTCAATTATTGTTACCTCAAATGGTAACCAAGCAGCAGTTCCAATTTGCTGCACTTAAAAACTAGAGGCAGTTCTCTCTCTCTCTCTCACTCTCTGTGTCTCTCTCTCTGTCTCTGTCTCTCTCTCTCTCTCACTCACACTCCCCGTACGAGGCGCATAACATTAACATTCAATTCAAGTGACAGACCTTTGATTGTGTACAATTTATCAAGCTAAAAGAAGAACGACACAGACCAACCAACAACAATAATGTTTACAAAAATAACAATAAGACAAACAACAAAATAATATGTAGAAACAGTTTATTGCCCATTGTGAGTATTATTCAAATGTGGCCAGTGGAAACGAAGCATGAAAATGGTCAGTCTCATTTCATTTGGCTAACCGCCTATGGTTTTGGCCATCTTCTGGCATTCTTATACCCTGAATCAAACAGAATATACTATATATGTTTTACAGTTTTATCGATAACTTTTTCTGTTTCGCAAATATTGATATAAATCGATTTCTGATATCAAAATAAAAATCACAATTTTCTAATCGAGAACGAGTAAGCCTTGACTAAATATTGGCCAAATTAATATAAAATTAAATTAAGTGTATAATTCAGGGCATCTCCTAGTCGAGCTTTCTCGACTGCAGTTTTGTTACTTGCTGTTTTTTTTTTTTGCGGTCAGGAGCTGAGAAGCTGCGTAGCCAGTTGAATACTGAACTAGGCTGCCAAGTCGATGTCATTTGGTCGGTGGCTTCTTCATTTGTCATATGCTGTGGGGCCGTCGCACTTTCGCCTTATCGGCGAGGCGAAACAAAAGGCGGCCGAAACGCAAAATTAATGTAAAATGGAAATTGTTGGCTGTTATTGTTGAATTTATTGTGAAATACACAGAGGAGACGCAATCGTGACACCGACGGAGATACAGACGCTGTCTAACAGACAAGACGGTCACATTGTGGCAATTGTGGCATTTGGGGTGCCACTCGGATGTTATGGGGCAGGTGGGGCTGGCTGCTGGGTGGTTGCGGCTGCAAATGTGGTTGTCGCTGGACTCGCCGACGATTTATGCTTAAAACAAAAGATGTAAAAATGCCAACGCTGACGTCGACTGCGATTGCTGTACGTGACAAAAGTTGCTTTTTCAACACTGCCTTTGTCTGTCCGCCGTCCGCCGTCCGCCGTCAGCCGTCCCCAGTCGCCTGTCCTCCACTCTCAATGCCACACCCACTTGGAGTATGCAAAGCGCATTTTTGTAATTTATTTCACTTTAATTTGAATTTATTTACAAAGCACATCGCGCGCAAATCTCAAAACACGAAACCAAAAACAAAGCAAAATTAATGGGTCTACAATTGACCTTGGCACCTACACCCTGTGTGTGTATGATGTGTGGCAAGGAGTAACACATAACATATTTGCATGAGCAAAAAGCAACAACACTTTAAGACATTCAAATTCTGCGTAGCAAACAAGCAGAGATGATTATTCAAGTTTCAAGTCATGTTCACTAACACAGCCATAGTGAAATCATTTATATAGATTCGAAAAGGACATCAGTGATTATTGTCAAAAATCTGTGCTGTTTGCCAAGCTTTTAACAATTAACAAAATAGTTTTCTAGCCGCAAATGTATGAAAACTGAAATAAAGCTGGATTATATTGTGAACAGCAAATGTGGCATGTGGCAAGGGGTCAGTTTTCAAGCGAATGTGGTTTATGACTTTGCCGCAGATAGACAAATATTTGTCCATTTTATAATGTTCTCAACAACAGGGGAAGAGTTCATATCGGATGTCAGATGGCCAGCAAGAATAACATTTCGATAAGTGGTCGACGACAGAAGCTGGTATTTTGCATGGCAGACTGAAAAGGCATTTGAAAACCACATTTATATCAGTGGCATTTAGATAAGCTGCCAGAAATCAATTGAAACTTCGATGGAAATTTTCGGTTGAGACCAGATTAAAGCCTTCGAACTTAGTCCATAAGAAAAATGTGCAAAAGCTGTGCTCTGATTGTTACGATGTTTATGAAAGAATTCACCCAAGGGAACAGCCAAAGAATGCCGCTGATAATAATAAAAACAATTTATAAGTTGTGGAAAAGCAGCATTTTTAGCCCATGGCTCCCAGGAGTGCCGGCGCGGCAGCTGCAGTTGCAACGGATGCTGCAGCTGATTGGCTTGCCACCCCCTAAAAGTTGTTGCGTTCTTCGTGTTGGCATCTAAGAATTATGGCTCAAACTAACTTTTAACGCAAGTGCAACTCAATCAGCGGGTATTGTTTTACCGCCCCCCCCCCCCTCCTTCCCCTCCCACTCGAAAAAATGCAGATAACTTGGCTGGCATTTAATTGCGAGCGGCGACCAAGTTGGCCAAAAGCACAGTAACTTACACTAACTCAGTTAGCTGTCCGGCTCAGCAGCAACAAGGACAACAATACTTGGCAAGATAGGAAGCGTGATACACACACACACACACACACACACACACACACACACACACAGACACCATCGGGGGAGTCGCACCCAAATGTGCTATAAAAGTGGCCAAGTCGCGTAAATTTCGAAGCGAAAATGCGAGAAGCGAAAAGCGAAAAACGCGCAAAAGCCAAAGTTATTGTGGAGGGGAAGTTGCAAAGATGTCGTGGATTGGTGGGGCAATAACAAAGCGCCAAAAAAAAGTGTATTTTAACGAGTCAAACTTTCGGTGTTGGACGGCAAGACAGTGTGGCCATAAAAGTGCCTAAATGCCACTTTGGCCGCCGCAGTCGCTGGCCTTTTTATTAACGAGGCTAATTTCGTGTTGCTGCCAGCAAAGCGATCTCTGCAACATTTATTCGACTGTATGTCCAGCATTGTCAATCCCGCCACAAAACACACCACACACACCCCACACACACACACCACACACACACGCTACACACACACACACACACATTGAGATGCTGCACGCTTTGGCCGTCAATTCTGCTTAGCTAATCTCTGGCAGCGCACATGTAACCAGGAGCAACACACAACCAAATAACCCCCCCCCTCCCCTTGCTCCTAGCACCAGTCAGCAGTTACACTCAAAAAAATTTCCAATTTAAACGTAAGAAAATCGTCTCTTTTTTATATCTATAAGTTCTCCACTTACTTGAAATTGTTTTCATAAATTAACAAACACATTTCAGAAAAGACGAATGAGAATGCTTCATTTAAACTTTATTTGTTTATAATCTGAATAATCTTTTAAAGAATTCGCCAATAATATTTCAAAGTTAAGAGTAAATTAATTTGATTTTTTTTAACTCTTTAGCTTCCACTTACCTCAAATAGTTTCTATACTTTTCTGAAACGTAAAAGGGCAAAAAATCTTTTTCAGGATTGTCCATTTAAATGTTTTCCATAATTTGATTGATTGTTTGTAATTTTCTTAAGTATTTTGTATATTTTCTACATTGTTGCAGTGGAGGGTATATTTGATTTTCCAGTGTAGCCAGAGCGACATGGCTTGGTGGCTTATATAAAGCCAGCACCAAAATAAAATGTTACAAATCCGCTTGGGGTTGCGATGATACTCACAGCCGCCTCCACCCTCCCCCCGCCCCCCGATCTGCTTCTCCTTATGGAACCGCCCTCACAAGCCAACCAGATCTAGTTGGTAGAGAAAAGCAAAGAAAAAAAAAAGAAAACTGTGCGGCAAAGTTTTCGTTATATCTTTTATCAAAAAAGAAAACAAATGAAACAGTATTTAGAAGGCAGCGATGGGTGATGTGTACACGAGAGGGACTAGATGAGAGGGGAGCGAGGAGGGGGGAGGGGTGTGGCTGATATTGCTTATGAAACTAGGCACCACCAAGCTTAAATCATATTAAATGCAATTTTTTTGTGTGTAAGGGAGACCACAAGCTGTTTTTTTTTGTTTTGCATATTCAGCAATCCTTGCAGTGCACTGTACTCATTTGTGTGTGTGTGTGTGTGTGTGTGCTTGGCTTAGTAATTAAAATGCAAAAGCGAGCTGCGTGCGATGTGCAACGTGCAACGTGTCTTATGCGCAACGTGCGCCATGAAAGGAGCTGAAACTAATTTGCATTCGCTGTCATTGCAACTGTTCTGATCGTGTGTGTGTGCGTATGTGTGTGTGTGTGTGTACATATGTGTGTGTGCGTATGTGTGTGTGTGTGTGTGTGTGTGTGTGTTATGCATTTGGCTGCGTATCTCTTTATGTACGCAGTGCTGATAATTTGTAAACTGGCAGCAAACCCATTAGCCTAAAGTCCAATTAAGCACATCAAGCGTTTAGATGAATCCAGACTACTTTCAAAAAGCGCAACTGACCGAGACTTTGAGTTAATCCATATATAAACACATATTTGATTGTCAAATAAATCAGGGTGTCCAACCGAATCGTATTTCGGTTCTTGTTTCAGTTACAGTTTTGACAAAAAATATCGTTTGTCGAAATGCGAAGCCGATTCTGAATTTGAATCTGTAATTTCTGGTTTCGGTTTGACACTCTAATTGGAGAAGTATTTGAAAGTTTACAAGAGTCATGCATCAGTATCAATTTCGCCAGCCACATGAAGTAGTTAAATATTTAAAAATATCGTTGCTATTTATCTTGACTGGATTCGTTTGTCCAGGCAAATATTGTAAAAACAAATAATTCAATGTGCAGTGTTGTGTGTGTGTGTGAGTGTCTGTGAGTGTCTGTGAGTGTCTGTGTATGTGTGTGTATGTGTACGTGTTTGTATGTGTGAATCCTTACACATTCAGCCAGCACTTGACACTCCACTCAAAGCTCAAGGATGCATTGTTGAAGAGGATAGCTTTGTTGACTGGTTAAATCTTGAAGCAGTATTCTGATATCCTAAACAGTACTTCACATAGAGTGAAAGCAACAGTCAACATTCATGTTCTGTAATTGAAGTAACTCCAACCCACTCCTCCCCACTGCATCAACGTGACACTTCTCATATGATGGTTTGAAGGCTCCGGCAGATGTCTGCTCTCACAACAGCATAACAATGTGATGCAAATGCAATTTGCTGCCGTTTACTTGAGTCATACAAAAAAAAGCGAGACTGAAACAATAACAGCAGCTGAACTCAAGTGTGTGTGTGTGTGTGTGTGTGTGTGTGTGTGTGTGTGTGTGTGTGTGTGTGTGTGTGTGTATGTGTGTGTGCTGCACATTTAGTGCACGACATTCATTTGCGCTCTAAGCTAAAAAATAATAAAATTTTATTATGCACTTAGTAGTTGCTCGGAGCATTTTGTTTTTTTTTTTGTTTTTTTGTTTTTACGCTAACGCTGAGTGTGATAGAAAAAATCGTGAATTCTGGATGAGAATTTCCATGGGAATGGGAATGGAAATGGGAATGGGAATCGGAGTGGATATGGCAATGGATTATGGCTTGGAATTGGGCTTGGGTGTTGATATGGCGATGGCATTGTGCATTGTGATAAGCTCATGAAACTGGAGCTGTATATGTATGATGTCAGCGATGTGTCTGCGTTATTTATGACACCAAGCTGCTGATGCTGAAGCTCATCAGGCGTAGCTTACAACACTTGCCCGGTTAAAGCAAATGAGCGCCTCGTGTTACGCATACGCCACATAGCACATGCACACACACCCTACAGTCGGATCTATATAGGATTAGAATTTGCCCTCACAGTGACATGGCAATTCAAATTACTCGTAAATATCATGTAACAAGCTGCTGGCTAACGAGAACACCGAACACTGAACATTGAACGCTGAACGCAGAGTCAAGTGCGGAGTCTGAGCTACAATGTTACCGGTTGGCAAAGTAATACTAATGGCTCCACTGTCTCTCTGGTCCATGATTGATGATGAATGATTGATGCATGATTTATGTGCTACCATCAAACAGCCATCGTTGTCGCTCAAAAAACCAACAAAAAAAAAAAAACCAAGAAAAAAAGAGCATGCAAAAAGTTGCCAATTGCAGGCGAAGGAGTAAAATGTGCTAAAGTGAAGACAGATTTTCACTGCTCTCAAATTGTTGAACCTGCAACTTATACATGTGTGTGTGTGTGTATGTGTGTGTGTGTGTGTGTGGGGGTGTCTGCTTGTTGTGTCATGTGATGCTTGGTTAGGCTGACAGCTTCTCGTTTCACACCGTAGTCTTGAGAGCAGCTTGCAACACACACACACAGACATGCATTTGAGATGATTGATATAGATATGCTTGTTAGTTTTGAATTTGTATGTGTTCAGTGTGTTGCATGTGGCATGTGTGGCAAGCTAAATACGTTGCGTGTATCGGACTAAGTTCAAGCTGAAGTTGACAAACATTCAAATGTATTTAACATGCATCAGTGTTAAGTGAACAGTTTTAGCTGTGGCTAATCCTTAATCCTTGATTGGCATTTCAATTTCCCAATAAGCAAGACAATTTCCAATTTGACACAGTTTTACATATTGATTGAATTATGTTTTGTTTTTTTTTTTTTGAAGCACTCTTTCGTTTTGCTAAATGGATTTTCAGATTATTCCGCATGGGTTTCTCTTCATTCTACTCGACATTCGTGTTGTTTTTTGTATTTGTATAGCTGCTATTTAGTTTGTAACCTTTTTTATAGCAACGTGTTGCCAACTGAGTCAAGATGTTTTCGCTTTTAAAATATATATGCACTTTAGTCGAGTCTTGCACAAGCCATGTTGTTTAAGCTTGGGATATTATAAAATTGCCAAGACTTTGAGTGCCCTGTAAGAATAAATGAAAAATGCATATTGTAGTACTTAAGAGCTGCTCGAACACATCTACACGTATTCCTGAGAATCTTAACTTATAATAGACTTTACAATCCGTTTGCATGCTTCTGCAATATTTCTCAAATTTTATCTATAACAGGTGCATATACAAATTAACACGTATACGTCACGTTGTGCGCCCCAGGGCGGAACTCTGTGCAGGTGTGCGTGTGTGCGTGAGTGTGTTGCAACTGAGCATATGCAATTTAATGGCTTTGTTGAGACCTTTCACCTTGTGCACCTTGCAGTTGCACAGTGGTGCAAGCCTCAATTTATTCACTTTATTATTATTTTTATTTATATAATTTTTATATATATTTCAATTTGCATTTGAAAATATAATTTGACTATCTTTTTTCATTTTGTCTCTCTCTCTCTCTCAGTCTATAACTCTTCTTCAGTCTCTCTTCTTAAGCTCTTAAATTTCTCAGTCTGATTGGTGTTTTTTGTGTCTTGTTTTGCTATTGCTTTTAGCCAATCCTTGCAGTAAATTTTGATTCGGATATATATTATGTTCTATATAGTATTTTTACTTTTCTTCATGCCAATTTGCGCTGATGAGCGCTGACTTGAGCTTCTAGCCAAGTTCTGAACTGTGAACTGTGTGTTGGCAACAAATAACAATTTACACACACACATGTATGAATGTGTGTTTACGTAAACTGATGCTGTAATTGAATTAAATGAAGGGCACAAACTCTTGGAACAGTTAATTGGAAACGATGCTTGATGCTTGCAGCAAGTATTTTATTTGTAGCAGACAGCCAAACAGCCAAAGATGCAAACAGCTTTGCGTCGTGCATATTAAATGTAGCGCATCAATATACAAAATTGACTTTAATGCCAGTTCCAGTCTATCAGTCAGTCAGTGAGTTGGTGAACCTGTCAAATGCAGTGTGCTAGTCAATTTTTGAGCTTAGCTGGAGTCGGAGTCTCTCTGATTGCTCTGGAAGACGTGCCTTTGGCACACACATTTCAAGCACTCTTCTCAGGAAAGCAAACGCAATGAAGTGCGCTCCACAGCCCAAAAGCAAACAGAGCCGCAGCTGGAGCTGGAGCTGGAGCCGAAGCCAAGAGGCGGCTTATGTCGCAAGAGCCCAGCCACCTGCAGCAATCACACACTCTACATGCCACATGCCACCGCCCACCCTTTTATCATTTGAGCGCGGCATTCGGACGGGCGCCAAAGTCAAGTGGCAGTCGCCCAAGTGGCGCCAGCCAGGCGTCATCTAGCCATCTAGCCACGAGGCATTTTTAAATCAAATCAAAGTCTGAAACGAAGCTCGAAATCCACTGGATGCTTCTAGTTTCTCGTTTCTATGCATTTCATCAACGATATTTTGATTCAATTATTGGCTGGCATATGTGCATTTCAAATTGCTACAGCAACACAATTGCCAAATCAGTAGAAGGGATGTGAACGAGATGAGATTTGCGGATAATTGAATAATTGGAATTCGATCAAGAGACTTAAGCAATTGAGCTAACATCAAGTGAATTTCACATGAATTGCTCAAATTGGCACAAATTTACATCATTAATTACTCTCTCAATTACCACACATATTATACTAAGAGCAAATATAGTTTCCAATTGAACAAAACAATTTAATTTATCTCAACTTTTTCACAGTTTTCCATTTTTATTTAACGCCAATTATTTGTATATCCTTATTATTTCTACTAAGATACACGTGTCCTTTCTTTTCAATTTATCTAGCACATTAGGTGACCCAGAAATAATTATTTAAACTGATTTTGACTTTTATAGTATGTCATCCTGCCTGTTCTGTTTTCCAATATGCCATCCTCTTAAAAATCAACTTATTTTTAACAAAATAAAAAGTGAACATTTTTCGATGATGGAGGACATGCGTGGCTTTTACAAAATATACCAATGACAATCAATTTTTATACAATTTAGCAATTTACCAAACCATTAACAATTTATCCAAGCAGTTGGCTTAAAACTTTCCTGCTGCGGCAGCAAAGAATGTGGCAACTTTTCCACTAACGTCAGCAATTTTAAGGCGAAAAATAAATTGTTAACATAAATCAAAACACTTTCAGTTTTCTCAGCTGCTTTTTATCTTGTGTGTCAAGCCATTAGAAATGCACGTTGACGTTTGACAGTTTCCCTTGCCCTTCCTCTTCCTCGTCTTCATTATACCCTCAACCCAATAAAATTGGGGAATGGGTATAACGATGTTGTGCAAAAGTATGTAACAGGAAAAAAGATCGATTTTTTTTTTGAGACTACAAATTTAATCAGAATTTTCGAGATAGAATCTAATTTTCAACTTTAAATGTAGCTTTAAAGATGGGCTGAAGCCATGATAAGAAAATCATTTTTTAATACTAAATCAGATGTTATGATTCCTGAAAGTTTTGACCCGTTCCTACAATCACTTTCTGAGGGTTATTATTTTACAATGAATTTTGAGTTTGAATCTCGTTTTCAGCTTTAATGTAGTATTCATCTAGGAGTAAAAAATTATTTTAAAAAAAACACTAAAATCATTTCCAGCCCCAAACAGTATATAATTAATCTTGAACAGCACCAAAGATGAGTCGATCTAGCCATTTGCGTCTGTTTTAACCTGCCCATCTCAGAGACTATGAGCGCTAAAGACTTCACACTTGGAATAGATATGCTCGTATATCGTATATATAATCTATATATTTATTGATAACTGTCCCCGCTTGTTTCTCGTAGTCAAGCTGTCTTGTCTACTACTACTACTACTTTCAATTTGTCGCTGTTGTGCGCTTGTTATAAAAACCAATGTCAAGCCACAAGTACAAAATCCCACCAATCACACACACACACACACACACACACACACACACACACACACACACACACACACACACACACACACACACACACACACACACACACACACACACACACACACACACACACACACACACACACACACACACAGGCAGGGAGATAGTACTGAGCACAATGACAGGCAGCATAACAAGAGAAATTATATGAGGAATGGCAAGAGACATCGTCACGCCCCTCTCCAAAGACTGGAGGAGATGGCATTCGATAAACATTATTATTGTACATGTTCGACAATTTTTCAAGAGTCGCTCGAGCGTGCCGGTATTTGATTGATTCAATGGCCATCAAGCTGCTTTTCAGCGGTGGCCAAGTGTTCTTCCTGTTTTTCTTGTTTTTCATGTTTTTCTTTACCTCGCCTTTGCCTTCGCCTTTGCCTTTGCCTTTGCCTTTACCTTCACCTTCACCTTTGCCTTTGCCTTCGCCGCACTGTTGCTGCACTGTTGAGAAAAATGTTCGACTTTCGGACATAACTGATGAAACGCCTCTCGAAATCGAACTTTGTTCGACATACAATCGAAAAGGATTCCGTTTCCGGTTCTGGTACGTAAAGTGTAAAGGTCCGCTGAATATTATGAATCGGTTCCAAATTTGTTTTCAGTTCCGTTTTGATGCCTTCTTTTTATTACCGGTACAAAATAGAAGCTTACAAAAATACATGTTGTTTTTGGAACTAAAAATTCAGATTCCGGTTAGTGGTTCTTAAAATAATGTTGAATTTCGGTTCCGGTTATCAAACTCAATCGGAATATTTCTGATTTCCATTCCGGCTCCAATTCTAATTATTATATCAAGCCGCATTAACAGCATCACTTTGATCAGTCTGTCATTTATTAATAAAAAAAACACAAAACCATAAATATAATTGACAATAACTTAAAATGAATAAATAGACTATGTGTAAAAAAAAATAGCATTTTTATTGAATCCAAAAAGGCCATTTCTAAACACTTCTATGAGAGAAGTTTTCAATTTTGATTGAATGCCAAATACTTTTGGATTTAAACACAAACCATACATTTATATAATCAACTTGGAGTAATACTTTCGAAATGTACTTTTAGCTGCAGAAAGTTATTTGGTTTTCCTATAGTGCACACGGCTGAAAGGCAAAATGGTTAGCTGTATAAATGACACAGCATTTTGTATTTGGCAGCTGTGCTGCAAAAGTGATTGATTTTTTTCCATTTGCTCAAGTGAGAGAGGGGCGAATGGGCACCCGCACCCCTGCCCCCCATTCTAACCACGACTTTTTACATTTAATTGCATTTAAAGTCACACAAGCGGAAACTTACTTCATTCAGTGGCATTATTCGGTTGCCACTTGAAATCCGTCAAGATTCAACCACACAAATTGCTCACACTCAACGAGAAATGCTTTTAACGCAATTTCACAGTCAGCTTTTTGGCAAGCTGCATTTTTAATTCGGCTTAATTCAATACAACAAGCTAACTATGCATTAAGCACAAACATTTACTAAGACTAATTTTTTTATTTATTCAATGTCAACTAAAGTCAGTGTAAATTAAAAATTACATTTTAAATTAAATTTAGATTAAGAAATAATATCTGCAATCTCGCCAATTAGGTTAATATTAGCAGTTAGACATGGACATACTTGAAGGCAACTTCGCCTAAGTGCTTAGATATTTTTAACTTATGTTGTCCACTTAAATTGACAAGTAGTTAAACAGCATTAGAATTTTATCTTCTTGTCAAATCGCTGATATGCTCCACTGTTTATAGTTCTGTTTTAATTGCAGCCACCGCCATATTTTTCAATTCTTTTTCAATTAATCGGCCATTTAATGCCATCAATTTATCAGTGTTCCACCTACGTGCCAAATGGAGGATACGTGTCGAAACCAAACGAAATACATATTTAAAGAAATTTGCATACACATACGTATCCAATGTGTCTACAGTTGGGGCCAAAATAATAATACTGCTGCTTCTCAATGCATTTCACAAAAATATGGTGAACAAATCGAGACCTCTTCTAACAAAAATATTTGGAAATTTGGGAAATCTAGAAATGCTTAAAATATACTCTTATTTTCCAAATTCTATACTTAGTGTAATACATCCAACATATCTTCAGTATTAACTGCTTGTATTTAAATAAAATTTTCATAATTTTGTAACTATATTTTAAGATTTTTTTTTTAACATTTTAAACAACATTACCACTTTACGACTATTACTTTGACCGCAGTGTAGTTATGCATGTGTAGAAATTCGTCACAAAACTGGCAAACCAATTTATTATAGAAATTTGAAAGATACGCCCAGCCAGAAACACTTTTTGGGCGCCTTTGCATTGGACATGTCCAGCTCATTAGCACTTCTGACCAGCTGCTTGTCCAGTGTCCAGTGTCTGGTTTGGTCTGGTCTGGCCTGTTGTGGTTTGGCTTGCTCTGATGCTGTTGATTGCTTTTTTGTGCGTGACTGACTTGAAGGAGTCGCCCTGGCAAGCAACTGAATTGATTAAGCTGTCCACATGTTTAAATGGCGGCCCATCCGTCCATATGCGCATTTTTCTCTGCATTTCTCTCTCTTTTGAAAACAATTATATTATACCATTTTAAGCGTATTTAATTCAAGATGTATTTCATACATTTTTGTAAATTTATCAGAAATATTTAATTCAATGCCTGAATAACCTGTATTCAATGTGTATAATTTAATATTTCACGCGTCTCTTATCAAATTTCAAGAATAATTGAAACAAGTAAGAGTGCTGCAGTCGAGTGAGCTCGACAATGATACACTCTAAACCCACTTGTTAAACGTATAATAATAATGTATTATAAAATTGCCCTTTAAATAGATTTGCACTCAAGTGCGAGCAGGTCCATAAGTGCACTCATTTCATATAGCAAACACAGACTGATCCTAACTCGCCTGAGATCAATATGCGAATATATTTTCAAGTATAACTTGGGTGATTCTTATCCAATCTTGATGAAATTTGTCTAGTTAATCCATGGGGTCGGAGATGCGCCCATCTGATTGTTACGCACATTTGCACAAAACCATTATACCCTTTTTATCCATGTTCAATGGGTTCGGGGTATAAAAATATTCAGAAAATATTTGCAGCAGCAGATGGGTAAAGTAAACTTGAAATAAATTTATGCTGAAAACATATGTATATTTCAGATCGAACAGATGTCGAATGTCGACACTCGCAGTTGGGTCATAAATATGTGGATTTAACATTTTGGTATCTTTATTGCTTTATTAGCTCACATTTGCGGGCACATTTCGCATCTACTTAGCGAACCTCCCCTCCAGAGAGGGCTGGGCGATTTCCATTAGCAGGCACTCAACTCAAATACACGATCTATGTGCATATGCTAAATATTACACACACACTTACACAGACTCGCAACAGTCAATTTGCACGGCCATTCGGTGAAAGAGTCGAATAAATTTATTATAATCAAGTGAAAATGAATGAAACGACGATGGCAACCACATATAAATAGTCGTACTCGTGGCCTACTTTCAGGGCTGTAATGCTGGGGATGGGGAGTAGCCATCGAGCTGAGACTGAGAGGCGTCAGGCATATGTGAGTGCTTCGATTAATGAGTGACACGCCCCGCACTTCGCGACACTCGATCATAAAAAGCATAATGGGCATCCATCCATGCGATGCGCATAAAATCACAGCCAGACTCATTTTTAGTAGTATAATAAGCACAACAACAATAACAATGTATATGTAAATATGATTGTGTGTGTGTGTGTGTGGTGGGGGGGGGGGGGGTTGTGGGGGATGTGTGTACAGGAATACATATGTGTATATTACACACATGCACATACATATATACACATAAATGTGGAAAGGTTTTTGCGATGATGCTCGCATTATAAAATACCAAAATTCAGCTGGTTGTTATTTTATTTTACCTTAATATATACAGATACATATATGCATAAATATGTATTGTGTATATGAATAAGTAATTGTTCAATTAGGGGCATACAATGAATTAAAACAAAGAAATATCCTTGCCCTCTCTATACAATTAGTATTTAACTTTTCCTCAACTCTCTGCTGCAAAAGGGCAATTCGAATTTGTAATTTTGCTAGTCTTGTGTATCGCTGTAGAAGGTATTTAAATTTTGTCGTCGCTTTAATATATATATTCTTGATAATCATCAGTAGCCGAGTCGATATATAGTCGATGTTCTTATGTTCAATCCACCTGTCTGTTTATGTTTCACAGCTATCTCGTTGAAACTTGGCAGATATCCGACTGAATACTATACTATATATACATATATCATATATAGCTGTCCTGGAAAGAATCACTCAAATGAAAAAACTTAATTGTACACAAAATATACAAATACAGCTTATTGAGTGTCTCACATTTGGCCTTAAAATTATCATCATCGCAGCACGTAGCTAAAATCGGTGGAAGAATGAAAGCCAGCGAAAAAGTTGTGGCATGCAGTGTGGCATCCATACACAACCATATCACACTCTCTGATACAAATGTGGAATAATTTATACAAAAAAAAATATATATATAAATATTATAATTATATTTGAAGATATTAGATGTGTGAGCAGTTTGTTTTTATTCTTTGACGTGCCTCAGATAACATTTTTAATTTGTGTTTTGTTTTTTCTGGTAACTTTGCCTTTCCAATTCTCGCCAGTATTGCTTCTAATTCAAATGCTTTCAATGTGTTTCCGCTTTCCACTTTTGATGCAAATTTCCTGGTATTCTGATTTTATATTCCTTTTAAATATGTAAACTTAAATTTAAAATTTAAATTGATATCCCTTCTCGCTACTCCCTCGTGTCTCGCTTCAGCTCTTCCTTTGCATAGGCCATGGCACTTTAACTGTCCACTCTTGGCCTAATTTATTGTCCTCTCCTATGCCATTTATGAACGTTTCTTTTAGTTTATTCTTTTTAACATTTTGCTTTTGCTTTACTCTCCTTCACGTATGCAATTTAATATAATTTCCGTGCACTTTTCGCTTTGACTCCGGACCAGGTTCACAAAGTGATATACTTTATTGTATACATCGGGGAATATCTGAGAAAGCTTATGCTCAACAATCCTCCCCCCTCCAACACAAACCCCGTACCCCGGAGCTGTCTGCGGCTCATTTGCAATGCCATTTGACATGCTTAAGTTCAATGCGTTGCAAGTTGTCATTCATGCAAGTGTCCCTTGCCAAACTAGTATGCACTCCTATTTGCTCTCATATTTAATACAAATAAAAGAACTTTAACCGGACCGGAATAAAGCCAATTCATTTGACTTATCTCCAAAATAGATAGCATGGATGAAGCATAAAATGTCGCGATGCTTGAACATGTGTCACAAACTCGCCTCGTCTCATAACTTACAACATTGTTGTCGTCATTATTGCTGTAAAGGCAAACACACGGCGAAAACACAAACTAAAGTAGCAACAAAAAAAAAGAAATCCGAAACTTTAACCGAACAATCAGAGTGTGAGAGAAAGCGAGAGAGATAACGAGAGAAAGAGAGAGGGAAAATGGTTGACTGTTGGAAAATTGCGAAACATTTTGAAACGTGACAACGCCTTGAAATTTTGCCAAACGATTGCGGCACCTCAATTTGCGGCAGGTGCTGCACAACTTCAACTTTTGGGCTGCGGGATTTTTTTTTTTTTTTTTTTGAGTCGGTTGCCATTCGCAAAATCACAAAAGCCAAGTGCACAAAATTGTTTGCAGCACATTTTTCTATGTTAGCTGGTGGCACGTGTGGCAAACGGTCTATGGCTGTATGCACGTGTGTGCGTGTGAAACATTTCGTACCCAAAAGCCAATAGTTCAACCCGAATAGAACCCGAGCTTGGGCACATTCATGCAACTGGCATTGCCACGCAACGAAGAAGCCAACACGCTCCTCATTTCCAAGTGGCATTCATATCCAACATGACTTGCCGGACGCATGACGAAATAATTCCATACACGCAGCCCATAAGCGCTCGTGACCCAAATTGACACCGTCCATTTGAGCCCCATGCTCAGGCACATTTTTAGATACAATTTGCTTTTTATTTTGTATATTTTCAACTAACTTACAGTCAAAAAACGGTTTAGAAAGGCTTAAATTATGATTGCAATTGCGATAAGGTCACAGTCTCACTTTTAGCCAGACCTATAAGCGGCTTAAAGAAGTCTTAGCAGTATATAAAATGTGTATAAATTATGTTTAATTAAAGCTAAGTTTTAGGGATAAAAAACCCAATAACATTTAAAGAATGTTGCGTAGTAAACGATTTAAAAGAAACTTGTTTAATATTTTGGGGACCTCTTTTATAATTTAATGTGTTTAAAGTGTTTTTTATTCATTTCTTTTTTGTACCCGAACAAATTTACAAAATAAAAACGTTGAAAATAAAGTTTGAACTATAAAGATAGCATAATAAGAAAAGTAATTAAAAAAACAGAAATTTAAATATAAATATTATGTTGGCTTTTAAAATAAAGTTAACGGAAGTTCATGAATGTGTTAAACAATTATATATAAATATAGCTTTAATATCACTTTTAATAATAAAGTGAATGTAAGCAAATTAATTTTAAAAATTATATACATATATATATAAATCATACAGATTTTATCACAGAGGACTACACTTAAAATATATATTCCAGTTGTAAGAAATTATGTTGTGGAAATTATTTCAAAATATTCAGACACATTTTGCAGAAGAAGCCACAACAATCAATGCTTACTTACAATGTTTGTCAGGTGCTGACTGGAGTCACATAAACATGCTACACACACACACACTCACATATATGTATATATGCACACACATACACAAGTGGCAACGTTGGTGTGCATCACGTGCCAGGCATGTTTCATATGGATAACGAAATCAAGGCAGGCATAACAATTTCTGGCTGGGCATCAAACATTAAAAAGTCCTTGCACTTGCTTAACTCAACTCGGCTTTCTTCTGGAGGAGGACAACTAATGAGTCGAACAAACAGTTAATCAGCACATACAGCAGATTGATACCTTTATTGTTGCCACAATGCAACATGCAACAACAACAGCTTTGAAGACAATATATCACTTAGAGTTAACTGCATCCACGTGGCGTATGCGCATTGTTGACACTTTTTACGGACCAAATGCAATTATTGTGGCATGGCTCTTGTTTTCTTGCCAATGGCTGTGAATGATTTAGTTGAACGTGTGTCTACACACAGAAAAAAAACTGTTGAACATTTTTTCTGGTTTTCACAAATATATACTAAATATGAGAAAAAATAAATTTGTTAAAATTAGCACAGCTTTTAAATTTCTCATTTTAAAAAAGTACTTTAAAACATTCAGCAAGAAGTAATAAATTAATTTCAACGCGATTCGTTTACTGAGCATAGTAAAAAATAAAACCATTGTGATTTTTTGAAAATTTCTTCTAATTTATTCCATTTCTTAAGATATAAAGTTCTTATTTAAAGAAATAAAATACTTTATATACTTTTCTGCGTGTAGTAAATATGATTGAAGCACGGTGCCTAAAGACGCACACGTGTATTCAATCAAGCATTTGTCAGGGCCACGTCCTTGGGTGATGTCAGAGCGGCTTTTAGTGGCCAACCAACCAAATCAGTTAAGGGACGAACAACATTTGTATGCAAACAAATTCCGCAACGGGCCACATTTAAGTTGAGGGCAATGGAACAAACTCGAATCAAATTCAATTCGGCCGGCAAACAAATCTCTTGGGTAACTGCGTCATCAAATAATCGAAAATGAACCGGTGGATGTTGTTGATGCTGCTGCTGCTGATGTTGATGATGACCCATTTTTCATATTAATTTTTGTTTTTTGTGGGCGTGGCAGGCATAACGCAGCTTAGCCCAGTTTTTCATTATATTCCCATTCGCTGAACTCTATTATTCATTTATGCACTGCAGAAAGCGCGTCAATAAGAATTTTCGCCCTCATTAAGTTTTATTACATGCTTTCCGAACAGGAAGAGGGCCTTTATTGTGTGTGTGTGTGTGTGTGTATGTTAGTGTGTGTTTGGCAATTAAGTTCAACCGCGTGTTAACGAAAACCGCAACAAGCTTGGCTTTACCAAGGGTTTGGCAAATGAGTCTCCGCAGGGCAGAGGCCAAATCGACAGGAAACACAATAATTATGATGCTATGTTGGTGTTGGTTGTTCATAATAATGATATTCTTGTTATTGTTATTGCTTTTGTTAATATTGTTGCAGTTGTTGTAGTTGTAGTTGTATTTGTTGCAGCTGTAGCCGAATTAATTCCATTTTATACTTGCGGTCGGCTGCCTGCCATTTATGTGGCAGCAACTAATTAATATGCACAGAGACATTTGATTAAGTCTCACACCATGGCCAAGTTAGTGTACCTAAGTGCCATGTCATTCAAAATTAATTAAACAAATAAAGCACACACGCAAAAAACACAATTATACACAGAATTTGCATTTCTACTTTTTAGAAATTGAATTAAATATGGTTATTTTTTATTTATATATTTTTTTTTTTATTTATACTGAAAGTAGTTACAAACTCCACTAAACAACAAAATATATTTCTTAATAATTGATAAGATTTCTGAAACATAGAAAAAGACCCATCAAATTAAAAAAAAAATATTTGTGAAAATCAGAAAATTTTTGTAAACTTCTGTTTGACTTTTTTTCCTGAGTGCAATATGTATGAGTGATAAGTGAGATATGGCATCTTAACCGACTTATGGCATTCTCACACCGATAATTATAGCTTGAAGTGCAATTCAGTCACGTCCACTGAGAATTAACTTCTGTTGCCAGCAGAACAATCCATCCTTTGTCACTCTACACACTTTGTAACGAGTATTTATTGAGTGGAGTCTGAATTGTAGTTTCTTGGCAAGATTTCAATTTTGGAACTGGCAATTTCATTTGAGCCACAATAGCTAAAAAAAAAAAATAAAAAACTAAAACTTAAATCAAACAGCAAGCGACAGTCTCGTAAAAACCACACAACAAACTGAAATGTGTTTTTTTATAGGAATTGTGAAAAACCCATTAAAGAACTATACGACTTGTATTGTTGAAAAGCATATACATCGAGCAATCAAAAATCTTTAGATTGTATGCAATATGCATGCAGATGCAAATTCATCTCATGTCCATATATATATATGAGTACATTCTGCTCGATGGCATCCGCAGCTGTTAATTCAGAATCAGAAACAGAACGAATCGATGACATATTCAAATATTAAACGGCAGGATGAAGGGGAGGCTGAATGGGGGGTAAATGCGGAAAATGAATCAGTAACAGCGACTGACAAACAACTAAATAAAATGGAAAACTGTAAAAACCGGTTAACATGGAAATGAAACCCTTGCAGAATATAGCTGGCTCCAGTTGCACCTGCTGAAGATTTAATTGATAAATCAAATACTGCATTATGTAACGCTTATCAAACGAGTGCATTCACTCAAGTCGAGTGCATGAGGAATACCCAAAATGCTGGATAATTCGATTAAGGCTGCGCAAATAAATATAAATCCAAATGAAAGGTCAACGAGATGCTAGATTAATTCAGCGAGCAAATATTGCGTATACGTCTGATGGGCTGATGGGCTGTTGGGCAGCAATCAATTAATCAAACTGTCAATTAGTTGAGTGAAATCAACGCAAGGCTCTTGATTAAATATTCATCAGCAAAATAATGAATAAAAGCAAATCATTAACATATTATGAGAAGAACAAAATAACAGAAAATAGAGTATGAGACGAGGAGCATGAGTAAAATGAAAGAACAGCATAGGACGAAGATTGCGTATCCTTGTGGAATGAAGTCGCCTTCAATGCGTAACAAACTACTCGACAAATGTGTAATACCCTCGATAAAAAAGCAGCATGGAGCAGTCTGCAAAAAAAAAACAAAACAATTAAATTGCAAGAGACGAAACGCAGCTTGACGCACTAAATAAACAAGTTCAGCGAACAGAACATAAATGGACACGATTCAGTAGCTGGAAAGGGAGAAAGAGAGAGAGAGCGAGAGAGAGAGAGAGAGAGAGAGGGAAAGAAATCTGTCCTCGCGGCTGCTTAACGAAATATGCAAATTGCCCATGAGTATGCCGGAGACAGCAACAGAGACAGCAATAGACACAGAGACAGAGACAGAGACATTGGCAGGCGAGCAAACAGCATTTCGCAATTAGTGCAACTGTCAACACAGGGAGACACAGCCCAGCACAGTATGCCTTCCAGTCTTGTAAGCTACATGTACCCCATGCCACTGCTGCTGCTGCTGTTACTGCTGCTACTGCTACTGCTACCAGAACAGCTACTCGGACTCATATGTGTGACCAATGCAAGGCCAGATGTCTGCGCCATCTTCCAGTCGAGTGTCAGCCACCGGCTGCTTGTTGCCTATCAACGCCCATCATGTGGTCCAAAGTGGCAACCAAGTTGTGTTGTGGCGCCACCACTTGGTGTCACCGCTGCCCGTGGCAGAGTTTGAGAGCCGCAACAGTCGCCTCGCATAACTGCTTAGCCAGCAACACCTCAGGCACTTGAGCTGTTGCATTATATAACTCACATATCTCTCTATATATATATATATATACACCCATATACACACACATACACACACACACATACACACGCACACATACACACATGCATATAAATGTTCAAGGCAAATAACAATTTTGCTTCCCAAAACGGGTAAAATATCTTGGCTATCTCAGAGACTACAAAGAGTGGAAACTAAGTCACTTATCGATGGCTGCGAATATGGAAACAAGTTGATTTGAAATAGCAATAAAAACAATTCTAAAAAAATTGCCTTCCAGTTTATGTACATATATATGTATATATTTATATATATATATATTTATACTATATCCTTACAATTGTGTATTTTATGGCTATCGGAAAGCGATGCTTATTGGTATTCGTGTATCGTGTCAGTTATCGATAACATTAAATAGACTTGATTAAGAAACTGTCTCAAACTTCCTAAGAATTTGTGTTTAAGAACCTTCGTCTTCGAAGCATCCAAGTTATATCACATTTCAATCGAGCTTTTGGGTAATCTTTGGGGAAACTGGAGAGAAACACGATTACGGAACATACACATGCGATTAGCACGTGATTTCATTACTCGTATTCGAATTTATTAGCCAGCAAAAAAGGAAGCAAAAAAAAAACAAAAACAAAAAAAAACAAAGTCATTCGCTGCTTATTTTTATGACGACCTGTCATGATTAATTTGGCTTTATGCTTCTAACGAGAACAGGACGACAATAAATAAAACTGCCTGCTGCTCGACTGCTCAACTGCTCAACAGCTCAGCTGTTCTCTTGTGTATCTGTGCTTTGCAGGTAAGGATACCAAGCATTGTCCTCTCCATAATTTAACCCCCAGCCACCGCCCCCCGCTCCGCTCACAACTCAGAGCCTAGAACAATTTCACGCTGTGTGCGCGCCCAAAGCCTTTGTCGAGTATGTTTGTGGGATGTGTGGGGCAAATGAAAGCAAGTAGCCAAGACCAAAATGAGCACAAGGATGAGGACAAGGACGATAATGAGTGCTAGTAAGGGAAAGAAAATGAGACAGCGAGAAAGAGAGAGAGATAGATAGAGAGAGAGAGAAAGAGGGGGGTGAGAAGATGTGAATAGGTCTGAGCCAAGTTGCAAAAGTAAAAGGAGCTGATGAAAGAACACAAAACTCTAATTGAATTTCATACGTGTGTGTTTGTGTGTGTGCTTAAGAGTGTTAGTATGTTACCAACACTTTGAAAAACATTCAAATGCATTTAAGCCTATTCAGTTTAAGTTTAATCTGAACAAAGCTGCGAAAGCACTCAGAAAACAACAAAAATAATCATTGAAGAAATGTTGTTTTAAGATAAGGAAACACTTTAAATATAATTCTTATCGATCGCAATGTACATGTAAAAAAAAAAACTTGTATTGAGAACACAAGAAAAACCAAGCACTAAATGCCTTAAAGCAAAAAACAAAACTTGGTTGCAAATTAAGTGAAATTGTTCGAAATAGTGTTGCATAGTGGCAGGCGCAGCTGAACTCTGTGCAACCAAAACAAAACCTAACAACTGAAAAAAAATCGAAAAGAAAACAAAACAAACAAAAAAAAACTGAAACTCAATTAAAATGTGCTGCACATTTGGCTACAGCATAATACCAACAAAAAAAGGCATGGTATGAACACATACACACACACACACACACACACAGACATTTCAAGAGTCGCAAAAACATTTTAAATACATTTTAAATGGCTGCATGCAGCATGTAGCATTAAGCATGCCTCCCCCGCAGCCCCAACAAAATATAAATAATAAACTTTTCACATTCTTCGCAAGTCGAAAATTGTGCGGCAAAAACTTCAAGTTTAAGCTGTCCATCATAACAATAACCATAATAATAATGATGAATAAAATATTTGAGCGCAAAAGCGAAATGAAATAATTATTAAAAGCCGCCGGCAAGCGAACAGGCACCGTTGCTCCAGCCAACTGTGGCCTACAAACCTATATACATATATATATATATATATATATATATATATATATATATATAGATAAGTGTGTATGATCTATATTGTAAAGTACATATTTAAATATATATATTTGCCTAGGCTCGTTACGCAACCTGGCAGTTGATAATAGACGCTTATTATTCAAGTGCGCCGCCAGCTGCGTCTCCGGCAACGTTGCAGGTGCCACAACGTCAAAAAATAAAATCCCGGAGTCAAAGCTAGTCCCAAAAGCATTTTGTTAAGTTAATAAGTGAGGCAAGTTGGTTAGCCAACGGGAAACGAGCTGGGCGGGCACAATGGAATTACTCTCTGACTGTGGCTATGGTGCTGGTGGTGATGGTGGTGCTGCTGCTGGCTGTGGTTGTGCCTTATGCCGCCGCGGGCGCCTCACGCATGCTTAGCTGTATACACAAACAAGCAAGCAAGCAACCATGTTGCATGAGGAGAAGTTGCCAGTTTGCCAGCTTAGGTTTGCCTAATCAACTGGCGCTTATGTATTTAACTTTGGTTTCACATTCGCCCAACAAGCACAAGCGATGTCCTTAAGCCATGATAACTCTGACAGTGATGGACGTTATATGTGTCCTTAGTCGTGAGTCGTGCGTGATGAGTCGTGAGTCGTGTGTTATCAGTTGGGGAATTATATATGGTCAAAGTATGAGCAACCATGCTATATATCTCTCGATCTCTATGTCTCTCTGCCTATCTCTATCTCT
The DNA here is from genome assembly GCA_035042385.1 of Drosophila engyochracea. Classification (NCBI taxonomy): domain Eukaryota; kingdom Metazoa; phylum Arthropoda; class Insecta; order Diptera; family Drosophilidae; genus Drosophila; species Drosophila engyochracea. Next base: position 4,695,746 of record JAWNLK010000167.1, read on the forward strand.
ATGTCTATGTCAGCATCTCTAACTCTATATCTATATGCATATATATTTGTAAATATAAATATATATATATGTATATATATGTTTTTATTTCCAAGTCTGTCTCTATCTCTATCACCTTCTCTATGTCAATATCTTTCTCTCTCTCTCTTTGTCGATCAATGTCTCATTGTATTTATCTCTATTTCTTTATTTAATTTAATTTCATTTATTTTCCAAATTTCAACTAAGACTACATATTCGCATCGAATAATAAATATTATTAATTAATATTCAATAAATATTATTATTAAATAAACTTTCTTTTTTTTTGCTATTTATTGAAGCTTAAACATGGCTTGCAATATATGTAAAACAAAAAATCGCTTTTGCGTTCAGCTCGAATATATATATATTGAATCACATTTGCATTTGGTTGAATCTTAATTAAATAACATTAATTAATTTCAGTTAACCAGAATGTCAATGAAAAATTAAATATTTGACTCAATTGATGCGGCAATTTATTGCTTTTTATCGCCAGGCATATTTACAAATGCAACACAAATGTGGCTCATGAAGCATTTCAAATCACGTGCACATCGGCAAGCAAAATTGTGATGTTCATAAAAATTTGCCAGAATTTTGTGAGAATGCTTGCGTATAAAGTTGGAGAACGCATTCTCTGTTAAACACAAAAACTTTAAGGCCGACTGTACATAGAACCCAACCTCCCCGCTTGCCCCCGCTTGGGAGCAGAGCAACCCAAGCATTCAGCACGTTGGCAAAGGCAACGCGGCAAAAGGCATAATTTTGCTTTTCATTTTCATTTTTGCGTTGCGTTTAATGTGGAAACTTACTCATGTAAATGAAAAACGCAGGTGGTAAAACTTTTTGCTTAACTGAAAGCCGGCCAAGCCACTAACACACAAACACACACACACACAAAAGAACACACATATGCTATATATATAAATATATATATATATATATATATATTGACACTTGTATTTTCATGATACACACTTTTTGAAAACACTCAGCTTTAAGTTGAGCACAGTCGTCGACTCGGTCCATAAATTAACTTGGTTGCCTAGTTTTTCTATTCCTTTTTTCTGTTTTTTTAATATATACTCCTGCAAAGGATATTCTGACTTTGTGCTGAACTTTGTAAGGCATCGAAAGAGCCATTGATTATGTAGATTGTATTCTTAACCAACTTCACTAGCCGAGTCGAGTCGATATTGGCAAGTTCGTCTGCCTGTCTAGTCCCTCATGCGGATCGGTCTACTATATCATATAGCTCTCATTAGTCAAAAGTTGAGTTTTATTTATTTTATTATATTCTTATTATATTACTCATATTTATGTGTGTTACTTAGATAGGAACAGTCTATGGTTATCCTTATATTTGCCAGTGAAAGGGTGTATAATCTTCGGCATGGCTAAGATGTCTTTTTGTTTTATATCTTGTTTCATTTGTTTTTGGGGTGCTTCATTTTCTATGCGCATTCATTTAATTGCTGCTACACAATGTACATATGTACTTATGTATATAATTATACATATGCATGTACATACGTGTGTATATATACATATATATATATATGTATTTATGCATACAGTCACACACTATGGAAACGGCTGAGAGTATAAAAATCAAGAGATTCTTGTCATAAAGTATAAAGCATTATTTATGTTTATTTTTTATTTTTGTGGAGCGAATTGCGCTATAAACTGGAAAACTTTTATGAGCGCTTATAAAAAGCAATAAGAAATATTTTCTTAAATTCAAGATCATATCACAAATTTTGATCTCAAACCGAATCGATAAACTATAAAGGTTACGCCAAAAATTATGAAGTGCATCCATATGTGGATAAATGGATAAATTATTCTAGTTAAATTATGGGTTAAGAGTTATTATCATAAAGTGAAAATAAAATTTAAATTTAAGTGATTTTATTGCAAATAAGATTGGATTCCCCAAATACATCTTTCAAGGGATAAATCATAATTAAAGCTCATTGGGGCTTAATTTAGTCGAAATGAATTAATTCCCATCGAAATATATTACCAGTAATTACTTGCGTGTGTGTGTATGTGTGTGTGTGTGTGTGTGTGTGTGTGTGTGTGTGTGTGTGTGTCTGTATCTGAGTGAAAATACCAAAACATACACACACACACTGAAACAATTGCTTCAATGGCTGTTCATAGAATATGCCTAAAACTGTCAGCTTTCCCTCTCTTTCCCTCTCTCTCTCTCTCTCTCTCTCTCTCTCTCTGTGTCTTTATTGTTCACCTGTGTTTTAGTTGGTAATGCGTGCTTTGTGGCAATGTTGAACAAAAGCTTAAAACTGCGGCCATATCGAAAATGTGGCCAGTGAAAATCGGGTCGAAAGGACCAGAGTCAGAGTCAGCTCGACTGCATGATACCCTGAACACAGCACTTAGAACAGTTGCTAAGCCAAAACATAATTTATTTCTGGTATATATTAAAAAATAACTTTGATGTATTCATTGCTGTTGCCAAAATGGATTATGTCTGCATCTAATCAAAAATAGATAATGTTGTAACGGCAATTTTTTTAGCCCAACATGATTTATGCCATATTTAATGGCAATAGGATGTCAAAAACAATGGCCAAATAACAGTTATTGTTGCTGCTTTTGCTGCGTGTGCCTGCATGCTGATTTCCGTTTCCTGTTTACGAGCATGCACACAGCCACACACACACAGACACAGACGCCCACACAGTCACACACACAGACACACACACAGACACACACACAGACACACACGCTAAGAAACAATTTAAGCTGCGTTGCGTGTAAATATGCAGAAACACTTCTCGCATATGAAATCGCCATTTTTATGGCATACATTTTTAATAAACTCGGTAGCTCCATTTGCCAGACCTCGTTGTCCATTGCAATACGACAGTTATCAAATGCACACACACACACACACATAGAGAGTGAGAGAAAGAGAGAGATAGAGTGAGAGAGAGAGAGAGAGAGACGTGCACGTGCTCATCGATGAACATAAATGAGAATAAGCATGGCTGGGTCAGTCTCGGTTAGCTGAATATCTCCGTATCTGTATCTGTATCTGTAGCTGTATCTGTATCTGTATCTGTAGCTGTATCTTGAGGCTGCGCCCAATAGACACCGGCACACAGCGATATCTACCAGCTGCCTCAGTCTATTTTACAGGGTGTTTATTTATAATTATGTGTACATATCTGAATGCTCACGAAAACGGATTATCGCTTATATATTTATTATATATTTATTTATATTTATTATATATTTATTTATATTTATATATATTCAAAATGTTATTTTATATGTCAAATCATATTCCAGCTTGTAGTAGTTTAGTAGTGATTCTAAATTGCAAAATTGCTATTTCGATTCCTGTTTGACAAACTACTTTATAGAATACAAAACTTAATGATTTACTGGCCCAAAATGATAACAAAAAAAGAAAAATAAAAACTACGATGACAGTCAGATATAAATCTTGGCACCGTTTAGTTTAAGTTTCAAGTAATACTTGTCTCAAAATAAATCTAAAAAAAAGTCATAGAAAATATTATATAAGTTTGTCATCGAAATCAAATCAATCAAATCAAATCAAATCGTTTCAATTGTAATTTACTTTCGCTTATTGCATCAATTATGCAATCAAGATTCGATTACCTTGCGAGTTCATTAACATTGTTTCAAAATAACACCCTGTTTCAAGGCTGAAGCTGAGGGAATTACAGATGGTATTTCTAATACGCACTCAACTGCTTTTCAGATGCTTTGTTCTTGTTATTTTGTATGTCGACTGTCGTTACAATTATTGTAAATCAACCGAAAGCCGCCAACCGTTACCAAAAGCACCTCAAAAATAAAAATACAACAATAAAAATAAAAATAAAATAGAAATAAAGCGAAATGTTTTTGGCCAAGTAGATTGTGTTGTTGTCTCAGCTTCGATGCTTGGGTGTTGATTTCACATTAATTTTGCAGCATTTTACCGCCGATGTGGCAATGACACTTACAACACACACAAGAACACACTCGTAACTCGTACACACAGAGAAAGCAAACAATAAAATTACCGAATGGGCAAAAAAGAAAGTGAAAAGCATACAGATAAAAAGAAAAAAACATATGTTCTGAATTAAGGAAATTACAAACGGCAGCTGCAAATTATTTGGTTTTGTTCGAAAACCCTTTTTTGACTTTCCGAAAACTCAGGGAAAATATACGATTTATTCCGGGTCAGGTACGTAAAGCGTAAATATTTCGGTAAAGATTTTTAATATTTTTTTGGGTAATCTATATGGACTAATAATATCAGTAACTTTGACTGTTTCTTAAAAAAAAAACATTGAATTTCGATTCCGGTTCTCAATTCTGTCAATCGGTAAAAATGAAGTTTCAATTTGACAATCTTTATTCCAGTGAAATTTGACTGAATTCGATTACAATTTCTGATTCGAGCAAATGAAGAAATTGCTTAAAATTTCAGATGCTAATGAAATAAAATTTGTTAAGTTATTATTAAATATTTCCACTCATTTATTGTGACTGTGTGTTTCTCTGAGTGTAGCCAGTTAAAGAAAAAAGCTGTCAGATGTAAATACGCACTCGACTTTGACTTGAATAATTTATGTGTTGTGTGTAATTGGAGGTGGTTGGTCTGAACAAATACTTGCTGACTGGCTCAGTCTTAAGTGATTTTGCTCCTTTCCGTATGGATGGTCGTTGCGGCTACGCAACACTTGTTGTGGCTGCCGCATTTGACATGTGGCACAAGTGGAGCAGAACTCGGACAAAAGTTGCCACAAAGCTCTGCACAGCTTGCAATCCTTAAGGATTCTATCTATTTGGTTAAGCTTAAGGCTTAACTTGAGCCAAACAAAGCTTTGGCAAGCTTCTGAAAAGCTTTGGCAAACTTGTGAAAAGCTTTGGTAAGCTCTACACACATTTACTTGAAATGTGCTCAACTCTTGAAGTGTTGATCAAAAAATCCTTTGGTTTGTTTTTGCGAACGAAACCATTTTGGAAAAGCTTTAGCCCTATAATCGTATCAAGCTCATAATGCTATTCGTTTTTAACTGGGAACTACAGCTTTGTTACATTTTTATGAAATCTTTAAAAAAATTAGTCCTATTTAATAGAAATGTAAAAAATGCATACTTTCTTAAAAAAATTAATTCTAAGTGTAAGTAATAATATTTAATAGCAACTGAAAGAGCTTACATTTAATTAATTTCATAAATTGCAAATTAAGTTAAGTTATATCCCAACTGTGAAAAAGCAAGTTGGTATTTCAACTGATAAACTACAGCTTTTATTTCAAACATAAACCAAGAGTCAAAGAAAGCTATGCAGAAGCTTGCACAAAACAGCTGATTAACATTATTTGTATGTGTGTGTGTTACTTTTTCAATGTGTGTGTGTGCGTGTGTGTGCGTGTGTGTGTGTGCGTGTGTGCGTGTGTGTGTGTGTGTGTGTGATGAAATGTAAACAATAACAACAAGGATGGCAACGAAAGCGTCCCTAGTTACTTTGCCATGCAGTCGTCTGTCGGGCTGTCGCAACCTACACACACATGCACACACACCTGCACACTTGCACACACACACACACAGATACATACACATACAGGGCACACACATACGCAGACGCAGATTTCCAGTTAAGCGCCTGTTTCAATTCAGTTTGATTCAGTTTCACTTTCAGTCGTCGCTTGACTTCCGCACGGAAGCGTTCGTTGCGTTCTCCTCTCTCTCTGTCTGTCTCTGAACTCTCTCTCTCTCTCTTTCTCCTCACGTTCCGTGGTTTTTTTGTTTTGTTTTTTTGGTTTTTTTTTTTTGGTTTTCCTCTTGTTGTTATCGGTGTGCAGAGCAAAACAAAATACATATTTATATTCAAGTTTGTTGAGAAGTTTCCATCAGAAAATGTTATCATAAGCAAAAAAAAAAAAACGGGCTAACAAAAATAAAGAAAAAAATATCAAAGTGGCAAAATGTTCAAAATAAATAACAAAGTCGTCGCTTGGAAATTGGGCTGAAAGGAAAATGCTCATTTTCCTGCTGCCAAGTTGTTGTTGTTGTTGTTGTTAGCGTTGAACAGCTGTTGTTGCTGTTATTGTTACATTTACTGTTATTATTATTATTATTATAATTGTTGTGCACATGTGTATGTGTGTGGGTGTGTGTGTGGGGTGTGTGTGTGGGTGTGTGTGTGCATGGAAATTAAAAGTTACGCCATTTATGCCGCCTTCTCTCAAAGTAAAACAATGAACACAAAACCATTGGGCAACAAATTAATGAAAACAACTATGCGTGTGTGTGTGTGCTGTGTGCGAGTGTGTGTGTGTGTGCTGTGTGTGAGTGTGTGTGTGTGTGTGTGTGTGTGTGTGTGCAAATACAAATCTATTAAAACATTTTTAATTTGTGTCCCAAGACGACGACAGCAATAAAGTCTGCAAACTGTGTCAAATGTGCAGCAAGCAGCAGCAGCTGTTTCAAATGCAGCTATATATATATATATATATATATATAGTACACACACACACACACACACACACATACACACACACACTGCTCGCAGCTACCACAAGAGGAGGCAGCTAAGAGTTGCCATTGCCTTTGTTTTCATCCTGTCCGTCCGAGCAGCGAACTTGGCTGCCTCCGCATTTGTTTACACACACAGCTCCAGGCTGCCTTTGCATGTGTGTGTGTGTTGTTTGCTGCTGTTGCAAGTACATATATCGGTCTGTGTCTATAGACTTTGATGTATATTCAATGTGGCAAGGCATTGATATATGTGTACCACTTATTTAGTTGTAGCTGCCGCAATCTGCATTGCCATTGTCATTGATACACATACACGCACACTCACACCACTCATACACACACTACACACTCAACACACACACACACACACGTATCCTAAAAAAATATGAAAAACTAGATACTTTATATGACAAAGAGATGTCATTGTTATTTTTGATTAAGAGCAGTCAGTTCAACCTTGACCACAGCCTCATGGCTATTATAACTTCCCATTCCCACACAGACTGGAGTCTGTCAGCCTATAAATTTAAGGAATATACAAATTGTTCCTATGGGAGCTGGAATAACTTCGTCGTTAAAAATAACATGCATAGCTGAAGAGTTTGATTAGCTTAACTTTATAAATGCAAAAAAAAAGATTTTCATGGAGAACTCAACTTTTGACAAATTGTTCGGTTCGATAGCTCAGTTAAGCCTTATTGGTAGATTATTCATCATCAATTTGGTTGTGCAAGCTTATCAAAATTGCGAGCATTGATTGCAAGAATGAATCCCAGAAGTTGTCTACTTAAACTAATAATAAGGAAAAACAATGTCTATCAATTGTATATATATATTTATATAGCAGGTAAAGTTTAAGTGGTGATTTTATTCAGCAAAAAAAATTTGATTAGATTCTACAAAAAAAAACTATATATATATATGCTAAATAAAAACTGATGAAATGGCAGATAAAGTGAATAGCAAGAATGAGAATAAAAATAAACATGCCCATAGGCGCATCATTTATAAAGTATAAAAAACTACACCACTCTGTTGGAGATGCCATCAATCAAATGGCTTTCTATAAGCACACACACACACACACACACACAAGTGACTTTACCAATTTATTCACTTTTTTTATTTGGCAGTCCAAATGCGGTTTCTCGAGCAATTTGAACACCGAACACAATTTTTTGCTATTGGCTTCGACCTATGCAAACAACCACAATAACTCGACCGCAGCCCTTTTGAGCACATCAATCATACGCACTGATGTGCGTCCCAAACATTTGCATAGCCCATACGTATGTGTGTGTGTGTGTGTCGGTTGAGAGCTAATGTGAAGCACAGCCAGCAGTTAACAGCACTTGACCACTTGACTGTTAGCCTACACTCATAAAAAAAAATCAACTTAATTTTAATAAATCGCCTTTATTTTGACTCCAATGACTAGTCACTAAAAGATTATTATATTGGCTTTCTTCTTAATTATTTTATTAATAAGCATGTGTGAATATATAACATTTTCACATATATAAACATTTTACATAGTATCTCTTAATTTCTTATTTCTTATTAATGATGTTTCTCTTAATAAGAGAATATATTTTTAAAAATTAGAAGAGTCGCCATATTTTTTTGTATTGTCGATTCAAGGCAAGAGTTTCTAAATTTTGGAAATATTTCTTAAGAATAGAAATACTTTCGATTTTTTATGGCGACTTACTAAAATTGATCGATCTTTTTTTCTGAGTGTAGCTACGTCTCAACAGCAACTCGCATTCCCCATCCACGTCGCATTTGGCAAAGTTTTTGGGGCCGAACAATATGCAAATTGTAATGGCTCAGATTGCTTGTCGGCTTAACTGGAAGAAGCGTCGGGTATTTTGTGTGTAATCCAGCGAAACTTTTCGCCCCACTGCCAACTTTTGACTGTTGGCTTTTGGCTTTTGGCTCTTGCCTGGCACTGTTTATGCTAATAACTTGCATATCGCCACATACGCTGCACGCTGACTAATTCAATTTTTGGCATTTTCACACTAAGTCGTTTATCTGTGGCAACCACGTTACCAGAAACTTGCCACCAAATTGAATCAGTAACAGTAACCAGCTCCAAAAACCAACACCTCATCATCATCATCATTCTCAGCAATCATTAGCAGCATCATCTGTGGGATCAACATCATCATCATCATCATTGTCATTGTCATTGTCATATTTGGGTTGAGCTTAAGTCAAGCGCAGAGATCAACCTGTCGTGGGGGTCGACCGGGGATTGGAGGGGGAGTGGTAGTGGTAGTGGTTGTTTGTTGTGTGCGATTATGTAAATTTCATTGGGAAATTTATTACGAGAACATGCTACGTCGTATGCATGCCATAAGCAGCTCATTAAATGCCAACAAAAAATCTTTGGGCCTCATCAGCACGTCTAGTTCATTTAGTGGCACCACCATAGCCACCCATAAGGTCGTGCCGAGTTGCTACACTTGAAAAAAATAAACAATTTTGTATACCATCCATCGTATTTAGAATAGCGATCAGTTTCAAACGCTTTGAAATCAGTATTAAGGTATAATCAATAATTTGTTTATATTCGATTGCATATCCTTAATTCAAGATAAATTCAAAATTTCAAAAATGAAATAATCAGAAATATTATCTTTAGTAACAGTCAGGGATTAGAAAATTAAACAAAATTTAAACACAAAAATAGAACATAGAACTAAGATTTGCATTTCAAAATATTAAGGTGGATTTTCTAAAATTTAGAAAGTATTGTTTCCAAAAATTAGGGCTTGCATTTCAACTATTTCAAAATGTTTTTCTAACTAAGACAATATGTTTCGAAACAATAGAGAAAATCGTTGTATTATTTGTATTTTCGATTTAGGGCTAGCCTTTCTAAGTTTAAGAAATTTGTTTCACAATATTTGGAACATTTTTTTTTTTCAAAGTATAAAACTATCTATTTCGGAGGGGGATTTTCGAAAAGTTATAGCGATTTTATTATTGCTGAGTGTGCCCAAATTGATATATATATATATATAAATATAGAGAGATATGTACCTGTTTTTATTCTCAGTGCTGTTCGCAGCTGGCAATGTTTTGCGCTAATTCGCAATGCGTGTGTAATGGCGCCATTTTGTGATTAATGAGCGCTGAAAACTGAATGTGAATGCGAATGTGAATTCCAAAGAGAAGACAGCAACAGCAAAAGCAACAGCAACAGCAAAAGCAACAGCAACAGCAGCAAGAGGAAGTGAGCAAGCAACAGCTTAAGCCACAAACTAATCAGTATTATTATCGTCATAATCATAATCATCAACATCTTCCACTTACATCATCATTAACAAGGCACAGCAAGAACAATAACAGCAAGAACAACAACAACAACAACAAGAACGACAACAACTAAATAAAATAAAAAAAATAAACAAAAACAAACAGAAAAACAGAGAAACAGAGAAACAACGGGATCAGCGATTATGGTTGAAATACAAAAGCCACATTCGGCCCTTAAGCGGCCCTCGTTGAAACGGGAAACAGTTGTGGTGAACAATAGTGCACCCACCATCAAAAAGGTGACGCTGGTGCCCAAGGATGAGGTGAGTTTGGGGGTGGGGTTGAGTAATGGGCAAGTGGTTTGTTACTAGTAAATTACATAATTATGCGCTGCATAATGTGTTCTTTGTTCTTCTGATATTATGGAATTTGCATAAATTGTAGCCGTCAAATTTTGTCTTGCTTTTTTGATCGTCTTTGATATATTTTGTGACAACTTTTGAAAATGTTAACGTGATTAATTCATTTAATCCAATCACAAGTTCACTTAAATATGCATGTCATCCTGAGTGTCCTTTTGAGTGACTATTAATTATGTATATATAACGAAAATAATCTTGGCAATGTATACATTTCCCGTTTACTGTTCAGCCTATTTGGCTTACAACGGACTAATATAATAATAATGAACACTTCTCATCTTGAATGTTTAATAACATTTAAGCTGACTGCTTATAATTGAACAGAAACAAGTAATGAAATTTACTCCAGATTTTATATTCGAGTCGAAGTTGTTTTTTGTGTTTTTTGTGTATATCTGAAGTCTAAAAATAATGTTTAATAATATTATAAGTAACAAAAAAGCCAATATAATAAACAACCTGGAAAATAAAAATATGTTTTATAAATTTATTAAAAAATCCACACTCAAGTTTAAATTACGAAATTAAAATGTATATATACATTTGTTAATCTGTATATATACACATTAAAGAGCAACAATTTTCCAATCTCAACAGCGTCGCTATTAAAATATTCGTGTTTCATATGTGTATGTTTTATGTATGTCTGTATGTGTGTATGTATGTATGTATGTATGTGTGTGTGTCTTGTCCTTGAGAGCGGTACAGTTTTTGGGAGACAAGTTAATAAAGTATGCAAATGTTTTTGCCTGGCTGTGTCCTTAGTTGCCGCCATTGTCTTTGGCTTTGGCCATGCAAAAAAGGCTTAACTGGAGTCCTTTTTCTAGGCTCATTTAATTGGTTTTATACGCGAAAGATAAACAATTGCTCCCAAAAATATCTGCAAAACGAGAAACATATATTTTAGCACAGCTCTAAGCTCAAAAAAAAATAAAAAAAATAAAACCCCAAAGCGCCCACATCCTTAGCATAAAATTACAAATAGGAAAACATTTCAGTCTTTCTCTTTGTGTTGGTCCCCTCAGCTTATGATGTTGTCGCAGCTCATAAACAATGGGGTATGCCATACCAAGCAAATACCCAGTAACATTTTAGTGACACACTTATCGACTAAATATATATCCGTATATTAAATATGATCTACTATGATTAAATATTGATTGTGGCATACTTTTCGTCGAGCATACCCTGTGCAGTTGTGCGCAGCGTTTGTGCAGGGTATTATTGGTAACCGCGCACAGATTGCACAGATTTTCAGTTTATAAATGCAAATTATAAACTGGCTGAAGGCGTAACAACTTTCGATTGGCATTTCGTTATGGAACGTGCCATAAATAAACTCCATTTTCCATATCGATTGCCTATCGCTTGGATCCTTCCCCCATCCCCGCCCCGCCCCTCCCCTAGCACCCTCCACTGTTGTAGCCCTGGGCAATGCTATCAAGAACAGGCTGTCCACCTCGACACGTTTCCGGAGCAGGAGCAAACATTTTGCTGCAAATCTTGAGGCCATAAATAAAACTCCCCCCACCTTTTCTATTCCTATGCCCCTCCCCCTGCCCCTCCCCCTATTTTATTACCTTTGAAAAGTTGTTTGGCTGGCAGGCATGGCGAAATAAATAAATAAATAAAATACAAATAAAATTTATAGAGCCAGCTCAGCAGGCAAGAGGGAGAAATAATTGAGCAGTCCTGCCAAAATGTTTTACGACTCTCATAATTCTTTTTCTTCGGCTTCCTTCTATTTTTTATGTTGAAATTAAATTTAATTTGTCAGCCAAAAGGTAATTGCAAAATGCTTCAACTTTTCCCACTGCTCATCGTTATTGTCGCCTGTCACATTCCCACAGCATGATCCCCCACCCCCTCCCCATTCACTGCCCTTCACACACTCCTAGCCCGACACTAAAATATGTCACACGGTCCACACACCCTCCGCCTCCGCCTCCCCCTGTCATCATCATTCCTGTCAGCATCACATGAAAAACTGTTCAAATCTCATTTTGACTTGCTGAAATTAAATTTTACGATAAGTTGTGGAGGACGCCAGAGATAAAGCAGTAAGGACATTCCCAAACCAGCACTGCACTGATTTCCCTTTAATTATCCTAATTAAGCAGTGTCAAATGCACTCAAATAAAACAGATATAGGTATATGTATATATATATACATATTGTCTATATACATATAATATTATTATTTCCAACTCCTGCAAAAAAACGAAAGGCGATCAAAAGTAAATTTCTGTAAATTATAAATGAAATTGTTCTCAGTGTAGGCGGAACGTGTGCACAGGACCGCAACCACAGTTAAAGCCACAGCCACAGCCACAACGACCTTGAGCTCTTCCCTGCTAATGACAAAACTCAGGCCACGCCCACTTCCATGCCGCGCCCGCCCACAAGGCCGGAAATGAAAATGGTTGAACATTTTGAATGTTCATTTTGTTTGGCGCAGTTCATAAACTGACTGTCAGCCTGCCCGTCACGTGGACAACTTTGCGTGAATCAGTTAAGCACCCTATTTGCCCCACTAAAACTTCTCAAAAATAACAACCACTGAAGCCCATTGTATGCTACTTTTGCTGTACTTTGTCAAATTATCTGTGTGATTGTTTTTTACTTCATTTGGAAAAAAGATTTGGCGTTTTTGGCAATTATTTTTGTTTAATATTGTGAGAACTGTAAATAGTAGGGCGTCAAACCTGAGCCGGAACTCGTAGCGACTCCGCATGATATTTGAACACAAATCCGGAACCGGAACTGGACATTTTTGAAGGGCCACTTATAGAAACCGATTATTATTATTAGTATAGTAAAGCAAGCGAATACCGAAAATAAAAATATATGAAACCAATTCATAACCTTAGCCGGAACCATTACACTCTCCTACCGGAACCGGAACCGAAGTAAGCCCTAAATTGTAGTAAATCGAAATTCTTATGGTGCCCTTTCATTCAAATGTTTTTCTTAATAATATATTTTTGATTGCTCATCTAGGTCAAACCGTTCTAAATTTTAGAAATATTCTTCTAATATTTACAAACTATTTCTAATGAATATGGAAACCTTATATCTTTAATAGGGACTTCCATTATGGGTCAATGTTTTTTTCTGATTGTAGATAAGAAACTGGCCAAGATGGCGGACAGGAAAAAGCAGAAAGAATGACTCAATAAATAAATGTGGGCAATAAATTTGCACATGCAGGCAAAGCCAAAGGCAAATTCAAACTGAGATAACTTTGTTGACGACTGATAAGAAAAAAACACTGAACAAAAACTGTGCATAAATTGCCACCAAATATTTTGTTCAAGTATGTTTAACATAAATTATTAAGTAATTGGCATACCAGGCATTGTTCATAGCTGAACTTGGCTCTTTACTTACTCTTACTCTTACAGCAATTCAATTGCTACTTTTGGCATTTGTCTTTTGGTTGTTGAGTATTGTTTATATCAGCAATAAAGGCCACAATTTTATAGATATAACTTTCTAATCAAGTATGTAAGTAAGAAATTGGTAGAAAGTTTTATTTTTCCATATTGACCAACTTTTTGCAAAGATGCATTTTTTGTGCATATCGAAAATGTGCACGACGATTCTGATAGCTATCGAGTTGCGTTCAGAGCATCTGCTGGTCGAGCTCTCTCGACTAGGACAATCCTAATTGCTCTCGACCAAAGTAGAGTTAGTCTTTCATTAATAATTGCCGCACAGGCGCACGCATATGTGGCAAGTACTTCGACCAGCTTGGGTGGTTCCACTGGTTCCACTGATGAGTCGGGCGGGTCGGGTACGGGTACGGATTCGGTTGGGTCGTGTAGGTGCGGCCACTTTATAAATGATCTGGGACCAGAGACCATCGTAATGAAATGAGTTGTGTGTGTTTGCCTACTTTGTTTGCCAACTTTCTTTCATTCCAACACAGATGCCTCTCTAGCTCTCTCTCTCTCTCTCTATCTGTCTGTCTCTCTCTCTCTCTTTCTCTGTCTGTCTCTGTATCTGCTTTTTATCGCACATAACATGCCGGCCGCTCATCAATATTGAAAATCATTTGGCTGCAACAGCCGCTTGAGGGCCATTTCCTGTTGACCCTTGTCATCTGTTTGGTCTATTGCTCTCTACAACCATAGCCCAACCATATCCCACTTCCCTTCCCCCATTTCATAACATTGTCGAATTTCACAGAATACTTGCAAGCATTTTGTTCACAATTCAATTCAATTCCCATTCCCATGCCAACAAGGCGAAAAAACAATCAGTATTAGGCAGGATTTGAAAGGGATTCTTTAAAAAAAAGAAAAGAAGAAAACTCATTTAAGACTTCGAATGCCAATTGCAATGTATTGTTTGAGTTTAAGATATCATTTTGGATGAGTTTTCGAAATTTAAGCAATTCGAACAAATAGACAATAATTACAAAATTTGTATCGTTGATTAAAATGGATGAATAACAATAAAACTATATTAATATCACTTGCTTGGAATTATGGCAGTGCAAACTAAACTAAATGCAATCGCGTGTCTATAATAATATTCAATCCGACTGCAATATACCCTGATCTCAACTTGAATTCAGTTTTCACTTTGACTGTGTTGAATGCGTAAAAGGACTCTATATTTATTGCCTGAAGTTGTTAAAAAGGGCAGAATAAAATTGCCTAAAAGTATGCAACAGACAGAAGGAAGTATTTCCAACGAGTATCAGCCATAAAGTATATATATTCTTGATCAGAATGAATAGCTGAGGCGATCTAGCCATCTGTCTCATTTTGTGAATAAGTTGCATTCTCTCAGTTTTAAAGCCATCTTTGTTGAAATTCAGCATATATATGAATTGTTTTATATATGAACTGAACAATCGGTCAAAAGATTTATGCTCTAACCTTCGAGTGCACTTTGTGCAGAAATATTTGCTTGCTTTGATTGTGTGGAAATTCTATTAAAATGTATTAAATTCAATTGGAAAATGGCCAATGGGCATCGTTGCTTGGCTATGACAATATTTCATTAAATTGTCCACTAACTCCAATTAGATACACACATACATACATATGTACATATATGTGTACAGCAAGAAGCAAGAGGAACAATTGACTGGACTTTTGCCGTTGGCTAGTTTTGGGGCTGGGCTGAGAAATTATGACCCGATAATAAAACGAAATTAATTGCTCTGACTGAGCCTACCTATATATATATATATATATATATATATATGTGTGTGTGTGTGTGTGTATGCGTCTGAGTATCTCGTTAAGTGTGTGCTGGGAATTGGGAGATTGTGTCCTGGGACAGATATATAGAATTGTGAGCTGCAGGCACATGGTGAAAAAAATATAAAACTTTTATTGTAGCGGACACATCATAAATTTACACACACACACGCACACACACACGCACACACACACACACACACATGCACACACAAAGCGAACGGTTAGCGACAACAATTGTGAATTGTCTGCTGTCCACTTATTATGACCATTGTGACTGCCGTTGTTGCTGTTGCTGTTGCTGTTGTTGTTGCTGTGCCTTCATTAGCCACTAATGCGACTTGTCCAATAAAAAGGTGTGACTATTGTCATGGCAAAAGCTGCGAGAAATGTGCATGTAATTTATATTTATATATAATGTAATATAATATAATATAATATATATAATAAAATATACGAAGACTGTTTGGTTGGCTGAAGTTGGCTTGGTGTTTATTTTGACTGTTCTTGTTCTTTTCCTTACCCATAAAAATATGTTAAAATGGGTATAACGCTTTTGTGCACAAAGATGTAACAGACGGAAGGAAGCAGCTCTGATCTATATATATTTTTATATATTCTTAATCAGCAATAGCACCCAAGTCGAATTAGCCATGTCCGCCAGTCCGTCTGTAGAAACACGTATCTCAAAGACTAGAAGATAAAGAGAGCTTCAAATTTAGAATGTTGGTTCTCGTATATCACGGAAAGATCAAGTTTATTTAATTTTATCGATATATGTACCTGTTTCACGAATTTCGATATATATCGGCTTACGATAGCAATAAAAGCCATAATTTATAATAAGTTACAGTTGAACATTTATTCTCATAATGATCTCAGCAGGCGCAAGCAATTTCTGTATTTTTCAGGAAAAAAATTGGTTTATAATCATATATGTAAATGCAATAGTTATATGTAAAAATAAAAGTTTCAACACATAAAAAATTAGACTATATTTTACAGCTGAATCCAGGGTATATCGAAGTCAAAGCTGACTCGACTGCAGTATTTGTTCTTTTTGTTGGCAAGCCTTTTGGCCAGGTGCCAAGTGCAAGGCTTTGCGAATGCGATTACAGCTCATCAAATGCACGTTGAACAATCGTTGAATCGATGTCCTTTCTGCTACTGCTACTGCTACTGCTGCTGCTGCTGCTGCTGGTGAAGTTCTTAACGATGAGGCATTGCCAGAGCATCCATTATTCTTTTACTTCTTACACTTATACTTCTTTTTCTTCTTCATCTACTTCTTCTTATTATTGGCTTTATTGTGGCTGTTGTAAATCGATTTGCATTGGCATTGAGTTGGAAAGAGGATTTCCCTTTTACATTTAATTACGTGTCAAAACCATTTTCACTTGCTAACCGAAACTTCTTTTGCTACCAAGCCAATCGCAACTCAATGCTCCTTTGTATTAAACGAACATTAAATACATTCAACAGACAACGAAAATAAAAAAATATTGTTAATTAAGCAATGTTACACTCAGAAAATAAACCGCTCTCAATTTTATTAAATCGCCCTAAAGAATGACAATTTATTCTTATTTTTAGAAAAAATTTGGAAATATTAAGAAAAATATTTCAAAGACTTAGAAAGACTTGCTCTAAATCAAAAATATATAAAACATAAAATTCAATTTTAGAAATATTTTCAATTATTAAGAAAAACATTTCTAAAAAGTAGAAAATTCACAAACAGTAATCAAGTTTAAGTCACTTAGCTCACAAACCAAGAATCGCTTTTCAAAAAATGCAAATGTTTATGAAACAAATAAGTAACAATAAAGCCAATAAATAAATTCTTCAATGCACACACATTGAAAACAACACTCTGGAAATTATATATACATTTTCGAACAATCTATAAATATATTTTCTGAATAAAAGGGTGACTAACCATTGGAGCCAAGAGTATTTCGATTTCCTAATAATTTTTTATAAGTGTACCACAAAGTGAATACTGCTAGCCTTCATATTTGTACTCATTTTATATATATATATATATATATATATATATATATATACATATACCCCTCTGCTGGGGTATTATAATTTGATTTTCAAATAAATAGAGAAAGTAGGAATGTCATTTACTTTTGATAAGTTATGAGTGTTGAAAATGAATGCAGAGCATTTACCACATTGACACAATCCATATGAGAATCGTTTGGTTTTCTTTACTGTTGACCAATTACAATGCGTTTTGGTCCAGCTTTAACTGTTTTTATTTCTCAATTGCCATTTGGCCATTTGGCAACACAATTAAATAGAAAATGAAAATTAAATTGAAGCACACAAGATGTTTGCGAACAATTGGAAATGTCGGAAAACTTATCGCACACACACAGACAGATTAGTTGGCAGCAGCCACAGCCACAACAACCAAGAGCAAAAGAGAGCGAGAGAGAGTGAGAGAGAGAGACAGAGAGAGAGAGAGAGAGAGAGAGAGAGATAGCTGCTCCTGGGGCAATGTAATAGCTGAAAAAGAGGCAAAATCCAATTAAACACTCAACACACGACTTAAGAATTAAAGACGAGATGCAACATTTGTGTGAGCAACTTTCTCAACTGTTTTCTGAGTGCGAATTTGTTCTCTGTGTGTGGCTGGCATTATTTATGGCATAGTAAACAAAAGACAAAAAAGAAAACACAAAAAAATTAGTGCCATAAGAAATGAAAGCAACGGCAACATTGTCGAGTCGACACTTGGGGGAGACCTGTAGTTAATGCTCAAATTTTCGAACCACAACGGTTGAAGCTCTGTGAAAGTCCTTTCGCTCATCTACAATCCTGGAGATAATTACATTTTTGGCCAACAGGCTTTTGCACAACACAACATTGTTGAGCTGCACTGAAAATATGCAACTCTCACTCAAAAATGGAATGGAACTCAAACCAATAATATGCTGGTGGTAAATGATGCAAGTGGCAAGTGGTGAATTTTCACTTGTTTCTGTTGCACAAACAGAATTCCAATGATTGAAAATAAAATCAGCTCAAATTCTTCCTCATAGCATCATAGCCTTAAAATACACCTAGAAAATCGACTTACACATATATTTATATATATACATAATATAGGGAAATATTTTCTCGCAGTGCAGTGATGCCTTGGCTTGGCTTGCAACAAATGCCGTGCACAGGGGAGTATCCAGCTTTTCATAAAGAAGGGGACCGAATTGTAATTTATTACACATATTGTAATCGAGTAAATGAAAAGATACCTCTTCTAAAATGAAACCAACAAAATTGTTCAGATTTTCCTTTTTGGGGCACGCCCCTCTGTTAACGCCCTTGGCCATACAAGAGCCTACCTTAGCAACGAAAGTCGTAAAATGCAATCATGCTTGCAACGTTGCAACGTTGTGTGGTAAGCAACAATCCTTTGTGACCGTTTGCCTGCCCCATTTCCCCCACACACACACACATGCATAGTTGATGCAGGCTGAGTGTGGCACAAGGAGCAGAGCACTGAGTACATATATGCCATATTTATATAAGGACGAACGTGTTTTCCATAAATCTTGTTATGAACCAGTATGCCAGGTGCATGCCACACACACAACAGTGGCACAAACGTGTAGACTAGATAGTCAAATGTTTTCCCATTGATTGCGAACACGTTTCTTGTCATCAACTGGCAACTGGCAACTGGCTGGGTAAATAAATAAAAAACTTAACAAAAAGAAAACAAATAAAAGCTCAACGTGCTTAAAAATTCCAAGGAGGGTTGAGTAAAATTAAAAAAAAAAAAATCACAAACGTATCCTTTAAATTTAGGTATAGACTTATAGACCCTTACACAGTACAAACAATTTATATCCTTATAGATATTTAAAAGGCAAAACATAACAAAAAAAATGAAAACAACAGTTACTTCCGGTCTTTTATGAATTGTTAAACATTTTTTGGATTGCAGAACTCAATATTAAACAAAATGGGTAAATAAAAGCAAGACCTGTGTAAGCCTGTTGTAAGCTGTTGTAAGGATTATATAGCTACTACTTAAAATTTAAGTAGCTAGGTGCTAAAATATAAATTGCATATTTTACTACCCCCCATTCGTGGCAAAAGCAACTCGCAACGCTAAAAAAACGACAATAAAAAACCACAATTTTATTGTTATACCAAAGAACTACTCAAAAATTCAGTGCAGACGCATTGACAGAATGTGTGTCCCTTTTGACACTTTTGACAAAAGCAACATAAAATAATTACTATATCATCAGATAAAATTATATCCACTTTTTAATTAATAATAATATTATATTTTATGTACTCCAATATATATTTGGAGTCTGCTTAAACACAGATCACCAAATAATAAACAATACCTGAAAAAATTTCTGAGCTGTAAGAATCCAAGTTGAATCTTGTGATTCCAGTGGTTATATCAAAGAGATATGGTTTTCTTCTCCTTCTGAAAAAGAGATCTACAAAGGGTCGATGAGATCATAAATGATTTTAAGATAAAGATAAATCTGAGTTTAATTTTAATTAATTTCATTTTACCAAACTATCTGACAATGTTTAAACAACTTTGACATCCGGTAATAATCATTTATATTAAATGATTATATGGTAAACCATTCCATGAGTGCTGTATTCTAGCATTAATTCTAATTGAAATTCTGACAACAAAAATTGGTCCAAGGCTAGTAACCGTAAATAATTTCAATTAGCATTTCATGCACTGCTATATACTGAAATCCTATTACCGGAAAGTCTATAAAAACTGCATTGCATATAAATTTTTAATTCAATTTCAGCACTAAACAAAGCACACTAACAAAATTTGTTCAGATGGAAGCCAAATAAAACTGGGTACGCCTCAAAAGGGGGCGTGACAACGGCGCAAATGTTCAGTGTGTGGGGGGGGGGAGCAGTGGGGGAAGGCAAATGTGCTTGTAAATTGCTGTGGCCCTGAACCAGAACTTTACCCCCAATCCCAATCCCAATCCCAAACTCACTCGCAATCCCAGTTCCACACACACACACACACCCACCATGCAAAGTGCTTGGAAATAGTTTTAGTTCAGTTATAAAGTTGTTGTTGTTGTTGTTTTGTGATGTTGCCACTGCTGTGTGTGTGTGTGCATGTGTGCATGTGTGAGAGCTGCAGTCCTAAATTCATTTCGCTTGTCAATTAAGGCTGCATCAAGGACTTTTGTTACCCAACACTTGCCCAACCCACCCATCAAGTTGCCAAGTTGCCAACACTGAATGCATTTTATATTCGCACTGAAAACGAGAATTCCTCAATTGCCTCTTGTCTTGGATATTTTTTGGGCATTGGGATTGGCGTCTGTTCTGTTCAAACTTGAATTACATTTTGATTCTTCTTTGGCAAAACTGAATTCAATCAATAAACGCTATCATCACAAATTGTATTACAAGCCCAGTTAGCAAAACAACAAAAAATAGATAAAGAGGCAAAATAACTGAAATCAAACAAACACATCTTCATCAACGTTATTATCATCAATTGTTCTTACCCATTCCAATCAACGGCAATCAATCACAAATTTATATATATATATATATATATATATATATATATATATATATATACACAGAAGAAGTTCACAAATGTCCGAATAGGAAAACAAAAAATAACCACAAAGAATTTTGAGACGTAGAAAGAATGTTTATTGTTCTTTTGTCGACTATAAGATACACTATTCACTACTCTACTTAACTTCAAAAGCAATGGCATTTTAAATTTATTTCTGTATGTGTTGTCTTCATTAAATAATATTCTTTTGTTTCTGCTTAAGAATAAATACATCTCAAAAGTATAGATAAAAGTATGCAGATATGGCCGATACACAAAGACTTTAATTTGCTTAATTAGATTAATATGATGCCAATGGCAACAAAACAAGTTCAGCATAATTAGTAATTAGCACAAGGTGCAGCAGTCAATTGGCAAATGAGCTAAGAGAAAGTCCGGAGTCGGGAGTTCGAGCCCGGAGCCCCGAACACACCCACTCAACAAATAACCCATTAGCGCAATCGATTTAAGGCGTCTTTGGTAACAAAGTTTGGGAAGTTTGGGAATTGATTAATGAAACAACAAAATATAAAGAATTAAATTTTTTTTTTAATATATCTATATGTAATATTTTAAATATTATTTTAATTAAATTTAACAATCAAAATAGTTGTATACAAATCGGAATAAAAATTTTCAAATGAAATTCTTTAATTAAAAGGTTTTTCGCATACTTCAGAAAATATTCATACATATTCATGGATATATTTCGAGTTATTGTATTGAAAATAGTTTACAATTAATAGTAATATAATTTATAGTAATTGGTAATTAAAATGTAATTTTGTAATTGGGGTTGCAGGAACTGGTGGCCATATCGCCGGAGCGTCGCAATTGGCGTGGCATATTCATCGCCCTGCTGGTTATCGCTGCCGTCTTCAGCCTGATCATCTTCTCCATATTCCTGCTGTCCCCGGAAGATGAGGGACTCCGAATCCGTGGTCGCCGAATGTTGCCCAGCGACGTACTCAGCAAAAGTTTGCAATGGAAGCCGTTCAACGGCACCTGGAGCAATGGTTCGTCACACAATTATATCATATTTAACACAACAATTAATGATTTATTCATTTATAGATCACGAGTTAGTTTATCGTGATCCAACGGGCGGTCTGTCCATACTGAATATGACAGACTATACCACTCGCATTCTGATGACTAATTCCACATTTGTGAGTAGCCGAGTCTGCCTTCCTTTAAATTCCATTTATATTCCTCAACTTCCCCCAACCTCTCTCTATATTTTCTCTAAATTCCTCAATATTCCAATATATTTTCTATATTCCACTATGTTCCTCTACATTTCTCTACGTCTCACCATATTCCTTTAATTTTCTGTAAGCTATTTTATATTTCTTTAAATTCCTAAATATTCCTATATATTCCTCTAAAATTCTTTATACCACCATATTTCTCTATATTTTGTTTCTGTATTGTTTCTGTATATTTCTTTATACTCTGGTATATTCCCCTGCAATTCTCTATATTCTTTTGTATTCCTATAAATTCTTCTATATTCCTCTATTTTCCCCAACATTTCTCTATATATTCCCCTATACTCCTTCTCCATATTCTTCTATATTCGTCTAAATTCCTCCATATTCCTCTATAATCTACTCTCTTTCCCTCTCTCTCTCTCCCTCTCTCTCTCTCCCTCTCTCTCTCTCTCTCTCTCTCTCTCACTCTCTCTCTTACACACACACAGCGCCAACTGAATGCTGAAACGTTTCTGGTGGCTCCGGATCAGAAGTACGTGTTGCTGCAGTCGGACAGCAACGCTGAAGGCTCCAGGTACGTAGCTCATTTGAGATGATCTTCAAGTTGGTGGCAGCTGTTTAATTTGGTTAATACTGATGCTGAAATAGACACCACGTGTATGAGGTGCAAACGGCGAACACATTTCCACTGGGACCAACGGAGAATATTGCCGAGGCGCCTCATCTACAGCATGTGGTTTGGGCACCCATCAATCCACCTCCACCTCTAACTCCAACTGCAGCTGCTCCTGCTACAAGTGCAGCTGCAACTGCAAGTGCAACAGGTGCTGCACAGACGACAATGTCGCCACTGCCCAGCGGCAGCATTATATTAAATAGTCTGGCCGTGGCTGCGGCAGGCGGTGCCGGCAAACCTACGCCCACAACCGGATCCGGATCCGGAACTGGTGCCGCAACTGGAGCTGCCACGGCGAATGGCAGCGGACAGGCGAATGCGAATGGTGGCAAGTTGGCGGGGGCATATACTCTCAACCAGGCGATCGCCTTCGTGCACCACAACGACATCTACTACAAGCCCAAGGTGCAAGGTGAACTTGTCTGCCGCATCACACAGACGGGCGCCGCTGGCGTCTTCTACAACGGCGTGCCCGACTGGACGTACGAGAATGTCCCCGAGCTGGAGAGCAAGCGGAGCAGCATCGTCTTCTCGCCGGATGGCCTCTTCCTGGCCTTCCTCAGCTTCAACGACAGCGACGTCAGCGAGTACAAGTGAGTAGCCCATTGAGTGGTTGTGAATGTAACTGGTAACTAAAAGTGAATACAAGTGGGTAATTTAGAACATTTCCACAGCATTTGCCACATTCCCATCCAATCCGTTGGAATTAATCAATTACAATAAGTAATTAAATTTGCGAGGCATTAAATATTATTTTCATTTAGTTTTTGTACAATCAAAGAGAATGGCTTAAAATAAGTCTATTTTTTTTGCAAACATTTCTATATATATTACATATATATTCCTGATCAGCATCAATAGCCGAATCGATTAAATCTGTATGCGTAAGACGATCTCATTCCAAATTGCAAATTTGAAATTTTACTTCTCGTATTTCATACATGCAGATCAAGTTTATTTCATTTTGCCGATAAATGTCGCCGTTTTGCTTATATCGATATAAATCGATTTTCGATAACAATAAAATGCACAATTTGAAAGATATATCTAAATACATCTAATTGCATCTTTGTGTCTGTTGGCAGATACACATGGATGGGCGACAATGTGAAGTATCCGGCGGTGTTGAGCCAACGTTATCCCAAGGCCGGTGCCCGCAATCCGAATGTGACTGTGAATGTGGTCAATCTATCGGTGATCAAGTACATCTTTCCCACACAGATCAAGCTGCCCGCCGAGCTGGGCAACGGAAGCTATGTGGGCGGCCTGACTTGGGCATCGCCCATCGATCTGTCCGTGACGGTGACGAGTCGCGACCAGACTAAGGCGACAACGGTGATTTGCCGGGCACCACACTTCCACTGCCAGGTGGTGCACACCGAGGTGACCATCAACGATGGCTGGGTGCTGCCCGCTGAGCGTCCCATCTTCTCCGCTCGCATCGCTGCCCAGCTGCGCGGCAGCCTGTTGCGTCAGTTCCAGTTCCAACAGCAGGAGCCAATGGCCAGCGATCCCGACAAGAATGGAGCGGATGCAACCACAACCACAACCACCACCGTTGAGAATCCGGCGAATGTTACAAATGGCCAGACAACGTATGAGATAACCAACGGTGGCTATCTGCTGAAGCGTCTGCCCGTCCGGGATGGCGAACATGGTCATTATCGTCATGTGGTGTTTATTTCATCGCTGGATCGTCGGCCGGTGCCGTTGACCATGGGTCGTTTCGAGGTCACCGAAATTGTGGGCTGGGATGAGGCGCACGAGATTGTTTACTTTATGGCTGCTCCTGAGAAGCGGCCGGGCGAGCGCCACCTCTACAAGATCAGCCTTAAACTAAACATAACCGAAACGAATCGCACGTACATCACCTCGACGCAGCCCACCTGCCTCACCTGCGACAACACGGAGTCCACGTACCGCCTCCATCGTGCCCGCAGCACCAATGCAGCCGACTGGCAACGGGGCGGACGCTGGGAGGATATTGTTGCCAGACTGGAGCCAGATGATTGCATCTATGACATACCCAAGAATTGTCTCTACAATCGGGTGCAGTTCAGTCGCGACTATAGCTACTATGTGCAGGAGTGCCTCGGCCCAGAGGCGCCCAGTGTCTATCTGGTGCGCACGGCCAGCAACGAGAAGATCTTTGTGCTCAATGCCGGCGATGTGTTGCGTCATCGCCTCTCCCAACTGGCCATTCCCCAGATGCGTACCTTTAGCGTGGAGATACGACATGGCTTTCATGCCCAGGTGCGACTCTTTCTGCCGCCGGGCATGCGCGAGGAGGAGGAGGTCGCCTTTCCACTGGTGCTCCATGTGTAAGTCTTACTCGCAAAGATCACAACCTTACCTCTTGCTGCTGTTGATATTTACGTAATAATTGCAAATGATTTGAATGATTTACACAGCGATGCCTCGCCGGGATCGCAGCTGGTCACGGAGCGTTTTCATGTGGACTGGAATTGGTATCTGTGCAGCCAGCGCAGCTTTATTGTTGCCCAGATCGATGGACGCGGCAGTGGCTATCAGGGCGAACTGTTGCGCACCCAGGTCCATGGCAAACTGGGCACCGTCGAGGTCGAGGATCAGCTCGGTGTTCTCACGTAAGTTATTGATCGAGATCGTGGCGCACTCAACTCCAATTGTGGATTAAATCACTGCAGCTATTTGCGCGACAATCTCAAATTCATTGATCCGTTGCGCATCTGCGCCTTTGGCTGGGGCTACGGTGGCTATGCCGCATCCATGATGCTCATCGATGATTCCCAGCAGGTGCTCCAATGCGCCATCGCCATCAATCCCATTGTCAGCTTTGGCTATCACTGTAAGTCCAGCCAGCTGCTACTTGTTCAGTAGGGATATGTCTATATATGTATCTATATATATGTTCAACAGATTCGTTCTTCACGGAACGGTATATACCGTTGAAGGGTGACTATCTGCGTGCATTGCAAGAGGCTGATCTCACCATGAAGGCGGGCAACATCAAGGGACGCAATCTGATGCTGATGCACGGCACGGCGGATACGTTGGTGCATCAGGAGCATACGCTGATGCTGGTGCGAGCACTAGTCGATCAGCAGGTGAAGTTCCGCCATCAGGTGTATCCGGATGAGGATCATGCGATTGGCCGATCCCTCAGCCATGTTTACAAGACAATGGAATGGTATTTCGATGAATGCTTCGGCCCCGTCGATGATAACGAATGGGACCCAACGGGTCTGTTTGTGTTCAAACAATAATTAAGACCCCCCTACGATCCTTACGACGAGGATCCGTTGGCCAATCAGCTCATCGACATCGATGCCGATCCCGGCGAGCGATACAATCAAACAATGGCAACAACAACGGCCCTATCCGCCCTCGATGAGCTGGACAACCGGCTCCAAGCCCTCGATCTAATGTCCTCATCCGCAATCACATTAAGCAAAGTGTCCAACAAGCTGTGCAACTACAGCAGCAAGCGCAAGTTGCAACAAACTGAGACGACGCTGGCCAAAAAGATGCGCATCTTGCAACAGTAGACTCAATCTGTGTGTGAATGAATGAATGAATGAGTGAATAAATGAGTATGTATCTGAATACCGAATGAGTGCAAGGCAAGCTCACCATTTTTTTTGTTGTTAACGTTTTTTTTTTTTTTTTTGTATTTTTTGTGTATTTTTAATAGGGTTTTTATTTGTGTGTATGTGGGTGAGAGTGTATGTGTGTGTGTGTGTGTGTTGAGATTATTTGAGATGCGCGTCATGGCCAAAAGCAAGGTGATTCATTTATGCGACTGATTATTAACATATTATTGTGTATTACATAATAAACCAAAACCAAAAACAAAACAACAAAAAAAAAACAAGAAAAAACAAAAGGATTACAAATTGCTTGTCATACGAGCAGGACGAGGGACGAGGTCAAAAAGTATCAAATTCATCATCGTAAGGATATATCGTAGGGGAGACACTTTTTCCATACATATATATATGTGTGTATATATATATATATATATATATATATATATAGATATATATATATATGTATGTGTATATGCTAAATACTAAGTTTAGCATATCGAATTTTTGGCAACTAGCAGTAATTTACATATATACATATATACTAGTTGTAGTATATATAGTAATTCATTGTTTAATGTCTCATAATTGTTGATTGATTTACGTATGTGTGTATGTATGTGTTCTGTGTTATAGATTTGTTTAGATCCGTAACTACGCTATTATATAGTACGTATGTGTTAACAGGCATATACATATGTATGTATGTATGTATATGTGTATATATACAAATAAATATATGCATATATATATTTGACTGAACATTATTTTTTTTATATATTAATAATTAAATTTTAAACAACAACAACAACAAGAACAAACAACGGAAAACAGAAAAACACTTAAAATAAATTTATGTCCAATTTGAAACACACATTTTGAAAAACACACGAAAAAAAAGGAAATCTTGTGAAAAATAAATACAATGAGTATTCGTGTATATTTTAAAAGCTATCAAAAATTTGAAAGTAGCAAAAGCTAAAAAACAAAAAACAAAAAACACAAAAAAAAACAAGACGAAATAGCAAATACCAACTAAATGCTTTTTTTTCATCAAATGTTATGATGAGTATTAAGAAACGAAATCGAAAAGCGAAATTGAAATTGAAATATAAATATTATATTCATTAAATGTGATAGTCGAGTGCGAACGACTATAAAATACCCTGTATCAAGTTAAATTAAGCAAATAATACGTTTGTGCATTCCACATGCTACAGGGTATTGCAAGTTCGAGCATAATAAAAAGGTTGCGTTTTAAATTTACCTAAATTTTAGGCTCAAACCGAATAAAGCCAAAAACCAAAAACCAAACAAGAAAAACAGAAAATAAATAAACAAGTCTAACCAAGGCGACCAGCTAAGCAACCCAACTATAATAATAGTGTCCTCCCAACAAGAGCATACAATTATATAATTTTACACACATTATTAAAATGCCAAAAACATAAATAAATAAATAATGAGATCGGTATGAGTGCTATTGAGAAACAAGACCGCAGAGGAGAATGTTTTTTTTTCGATTTTTTTACCATTAACTTTAATTAACGCTGACCATGTAATTGGCTGGGGGGGGCAACCAATTGAATACCAGAACAAAATTATATAGACATACCTATATATAGGTGTTAAATGTTGCGTCAATAAGCCCCTCAAAGTGGCGAAATTTTATTGTAGAATAAATGTGCGGCTAGTTTGAAAACAAACCAAAATCAATAAATAACTCACGAAAAACCAAAAAACGAAAAAAAGGAAAAATAGTCAAGCTTTAAATGTTGTACGCATGAAATGGCAGACATTTCTGAGAACTGCAAAGGTTTATTAAGATCCTAACAAAATGCATAGCAACCCCTAAAAATAAATCCAAACCAATCTGTATACAAATCTACTAATCGTTGCGTATACAGCTCGTAATAAATGTTTAACCTAAAAAAAAAAACAAAAGCAAAACAGTTAATACGAAATACATATTTATAAATGTTTAAAACAAAAATCTATAAATGCAAAAAAAAAACAAATACATATATATAAATATATATATTTATGTATATACCTATATATGTATACATGTACTAAATGTAAAACATCAACTAACGACGGCAAATACATACATACATATATTCTGAAATATGTATGTGTGTGAGTATGTATGTATGTAAGCATACATGTATAATAATCCATAAATAATAATAATAACAATAATTAATACGAGAAAAAAAATACCAAATGGAAATCGTTATAGAGTGTACGAAACGTATTTAATGTCTTTTCAAATGCAAAACAACAACTGAAACAAAACATGATGATAAATATGATGCTAATAAACTTATAAACATATTTCCATAAGGTACAAACTACTGCAAAGCCCAATAAGTAAAAGACCAAATATACTAACTGGAAACTCGAAACTCAAAACTCGAATCACTTTAAGGCCAAACGATGTTATTTGGTTTCAAGACAACAACAACAACATAAAAAGAAAATTGAAAATTGAATCCGATCTGTATGTATGTGCTTACTATGTATTTCGGAATGCTAATGCTAAGTGTATATTATTACCAACAATTGTTGAACACAATGCAACCAGCTAACAAGTTAAGAAAATTGAAACAATAAATAAACATGAAATTTTTGTGTGTATGCAAAATATATATGAAAAACTGACTTTTTACTTGTCTTCTGTAAATTCCTAAGAAAAATGAAATATATTATCAAAATAATATCATATATATATACATATAAATGTATATATTATTGTTTTGTGATTGTATTCCATCAATAATAAATTTGAATTTTCCGCGTTTACTTATCGAAAATATATACGCACTGTCATTGACATATATCGATAGTTTGCTGGCATCGATATGCGCGATATGTAAGTTTGTGGACTTTCAGCATCTCTAAAACTGCGTTCCCGTCGCGTGTTCGTAGATAAATTACAATTTCACTGGCGTTTCCTTTTTTTTGTCGAAAAACGCAAATACGCTGCAAAAACAGTGCAAAGATCGTAATCAACTGACAAATAAAGTAAAACAATTGGCTACAATTTTGCAATCGGTAATCAAAAATAAGCAGTTAGAAAAAACCAATTCGTATTTAAGTGAGTGTGTGTGTGTGTGTGTATGTGCATAAAAAGGCATAGCAACCAGAAAAGCGAACATTTCCCATGCAACATTTACTCTTAAAAGGACTGCAATAAATGTTACAATGACAAATGGATATATATTTTTTTTGTAGCCAAATTTAGGCAAGCATTTACTTAATACTAACAATAATCGTATTTTTACTCTTGCTGAAGCACATGTGCATATGCATGTATGTGTGTGTGCGTGTGAGTGTGTGTGTGCTAAACTTGAAATACAACACAAAAACGCAACGAGACAAAAACTCGTCAAGGTAAAGAATAAAAATGTGTGTGAAAAATTCTATTGGAATTACGCGAGAAGCAGATCGGACTAAAGAAATGAAGCTAAATCAGATTCTTTTTGGCATGTGTGTGTGTGACGTCGATTGCGCATTTCTCTCGTTGTGTGTGTGTGTATATGTAGTCGTATCTATGGGCGGGGGCAAGTGGGTGGCTAGTATTGCGATCAAACGCTGCACTCTCCACAATGTGTACTATATATAAATATATTTAGTGAAAGTCTTATTCCAAATTGTAGTTAAAATACAGTCTTTCTTTTTTTTCGTTGCATAAATTCAATGTTTACATGCTCATGTTCATATTTTGGCAGTTTTGCACAAAACAGTGCTGTTAAACGATTTCAGGTTAGGTGGCAACGCCTGCCAACAACATTTAACAACTGCTGCGAGTCGCCGGTTCTAAAAGGAACATAAAAACTATTTTTCATATATTTTTGAAATGGGCTACTTGGCACTTAACTCTAATTTGTATTGTGTATTAAATGGGCTTATCAACTTTAATTAGCAACTATCTGAATAGTATTGCTAAATGCACTGCTGCGATTTCTTTCATTCAAATTTGTTTGCGTGCAGCTGGAATCGTTCCTAATCCAATCGTTCGATTGCACGTGGTGTATATCTACCTATCGATAATTGCGATAGACATGACACATCCCTGTATGCGACAACGCTGGAGCGAAGCAGTAACTGTTAACTGCGGATGTCGTATGCAGTGCAACGAAAAGTTTTAAACAATTCAAATTCAATTATTATACAATAATATTTGTGCTAATAACAGTGAAGTCAGTAGCCCAACCAAAGCCTATAGCTTTTTTTGTTTGCATATAACAAACACGCATCACGAAAAGCTTGAACTGTTCATTAGTCAAAATTCTGTACATGTGCATATAAATGTGTGTTTGTGTGTGTGCCAAAATATACATGCATGTTCATGTTTGTGTTTGTGCAATTAAGCATCGATGCTGCAAACACAACTTGCCAAGTAGAGTCGCATGAGTGTGTGTGTGCGAGTGTTGCTTATGCGTTGGCAAATTGTTTAACAAAATACGCATAATTAGCACTTTTTGCATAATCGACACATTTCCAATGTGCGCGCTCTGTGTTTGCATTCGCCCGCGCTCTCCCGGCTCCCCCACATCATTTAGCCACCTGTACGCCCTTGCACACACACACACACACAAAGACAGATATACACATGCACAGCTAGACGCGATGTGATTTGCGGTAGTCTCGTGAGCGCTGCTCACTTCACTTGTCAATGCGATAACACACACACACACTTATGTAAATACATATGCATATTTGTGTATGTGTCCATTCTATTTGATTGTCTTCTTCTTTGGCCTCTATTCTGCTTTTCGATTTGTGCTCTGATAAAAAGAAAAAATAAGCGGAATATTTGCAGAGAGCTTAGGCGCCGCCGGCATTGCTCTCTACGCTTCAGCTGCAGCTGTGGCGTCTCGGCGACTTTGCAACGTTTCTATTTGTAGAAAAATAGCGCATAATTTGCAATGCAATTGTTTGCGCTTTCTATTTAGTTAAAAAAAATACACTTTTTGATAACACATGCGATCGTCGTGTGTAGGTATGTGTATGTGTGTGTGAGTGTGAGTGTCATGGTACAATGAGAACGCGCATTTTTGACGTCACGAGACGATCAAAAATACACACATGCAAACGATTACTTTTTGATCTCTTTTTGGTCAGTGATGCGTCAAATGACAGCGAGAGAGAGAAGATTGCCATACATATATAATTATTATTGTGCGGCACAGTGGCAACGCCATTATCTCGGCCCGTACCGTTTCGGCTTAAGCTAATGATGTGCATATAAAAAATATAAATAATACATATTTGAATGCGTTTATTTTGATTGCAGTTGCAGCCTGTTGACAATAAAAAAAGAACAATTTGAAGTTGCCATGAAAATCGTCAATAGAAATTAGACGACGGACAAGCTTTGGCAAAAACAACAATATTTTAAGAGAAAATTCCAGAGGAGACCTCGCTCTAAAAGATATAGAGGGAGAGAGAGAGAGAGGAGGAAGTTGGAGTAGGAGGCGTATTCGCTGGAAAGCACAGCAGCAAATCCCGTCCGTATTTGAATGGATCCGTGTGTTGGCTGGTTTCAGGAGGAACAGGAGGGACCAGCGTTGCGCACATG
Organism: Drosophila engyochracea; assembly: GCA_035042385.1. Lineage (NCBI taxonomy): Eukaryota > Metazoa > Arthropoda > Insecta > Diptera > Drosophilidae > Drosophila > Drosophila engyochracea. The sequence continues at coordinate 4,727,850 of JAWNLK010000167.1, forward strand.
GCTAAAGATTTGGGAGACGAATGCACAGGAGATGGGCGCACTTCTTGAGCAGCAGCTACAGCAGAATAACAACAATAACATCAGCAACATCAGCAGCAGCAGCAAGAGCGACAACATCAACAGTATCGTCAGCAGCAGCAGCAGCACAACGCCCACCAACAACAACAACAGCAGCAGCAACAATAAAAGCGACAACGTTTCAACAATTGGTCAGTGTGATCCAGATTCATTGCAGACACTGCTGCAGCAGTTGAACGAGACGCCTGCTCGGGGGAATAGTAACAACAGTAATAATCGCAACAGCTCGAGCAACACCTCTGTTGATTCCACATCGAACAACGACAATAACTCGCCAACGAGCAACAGCAGCAGCAGCAACAACAGTGTCACAACAACATCAGCAACCGCAACAACAAGTGCCGCTAACGTCGCAGCGGCAGCAACAACCACAACAGCATCAGTCGTCGCAGCAACAGCTGCTGCAAACAACACAACAACGACAGCAGCAAGCGGCGATAACAGCAGCAGCAGCACCACCAACACCACTACGACCAGCACCACCACGAACACCAGCAGCAACATCATCAGCAGCAGCAGCAGCACCACCACCACCACCACCACAACCAACAACAATAATAACAACAACACAAGCTCCACAAACACCACCAATTTTATAGCAAATCCCGCGTCGAAGGTGCCGCTGCACGAGCGCAGCAACACCTATTATAATCCATCGCGTAGGAAACGTGTCGTGGACAACAAGTCGAGCACACTGAATCTGAACAAGCACGCGGACATGATAGTCAAGTATAAGGGTTGCCCGTGGCGTGTGCGCGACTTTCAATACGGCGATGGCATAATTGGACTGCACGAGGAGATCGAACACTTCTATCAGTATGTGCTGCCCACGCCCTGCGAGCATGCCATACGCAACGAGGTCGTCAAGCGCATCGAGGCCGTTGTCCAATCGATATGGCCGCAGGCCGTAGTTGAAATATTTGGCTCCTTTCGCACCGGCCTCTTCCTACCCACCTCGGACATTGATCTCGTTGTGCTGGGTAAGTTTCAACATATCAACAACAATCTGATTGTGTACATTTTCCACATGTCAAAATTCATTACGAGTTCTTCGACTCTCCACTCTTAGTTAATAATCAGCTTAATTTAATTTTAAATGGAACCCATCATAATTCAAACCAAGTGTTGGTCTATAAACTGTTTGTTCAGTTATCTGCAGTATATATTTGAGGATTTCCTTTTAGTTGCGTCCTCTCTCTCTCTTATTTGTGGATGTATTTTATATATTGTATCCTTTATTTCAAAATCGTTTGACATTATTTTTATGTTCATATTTATATTAATTTTTTATTTTAACTTTCTTTTCTCCCTATCTCTACTCTTTCTCTCTCCCTCTATTTTTGTTTATATTCGCATTGTTTTTTTTTTTTTTGCAGGACTGTGGGAGAAATTACCGCTGCGCACGCTGGAGTTCGAGCTGGTGTCCCGGGGCATCGCGGAGGCGTGCACGGTACGGGTGCTGGACAAGGCGTCGGTGCCGATCATCAAGCTGACGGATCGGGAGACGCAGGTCAAGGTCGACATATCGTTCAATATGCAGTCGGGCGTACAGTCCGCGGAGCTGATCAAGCAGTTTAAACGCGATTTTCCCGTGCTTGGCAAACTGGTGCTGGTGCTGAAGCAGTTCCTGCTGCTACGTGATCTCAACGAGGTCTTCACCGGCGGCATCTCATCGTACTCACTGATACTCATGTGCATTTGCTTCCTGCAATTGCATCCGCGCGCCATATTCCCGGACAAACCGAATCTGGGCGTGCTGCTGCTCGAGTTCTTTGAGCATTATGGCATTCGATTTAATTACATCAATGTCGGCATTTCCATTAAGAACGGCGGTCGCTATACGCCCAAGGATGAACTGCAGCGCGACATGGTCGATGGCCATCGGCCATCGTTGCTCTGCATCGAGGATCCATTGACGCCCGGCAACGATATCGGACGCAGCAGCTACGGTGCCTTCCACGTCCAGCAGGCCTTCCGCTGCGCCTACCGTGAGCTCACCAAAGCGGTCAGTCCACTCAATCTATGGGGAACGGATGCCAATGTCACCTCCATATTGGGTGAGTGCAAATACAAAAAGTGTTGCCAGTGAATACCAGTGACACATTCAATGCGAATCATGATGTACAAATTTCATTATTATAATAATTACTATTAATATGACTATGTATATATATGACACAGACAGTTGCGATCGAAATATTAGTAATATTCTTTATCCAAATCACAATCTAAAAGCATTCACAAAATGCAAATGATCCTTGACGAACTTCAAGATCTGTATTTATTTTAGTAAAAAATCCTTTAACAGCTGGTTGCACTTCCTTGAGAACAATTTCAATACAAGTTTCTTACAGCAGAAAGTAAGACCACATTGAGATACTAAGCTAAAACAGTCCCAAAAACAGAAAAAATATATATACAAGGAATAGAGATCAGCTAACGGGGAGGAAAAGGGCGTGAGGAGCAGCGAATCGACGGGAATATGAAAGGAGCTGCATAAATTGCAGATTATACAGCTGCAGCACAGCACCATGGATAACTCTTCTTGAGTTCATTTATTATGGAACTCTTTGACTTTGACTTACATTTCTTTTTTGCGTCCTCTGATCAGTGCCAGTCCTAATGAACCCATGGAAAGCTTTTACACATCTTCAAATTTGCTGTTCTAACCTAAGAAATTGTACTGAATGTTTTTGTGTTGTTTTTCTCTGACAAGAGCATTTGTTCGGAGACCGTCCAGTTAAGGTTTTATTACAATGAATATATTCCAATCAATGGAGAAATGAAAGTTTCCTGAATTTAATGCAACTCCTCACAGCTATTTCACTCTCCAGCTTAATATGGAGTTTTTAGCCATAGAATTTTCAATTTTAGGATTAGGAAACAAATGAAAAAATTAATATTTTAGAAATGTACAAGTTATTCTCGTATTAACTGTATTAACTATGTATATATATATATCTCCTGTTCTTTTTTGTATATTTCAAAGGTCGCATTATTCACATCACCGATGACGTGATCGATTATCGGGAGTGGATACGCGAGAACTTTGACTATCTGACCGCCATCGATCCGATCTCGCCGCTGCCCGCCTACACGAATGGCGGCGCCAAGTATGTGATCATGGCCTCCGGTGCCGTAGTCCATCCCATCTATCATCCCCACACGGTGCTGCAGACGCACGCACTGGCGCCCCAGCCATATCATACGGCAGCAGCCGCCGCCGCCGCAGCAGCGGCCGTGGCAGCAGCTGCACAACTGCAGCAGCAGCAACAACAACAGCAGCATCATCATCATCATCATCATCAGCAGCAACAACAGCAGCAGCAGCAGCAACAGCAGCAGCAGCAGCAACACCAACATCATCAACATCTGCAACAGCCACAGGCACAGCTGAATCTGACGGCGTTGCGTCATCGGCGAGGCAGCACCTCATCCGCTGATGATTCCGAGGATAGCAAGGACTGTGAGCTTAACGAACGAGAGCGGGAGCGGGAACGTGAGCGGGACAGAGAGCGGGAGAGAGAGAGGGAGCGAGAGCCATTAACAGTTGTCGGTCAGCCAATTGTTGAGATCATCGACATCACGAACTCGCCGCCCAACGGACTGGATGTGATTGTGGCGCCCAAGCAGCTGCCCATCAGCAACAGCTCGTCGGTAATGCATACACCCACACGCATAGATACATGATGAATGGCTGCCGGCCTCATGCAGCAGCAGCAGCAGCAGGCCGCCGGCTGTGTTATGCTGGCCGCAATTGCTACCAACCCAAATGCTGCAATGCCGCGTGCACAACAATTGTTGTTGTTGTGCAGCAGTAGCAACAATAATAGCAACAACAACAGCAACAACAGTAGCAGTAGCAGCAGCAGCAGTAGCGGCGTCATCATCAACGATAACAATGGTGCAGCAACTGCGGCCAGCATAATGCCAGTCGTCGTCAAGCCACAGGGCCAACCATGCCAACATACATGTATATCTTCTTCACAACTACAACTACAGCCAGACGTGGAGCAGCTCAGCGATGAACCACCACCACCACCACCACTGGATGAACCACCACCAATATTGATGAGCAGCGTGAATGTCTACACCAATCACAGCAGTAGCAGCAGCAACCCAACGACACGAAGTTATGCTCATCAACAGCAGCAGCAGCAGCAGCAGCATAGAGGTCACAACACCACTTCGTATTATCGTCAACAGTTTTATGTGGCGCCGCACATGCAACAGCAGCCACAATTGACCAAGTCCAGCTCCGCCAGCACGCAGCAAACTGTTGGCTACAACACACAACATTCGCAGCAACAACATCATCACCAGCAGCGACCACAGCATTTGCGACTGTCCAGCAGCAACAGCAGTAGCAACAACAACAGCAGCAGTAGTGGTGGTGGCTATCAACAACAGCAGCAGCAGCAACATCATCATCAGCAACAACAACAACAACAACAACAACAACAACATCATCACCATAGTCTGCATCATCAGCAGCAGTCGCAACAACAGCAACATCATCATCATCAGCAACAACAGCAGCAGCAGCATCATCGCCGTCATCATTTTCAATCAGGCTCATCGAGATCGGTAGGTTCGCTCATAGTAACATCCTCATCCTCAGCTTACCCAGTGGCAGCAACTGCTGCTCACAGCAGCAATAACAGCAGCCACAGTCGATTGCAACAGATGCGAGACGCTCGCCTGGTCAACTCATCATCGTCAATCATTTCCATATCGTCGGAATCCTCGGTTGGCAGCTCCTCGGGTTCATCGCCACGTTCGCCACGCTGTGCTTCTGGCGGTGAATCGGCCGATTCCGCATCGGGCCAGCTGGGCACTGCTGAAGATTGCTGAATGGCCGTAGCCATAATATACATGTGTGTGCCTGTGTGTGTGTGCGTGCGTGTGTGTGTGTTAGCGAGATAGAGATAGCAATAGTCATGTGTGCATAAAAAGCTGCCTTCGATTAGAACATTTTTGTTTACTTTGATTTTACACATCTTTTTATCTATATATTTATACATATTTGTTTTACTAACAACAATTTTAGCATTTCGTTGTTCCTATTGAATATAAATATTACATATTTCGTATATATAATATGCCATATTAGATGGCACAATGTTTTACATATGTATTCAATATATTCCTCAGACTATATAATTTACTGCTCAGATGCTCCGATGAGGTATACTTTTGTTTAACTAACTGTGAGGAATATAATACCAGCTAAAGTCCCCTATTCAAAGTAAACCGAAAAGAAAGAACAAATCTATCTACCGATTGTTCCTATGTGAGCTATATGATATAGTATATGATATGATCCATAAATCCCGAAGCAAGAAGTCTGTTGTTATATTCAAATTGAATTCATTCATCAAAGATGGCTTAGAACCCAAGAGAGTTTTGCTGATGTATACAAAAATACAAATAGATCAGAGCAACAGCAGATACGGACATGGCCACTCTTACCCACCCTCCACACAGGGTATATATATATATATATATATATAGTGAATTATCGATATGATCGAATGAAAGAGATTCGAGTCGATATATATATGTTATAGAGGGGCTGGGAGATAATTCCTTCAGTGCGTTGCACACATCGTAAGAAATAACATTAATAATGCTGCATATATCATAACCATTAACTAAGAATGCCACATCTGTGCTGTCTCGCTTGCACCCATCCTATAATAACTTCCACCCACTCACACAGACACACACACACACACATATATATATAAACACATGCATATTTATATATATATATATATATTGTAATCCGTACACTTTGCTGCACTCCTTGTGTGCTAGTTGGAATTTCATTTTGTTTCTAAAATAATAATGAAAGAAAACAACTGAAAAAAACAAAAATAAAACTGATTAAATAACACAAAACATTAAATTTAAAAACTAAAATATATATCAGTGTATAAGCAAAAAGAAAAGAAAAAATCATAAAACCCAATTTAGTCTATATAAGATATTATTTGAAGCGAAATGTGAAGTACGAAATGAAGTACATATATATGAAATATTATTTGTAAAGAAGAATATATAGTGTTATAAGGCAACTATATAGATATTTTTTTCATCGTTTATTTGATTATTATCATTATTTTTTTTCTGTTAGAAATGTAAGTAATAGTATAAAACTATTATCATATTAAATAAATGTAGTATGTTGCTTATAGCTTAAGTGCTGCATATGTAGTATGTATGTGTATATATATATTATATATGGAGAACGAGCAGATGTATATAAATACATACATACATACATACATACATACACACATACATCATGTATGCGAAGAAAAGGTGTACAAGCAATCCAAACAATAAGCGTGAAAATCCTGCAAAACTTGTGCGCAATTCTCACGCGAATATTATTAAGTGAAATTGTGTGCGTCTAACGAGAAAAACAAACAAGAACAGCAAACAAAAAAAAAAAAAAAAGAAACAAAAAAACAATGAGAAAAAGCAAAACAAAAAATAGCAGTAAGTTTTTTTTAATTGCTCGATCGTTAAGCATTATGTAATTTCCATGATAAAATCTAAATCTATGATAAGAGCTGCTTCTTTTATTAACGCCTCAAATGTTTTTATTATTATTACGATTATTATTATTATTGAATATCCCAATACTATTTCTGTACTATTACTATTATGATTACCATATTTAAAATTCTGCACCTAAGCAAAACAAAAAGCAAAAAACATTGTACGAACACATTGCACAACAAAAGCGAACACACACATACAGAAACACACACAGACACACACACACACGACACACACACACACTGAAATGCAATGTGTTTGAAAACAAAACAAAAAAAGCAAAACAACTAAAAAGAAAAAAAAAAACGAAGCCAACAAAAAACTAAAACCAAAACGGTGTAAAATTATTCATTATCATATACTTACTATAGGCATATATGCAATTCCTGCCATTTATTAGTGTACATATATACATGTATATATATATATATGTGTGTATGTGTGTATATATATGTATGTATATATGAGTTTATTGGCATACTCGATGCCGCTTTCGTCATATGTCCTAGAATATTCCAAATTGCCCCCTCCCCTCCCCTACGCTCCCCAACCATTCTTCACTCTCGTCTCTAACTTAAACTTACTGCCATTTTGAGAGAAGTTTTTAAAACAAAATGAAAAAGAAAAGAAAAGAACATTTAGACTTTGTACATGTATAACATTTAGGCTGTTCTTTCCAATTGTAAGAGAAACAAAAAGAAAAACTTAAGCAACGTATAAGGATATATTATTGTGCATGTTAGTGAATCAGAATAAATGAGCGCTGTCATTGCTGACCCGCCCTGCCCCGGCCAGTGTTGGCTAACTTATCGTTATCGACTGTCAACAACTAAATGTCAATCATGCACACTACTCCGCCCCTCGCCCGCAGCACAATCATTTCTCTCGATAGCAGCTGACGACGACGAACACACTTGACTTGGACTTGATGACAGCTGCTTTGAAGCCCACCTTACACCCACACCCAAACACACACACACACACACGCGCATGCAGTGCTGCACACTCACACACACACACACACACATAGACAGCAAAATTGTAGACGATAAATGTTAGAATGTCGCAATAAGAAATCTCCAATTTATGCACACTCGTCGTCTGTTGAATAAATATATATATATAAATATATATTGTGTAGTTAATAATTGAGAAAACAAAAACAAAAAAACAACCAACAGAAGAGATATTCATACGTACATACATATGTACATAAAATACATACATACATAGAACATACTCGAATTTGAGGTGTGAGTGCGTGTGTTAAGCAATCGGCAAAATTAGGTTAGGTTGAAGCATTAAGACTTGAAAGCTATGCAAACAATTTAGAAAATACATATTATATACTAAAACAAATATATACATATATATATATATGTATATCTATGTTAGTAGCACAATCTCACACATCCACCCACAAACACACACACACAGACTAGATACATACTAGTTGGATATTATAATATTAGTGTTGAGGTTATGTCGTAAATTTTCAAATATCCGATCGCTGTTTGCCTAGCCAAGTAAGTTGTAATATGTAACGGGATTTTTTTACATATATATATATATATAGACACACATATATATGTGTGTGTGTATTTGAGTTTTGTGTAATTTTCAAATATATATATATATCGATGTGTATCTAAATTGGCTAAAGCGATTGTTGTTGTTTATTGTACTGTAATAATAACAACGATATAAAGAAGCCGATCGAACGCGAATATAATACATACATATATATATATATATATGTTAGAGATGGTATGCTATGATGATATCATATACATGCATATATGGCAAATACAATTTCATAGCTATATAAAATGTAAGGCGAATTCGCAAACAATTTAGTATATTGCATAACGTACATTTAAAATCTAAAATTGATGTGTAATGCAACTTAGCAAATTAATGCGTAAGACGATAATTAATTAACTTATCATCATTATGAAATGATGATGATCGACGAATGAAGCCGAAGCAGAAGCAGGTTCAATAAAAATGCCGTGTTTCCTGCACGCAAAAACCAAAAAAAAAAAAACAACAAAACTTATTTCTATATTGTTATTATTACCACTTAATGTAGGTGAACTTAAAGGTCTTGGGATCGCTGGCCTCGCACACGAATTGCATGAGAATCTTGCAGTTGGCATCGTTGATCAGATCCCTGGTGGCGAACATGTGCACACAATTCTCATTGCCACCGTAATTATCTGGCATCTGCTTGGCTCCGTTCCAGGGGGCATAGGTCAGCGGACGACCAGTGGATGACCAATAGAAGGCACCCTCGGTGCCCAGATCATTGCCGGATATCCAAAAATAATCGTTACTCTTGAAGCCCTTGGCCCTCAAATACTTGACCAGTGCCTCCATTTCCGGCTTATCCTCAATGGAGGCCAAATGGGCGTTCATCGTGCGGCAAGTGGCCGCCGCCTGAAACCAATTCACCTTATTCATTGGCTCAATGTAGTAGTAGTTATCACCGATCCGTACAAACGGCGTTGTGTCAATGTCCGATGGAATGCCTGGATTGCCATAGATTGGATTCATTGCCATTGTTGTTGTTGTTGTTTTGTGGTTGAGATGCTTTGTTGCTTTGTGCAATTGACTCACCGTTGTAGACCTCAGTGCGATAGTTGGTGAATATGTTGACATCGGGCAGATAGCCGTAAGCCGGCACAGCCCAGCCACAGCCAAGGATCAGCAGTCGCAACAGAATCATATACGGTTCGTATTCCGGATGCATTCCGAGTAAGCTTGCCACGCCAACTGTTTGCCATTCTGCCTTTGAAGGGGCCTTTTATGCACAAACGCGGTGCGGGTCCAATTCCTGATGTGGCAGCTGTGGCAACTGTGTTCTCCATAACAGCTGCACAAGCAACTTGTTCTCACTCGTTTTTAATTGCTAAAGAAAACAATTTGCCATTGATTCATAACAAATTTCAACATTTTCACAAAATGTTTCATGATTGCTGAACAAAGAGCCGCTATAAAACTAAATGAAAATCATCCATTTTAAATTTTGATTTGATTTATAAAACAGCAGCTTTCTTATTTAAAAAAATAATAAAAAAAAAAATAATATACAGTTGCGGTCAAAATAATTGATAAATTTGAATATTCATTTAATACAAATAAATATAAAAATAATAACTTGAATCTTTTGTCCAACTTAAATGTTTACTTATCTTCAGTATGGATTGCTTCTGTTTAAATAAAATTCTCATAATTTTTTAACTTTACTCGAAATATTTTTCTTTCTTTCTTTTTTCAATTTTTTAACATATGTGTGAACTACTATTATTTTGAACACAGCTGTATAGCAATTGTGAATAGTTAATTCTTAGAAATCATGATGCACATGCAATTAGTGCCTGTCAACGATAACATAGACAACCGGGTGCCAAGTATTTGATCCGTAAAATAGCTAAATAGTTTCGATAAAAATGCCTGAGGTCCGCAAAGTTCAGTCCGAGACTCGAGTGTTGAGTGTTGAGTCTCACGTAGCCGAACGATGATTGGCCAATGGTTATGAATGAATCTTTGTAAATCCACATGCATTAAACATATATTTTGGAATCTGTACAATGTGGATAACCGGATGATATAACCATCTGTGTCGTGTGGTTGCTGCTTGTTATGCGTGTGGCGATGATATACGAGTATGTAAATAAACTGATCAAAAATATCAAAATGCGGAAATTCAACCAAATCGAGAAATGGGCGTCTCAAAATGAGCTCGTTGCCAAACTAATCGACTTAATATGTATTAATAAACTGTGTGTGTGTGTGTGTGTGTGTGTATGTGTGTGTGTGGTGTTTATGAATTTCTGTAAGCTGCTCTATCAATTTACCAAGTCAATGATTCAAGTTGTAAACAATATATATAACGAGAAATAAGATCATATTCTGTTAGCACCTTTAAAAAAAAAACAAAGAAAAAAACAACAAAATTATTTATGTACAAAAAGTTGACGAGTTGTTAAACTGTTTATAGCCTGAACGCAATAAAAATGGGTAAAAAGTGTATAATAATGTTGTGGAAAAGTATGCAACAGGCAGATTGAAGCATATCCGATCTTGTAATGTCTATATCTTATTGACGATCTATATCAGAGACAATCAAAGCTAGAGACTCCACAATTTGGAATAAAATTACTTGTAATTATTATCTTATAAATATATCTTATTTTATTTCTAAGGCAATTAAATCTATTTATTACTTATTGTATTTATTTGTGTCAGTTGACATTAAATAAATAAATAAATACCATTAAGTTCCTTGAGTCTATTTAATTTTTTCCATAACTTTCTCCGTTTACCCAACATCGATAAGAATCGATTACCGAAAGCAATAAAGACCATAATTATTAATATATATTTTTCATATCGAGAATGTGTCTATCTATTGATTAACTGTAAACATTTAATCACGATAGAAAATCGTATTTTCACATTTAACAAATTACGCAGTAATAATTTTAAATAATTATTGAAGATTGCCGGTGCGTTCTTAAAATTGCTCGATATTGAGATGGTATTCCACAATAAACAACTTACGGTTTTTATTTCTAAACCAATGGAATATCTCACCCTGTAAATATGGTGTTACAGCACTGTACAAATTATAAACATTATAAATAATGATATATGTTATTTAATGCTTTGTTTATACAACGTAAAAGAAAAGCAAATAAAAAGAGAGATGAACAGATAATATGTTGTAATTATTGCATTTGATATGTGTTTAAAATATGAGAAGTGCTCACAATTGCCAATTGCATAACTAATCACAGGCTAAATGAACTGATGAATCAATAAATCGAAGATGAGTCAACAATTTGACATTTCGCAGACAGGTGTTCCCCCCGTCAAAAGTGGAAAGTGGGTAAGTGGAATGCTGCTCATTGATCAACCATATATAATGAGAGGTGGTATTGGTTGTATTGTATTGGTAGTATTAGCACATAGTCACGAATCATATTCATCCTCATCATTAGCCGCATAATCGGCTCTTTGGGTTGGGATGCTTGCTTTGACAACCCACTGATAAAATGCCAATCGTTTTTAATTTCGCTTAAGCTAATGGTTGGAGTGCAGGGGGAATAGAGGGATGGGTAGGGGGCGGGGGGCATCTTATGGTTAGAGTTAAATTATGCGCAACAATGCGCATTAAATAATTTATATAAAAAATGCACACAAAACTAAACGAATTTGAAATTTCTTGCATGATATAAGCGAACTGCGACGCTGGCTGCGACTGCGACGCTCACTGTTACTGCAGCTGCGACTGCGACTGTGTCACACTGCGAGATTGGCTCCATCGAATCCGAATCGAACAAGCCTTTGAGTTTTCTTCCGTTGCAACAGCAGCAAAGCAACAACAACAATAACCACAAGCAGAAACAATGCGTAGCCGAAGCAAAGCAATCCGCACAAATCGATAATCGTATGCAAAAAGCCGGTCGAATTTTGATACACGAAGCGAGCCGTCGTGCGCCCAGGGGAGAAGATGGGACAGCGATAGATGAGAGAGAGAGAGAGAGAGAGAGAGAGAAGGGGGAGATATGGGTCGTTTAGTTTGGAGATGCGCTAATGCTCGTGTTATTGTTACTGTTATTGCATATACACAGATATTTGTGGGAATTCGAATAGCCAAGCAAAACATATACAGGGTGTATGCCTTGACTGCGTGTCAAACGAAAAATTAGTTTTGAGTTTTGTTTTGCACTTTGCGTTTCATACCAATAATTATTGTTTATTTTGAACAACAAATCACACTTCTTAAAATATATTATTATAATATATGTGTATTTATAGTATTACATTAGACATTCTGTACAATTCAGTCAGTAGGAGCGAGAACAGTACAACAACTAAAATATTGCTTTTACATACATTTTATTTTTGCATATTAGACACCCTGTAGAATTCAATTTGTAGGAGGGAGAAAAGTACAACAACAAAAATATTGTTTTTTTTTTGTTCAAATATTTTGAAGTGAATGACGAGAGTTGAGAGATGGGCAGAAAGAGGCCAAAAGAAATGACCAAAACGTCGCAATACGCGTGTATTCCAATTATTCCATTAGTATTCACTCCCCTCCCTTCTCCACTCCTACCTGCTTCGATGGTTCCCCCGTTCGCTGCTCGCATTGCGTATCGCGAGCACTTCATCTTCGACGTCATAGGCAACTCTTACGAATCTCACGAGCAGCAGCAGTTCGGCATCAGCATCGACTTGTCCGACGGCCCTTTAACGGGAATTATGGAATGGCGTGGAATTGCCGAACTGACCGAGCAGCGGCAAAAAGAAGCTGCTTCGCTAGCTTTGTATAAAAGCAGATAGGCAGCGCGAAAGTGGCATCAATCGTTAATCGGGAACAGCTCGACGAGCAGCAGACGAGCCCGAGAGATAGTTAGAAAGAGCGAGCGAAAGAGAGAGCAATATTAAGGAGTTAAGCGAAATGAAGGTGAGTGCTGGATGCACAGCAGCTGCTCCTTTTGGATTACACAACAGCAACTCCAACTCCAACTCCAACTGCGACTGCAACTGAATTTTGATCTTTCTGCAGATCTTTGTTTGTCTACTGGCCACCGTGGGCATCTGTAATGCCACCTTTCTATCGCTCCTGGGCGGCGGCGGCGGCGGTGGCGGTGGCGGTGGTGGCACCAAAACTACCTACGATATTATAGCGACACCAAACGGTGGTGGTGGACATGGATATGGACATGGCGGCGGCGGCGGCGGCGGCGGTGGATCTTACAGTCATGGCCATGGTCATGGTGGTGGCGGCGGTGGTGGTGGATCGCCACAACTTATCAAGATCATACTGCAGGATGGTGGACAAGGCTATGGCGGTGGCGGTGGCGGTGGTGTCAGCTATGGACATGGCTATGCCAGCGGACACGATCATGGCGGCAACTATGGCGAACAGGTGTTCAAGGTGATTGAGCATGCGGCGCCAGCGACGGGCATTGCCTATCATGGCAATAGCGGGGGCAGCTCCGGCGGCGGCTATTCCTATGGTCAGTCGTATGCCTCTGGTCATAGCTATGGAGGTGGCGGCTACCAGAACCACCAGTTGAATGCAATTCTGCCCCAGATTATTCAGCTGGTACTGCAGGAGGATGCCTTGTACGGCGGTGGCGGCGGCGGCGGCTATGGCAATGTGGATGCCATCAATGGCCAGCTCATTGATACATTCGGGCAGCGGGGCAAGGCGATTATTATGCGGGCGGATAAAGCGCAGGGCGCCTTCTTCAAGAGCGGCCATGTGGTGCAGCGTGGCACACTCAAAGTGATGCGCGTCAAGGAGAACCAGCAGCAGCAGCAGCAGCAGCACCAGCAGCAGCATCACGTTGGAGGCGGAGGTGGCGGTGGTTGGCACAGCGGTGGCGGCTCTAGCAGTGGCTGGAGCGCTCAGCCCGCCGGCTGGTAGAATGCTCCCAGCGCCTAGTTAGTTAGACCAAATCAATTTATATATATATATATATATATATATATATATATATATATATATATCCTCTTTTTTTTATATTTTTTTTACTAGGCTAAAAAATCATTGAAGTCATTAGACAATCCATCAGCATTGTTCGCAGCATCATTGTTAAATTATTTGTTAATAAATAAATAAATATAAATATAAATATAAAAATGAATAGATAAAACACATAAGCAAAAAAGAAACAGCTACAAGCGAGCTAATTTGGTAACTTGTTGTGGGCCAAATGTTATATCATAATGACGCGACTTTCATTCAGTGCCCTTGACAGAGCGGCAAGAGTGATAGATAACGGGCAAGAGGCAAAGTGGCAAGACGAAAGTGGTATGGGGAGGCAGCTGCAGAGGCGGCTGCCACTTAATTGTTGGATTGCCGAGTGGCGCAAAGCCAAAGGTGAAACTTGACCGGCTTCTTCTTCGGGTCGCTGGCGCAATTTGTCTTCAAATCCAAATTGATTTTCGGATAACATCGTTTTGTAGATTTGTGTGGAATGTTGTTGTTATTGTTGTTGTTGTTGCTGTTGTTGTTGTTATTGTTGTCGTTGTTGTTGCTGTTGTTGCTCCGAATGTGAAACTCATTTCTTATGCAAACACACTCCAAAAACCAAAGGAGTTGGAGTTGGAGCAGAAGTACTGCTGACAATATGTATTTCCCTAATGTGATACAGATATATATATATATATATATATATATATATATATATATCTTTCCATATATCTTTCCATATAAACAATATATCAACTTACTCGTATTAAATTAAGTTCTACATTCGAAGTAAACATTTTTTAATTGGACATTGATTTGGCATTCCTTGTAGAGAATATACATATTTATAATATTTATTATCTTTTTTTAATTATCTTATTTGGTTTTTGTTGACTGACTTTGGTTGACATTAAATAAATATAACAAAAAATGCATTTCAATTTTTTTGCTTTTTAGAATGCAATCGTTTTTTTAAGTGGCATTTTCCAAAGCTGGTCGAAATGTGTTCCAATAATACGTCAGAAGAGAAAACAGCTCTGAAAAATTAGCTCAAGGTTTTTGGCCGCTGCCTCGATTGGCAATTAATCAGCCTGCTTAAATACTTTTGAGATAAATGTAATATTTTTTTTTTGGGAATTCGGCATAAATGTGGGAACTGAAATAAGTTTGTGCACAATAGTTGTGAAGAAAAACAGCTCGATTGAGGACATTTAATAGATATATAAAAATTATTTTTTATTTTTATTTTATTTCATTTTAATTTATTCAAAGTATTTTCGAAAGAAATGCGAGATAATCTTTGCTCTAGATTAATATTAAAACAAAACAAAACAAAAGGGACGTCGTCAATATGAATGTTTTCAAGTATTTCAAAAATTAAATTAGTTGCCGTGTCAAAATCTTCACCAAATTGGTTCTGGTCCATTGGGAACATCGCAGAGTAGTTGAATCGCGCACTGAATGGCCGAGCAGCTCACCTCATTGGTTATCGAGTTGCGACCCTCGTCCAAAGCGATGGCTGCTCAACAAAGTCCAGCAACAGAGACCGGCGAAATCCCAATTGTGATGCCAGTCATATATGGATGCAGCGGCTTATCAAGGAGACAAGCGTTCAAGTTAGCGTTGAGATTGCTCAGCACCTTGATCTGCAAGAGCGCCACTCGTTCCTTAACCCCGGGGATTAATGGCCAACATTTGTAGCGGCAAATGAATGGTAATTGTCATCTTGGGTTTCAGCTGCACCTGCTCGATGCCATCTGACGTGTGTCTGACTGCCCAGCAGTCGTAAACACAGATTCTCATTCAGCTCCACGCCCCTTTTCGTCGGCAGCTTGACCCGTAAATCGAACAGCCCCTTAAACATCGCTCGCATCGCAGCGAACAATTGACCCGGTGACCCAATGAGACGCACCCGCAATCAATGCACTTCGCTCCCGAGGCGGTAATCAGAGCATGCACCTCGCCCCGAAGCATTTCATTGCAATCCAGTGCAACTCCAACCACAGGAATCATCTCAAGAAGGTTGCACAGCTGCTGTATATCGTGTGCAATGTTATCGGTCATATATATATATATATATATATATATATATATATATATATATATATATATATATATATATATATATATTTATATATATATACATTGATTTGCTACACGTGCATAACTTAAAATTAGCTTTTATTTTATTATTTGACATCTTTATGGATACAGGGCATAAAATACAAAACAAAAGCACACCAAAAAAAAAAACAATAAAAAAAAAACAAACAATTATTATTTTTTAAGTTATTGTTGTGGTATTTGAAAGCATTTGAAATGGAATGGAGAAGCTTAAATAAAGTTGGAGGCATCGATTTGCATTTGAGTCGAGTAGTTTGGCAAACAAACAATATCTGTAGATAAATATATAGATAGATAGATATGTCTATACAAATAAACAAAGCCAAATAAACGGCGATCAATAAGTGGACACAAAGCGAACAATCAATCAAGGCGCCCAATTCGATATTTGGCGACAGGGCAGACAAGGTCGTGGCCGCATCCGGATCCGGACCCATTCAGACAGCCAGATAGTTATTATAGATATTGTAGTTGGTTCGATGCAAGAACAAGTTCTCATTGTTCAAAAGACGTCACAAATATGGACAATTTCAATAAGAATGCCACCCTTTATACTTGTCAGAGTTATTAACATAATGCGTCTAGATTTTTGATTGGGCTTCTTTTCAAATGCCGTTCTACTTGTGTCTGTCCGTGGGGGCCAGTTTGATGATAATGATGATGATCCGATCTGATCCGATCCACATTTGACAAACATTCTGTCGCCGTCAACTATATAAGCATACTGTTTGGCCAAGCAGTTCAACACAAATCTTTCAGTTATCAAATCAACATGAAGGTAAGTCCAATCCACCAGCAGATCTCAATTCGGATTTGAATTGATTTGATTATCCTTTTTTTTTGGCAGTTCTTCCTTGCCTGTCTGCTGTTCGCCGTCAGTTTGGCTCTTAGCCAGAGCAGCGCCATCTATGGCACCAGCTACGCAACTGTGCCAGTTGTCCGCCATGTCCCCGTCGTTCGACATGTGCCCGTCGTTCGACATGTGCCCGTTGTCGAGTCGGTGGCGGTGCCTGTTGTTCACTCCATTGTCCCTGTGCATCGCGCCACCTATATTTCATCGCCACAACTGCTGCGTTACGGACATGCATACGAATCTCCACTCGCCTACGGCGGCTTCCTGAAGCACAAGAAGTAAAGCGCAATCCACAATCGACAAGGACTACGATTCCCAAAAACCATCAAAACAAAAGTTTTTAAGAATATTATTCACTTATTTTTTTGCTTTTTTTTTCTCTAATAAATCACAAACTTTGTACATTCTTAAATTAAGTGGATTTTTCATTAAGTGCCAGCAGCTCAAATGCTTATTTGTTACCGGTGTTTTTTTTTTACAATTTAAAATGATTGACATGCCTTTATTGAATGTACTTAATGTGCACCATTAACCACATCAGATAATTACAAAAACCGTGAAATTGTATTAAATGCGTTTTTGCTGCCCAGCAGCAAGGTGCACGCTCAATTTACTGGTAATAAACAACAAAAGAAACAAACCAATGCGAGGAGGTCCCCTTTTAAGTTTGTTGTTTGTTGTGGATTTTCACGCTCTGCGAAACTCTGTAAACCAATTTTTTTTTATTGTTGTGTAAAGTGTAAAAAGATTAAACTTATTTTTTTAATTTTTCTTTTGTTAAACACAGTAAAAAGTGAAATTATTATTATTTATGCATTTGTTGGATAATCCAAATGGCTGTGATTAACAATTTCTGTTTATCTTTCTCCCTTTATTTGAAGAGTCTTTCACGTGATAAGATTCTTAAATTTACAAATGTGTTAAATATATATTTGAACAAATTTCTTGTGCAGACGCTGCTATTATTATTTCTCTACTTTTTATACCAAACCAACTACATCAACTCAGAAATACATTTTTAATCTGCCGATCTATGTACACTCATAAAAAAGACGCTCTAAATTGTAGTAAGGCGATCTAAGATATATAAAGTTTTTCTATATTCTATATTGAAATCGTAAGATCTTTCAAGGAAAGTCTAACAATAATAATGTTTAATAATTAATATAAGTAATCAAAAAGCCAATATAAGAATTCATCAATCAATGAATGTTACACACAGACAAAGCAACAGCCTTTTACAGAATACTCACCTGAAATTTAGGAATGGAAGCCTCCGTTTTTAGAAAGGCACAATCATAAATTTTTGGAAATTTACTTTTCGAATAATAGGATGACTTACTTACATTGAAGCCAAAAGTATGGCGATTTACTACAAATGTAGACCGACTCTTTTTATGAGTGTACATAGTATGTCGGCAGATTAAAAATGTATTACACGTGGATTGTGGTTAGATGTCAATTTTGATGGACTCTTCAGTGTTTCTCACACTAATTTAAATGTATATATGTATATGTATATCTATATATGTATATATATATAGATGTGTGTGTATATAGAGATCACTGATGGTTGTTTGCCGGTCGTCTCGTGCGACTGTGAAGATAATACATGTGATGTGTATTATATTATTACATGGCATTTGGGCTGGAATTTTACATAACCAGCTGCTTTGGCTTAGTTGACAACACAAACATTTTTTGTTGGTTGTTGATTGTTGTTGGAACAGTAAACGATTCCGATTCACCTTGAAAATGATTGCCTGAAATTGATATGATATTGAGAGAGATTTTCGGCTTTTTGGGTTTGGCTTTTGATCCGGCCCAGATGCTGATCGGCTGGCGGCACATATGCATATATATATATATGTATATATAAATGTGGGCAGCGCTGTTAGACAGCCAGCCGCCGGGTGAGGTAACCCAATAGTATAATATGTACACAACTGGACAGTAAAATTGGTGCAAAGACAATAACTTGTGTATTTTCAGGAGCAAGAAAAACAATTTAAATATCGAACAATATATTCATTTTTAATGAAGATCAGAGAACTCTCTCATCTTTATTAACAATCCATATTGAGCTGAATAAAATGAAGACAACATCTTAAATATATTTAGTAAAGTTCCTTAAATTAGAACAGCAAATTTGTAAATGGGTAAAAACTTTGCATTGGTTCATTGGAGGAGTGGTACGGATTAAAGTGCTTAAAACTCCATATTAAATGGGCTAAAGAAGAAGTCAGGCATGGTGCTTACCACACCTATATTACTGACCAGGTGTGTAAATTATGCATGGCTAGAAAGAGGGAGAGAAATAGGGCCTGATAGGGAGATAGAGTGAGACACCTGCACCTGGAGGCATTGTTAATGTTGTCTTATCAGCAACAGCAACAGCCACTGAAACAGAAACAGAAACATCTACAGTCAGTCAGTTCATTATTATGCTAATTGGTAGGAGGAGATGGCTTTCGGAATTTCGGAAATGCAGACACACAAATACAAATCGACACAAATACTACGTTGCAGAGTTACGTTAAATGAATTTTACGAAATGCTTGGCCAAAACTGGAAACCGAACAAATTGAATAACGTTATGAAAATTACAAAATTTTGGAAAAACTGGCAATGAAGAACTTACTGGGTGCGCCGCGCACGCCGTCAACGCGAAGATGACAAGATGAAAACGAAAGCAACTTCTATCTAAACCCATACGAAAGACAAGCCAAACAATAAAAAGATAAAAGCTCAGCAGACTTTGCATCATCTTCGATCATCATAAGCATAATCATAAGCATAATCATAATGATCACTGGATGCTTGCCCATTGCAAATGTTAATGAAATGCCTTTGTTTCGGCTGCTCTTTTGGGCTGGGCTATTTAACAAAAAAAAAAAAAAACTAACGAAAAAAGAAAATATTTAAACGTTTTTTTTTTTTTTTTGGGATGCGTTGCGTTGGTTGCGGGTCTAATTTGCATCGTGGCAGATGATCATCTTGCACATCTCCAACTCTTGGTCACTTCCACCTCAAATTCAAATTGAAATTCGTATAAAAGCTGGCGCTCGCCCATCGATTAACATCAGTCGTGTTTGAGGACACAGAAGCCAACGATCCGTAGAATTTAGAGGCATTAGGCGATTTTGTCGATCAACCCACAACTGGAATAGTAGTCAGCATGAAGGTAAGCTAGCTAGCCAGCCAGCCAGCCAGCAGGAAGATGTACTGCATCCACATTTTATACATCTCTCTCACTCTCTCTCTCTCTCTCTCTCTCTCTCCCATATCTAGGTCTTTGTGTGTCTGTGTGCGCTTATCGCTGTGGCCAACGCTGGCTTTCTGGGTCTGCTCGGCGGTGGAGGTGGCGGCGGTGGCGGTGGCGGCGGTGGAGGTGGCCACGGTGGAGGTGGCGGCGGTGGTCATGGCGGCGGATATGGCGGTGGTCATGGTGGCGGACATGGCGGCGGACATGGCGGTGGACATGGCGGTGGACATGGCGGTGGCGGCGTACACGTTATCAAAGTTATCCAAGAGCAGGGTGGTCACTATGGCGGCGGAGGACATGGTGGTGGTGGCTACTCTGGCGGCGGCGGACATGGCGGTGGCGGCGTGCATGTTGTCAAACTTATCCAAGAGCAGGGTGGTCACTATGGCGGCGGAGGACATGGTGGTGGTGGCTACTCTGGCGGCGGCGGACATGGCGGTGGCGGCGTGCATGTTGTCAAACTTATCCAAGAGCAGGGTGGTCACTATGGCGGCGGCGGACATGGCGGCGGACATGGCGGCGGAGGCGTACAAGTTGTCAAAGTTATCGAACAGCAGGGTGGTCACTCTGGCGGCGGCGGACATGGCGGCGGACATGGCGGCGGAGGCGTACAAGTTGTCAAAGTTGTCGAACAGCAGGGTGGTCACTCTGGCGGCGGTGGACATGGTGGCGGACATGGCGGCGGAGGCGTACAAGTTGTCAAAGTTATCAAAGAGCAGGGTGGTCACTCTGGCGGCGGCGGACATGATGGTGGTGGCTACTCTGGCGGCGGCGGAGGCGTACAAGTTGTCAAAGTTGTCGAACAGCATGGTGGTCACTCTGGCGGCGGTGGACATGGTGGCGGACATGGCGGCGGAGGCGTACAAGTTGTGAAAGTTATCAAAGAGCAGGGTGGTCACTCTGGCGGCGGCGGACATGATGATGGTGGCTACTCTGGCGGCGACGGAGGCGTACAAGTTGTCAAAGTTGTCGAACAGCAGGGTGGTCACTCTGGCGGCGGCGGACATGGTGGCGGACATGGCGGCGGAGGCGTACAAGTTGTCAAACTTATCCAAGAGCAAGGTGGTCACTCTGGCGGCGGTGGTGATGCTGGACATGTCAAAGTGATCAAGGTGTTGCATCACCATACGCACAGCGCACCCAGTGCACCCAGTGCACCCATCGTCGAGAGTGGTCCACAGGTCATCAAGGTGGTGCACGAGAATCATCAGCATAATCAGATTGCCGCGCCAGTGGCGCATACCACTACTAAAGTGGTGCGCGTCATTCACGAACATGCCGCCGTTGCGGCTCCAGCTCCAGCGCCCATTTATCATGCGCCCGAACCCGCACCCGCTCCTATTTATCACGCACCCGCACCCGCTCCTGTTTACCATGCTCCCGCACCCGCTCCTGTTTACCATGCACCTGCTCCAGCTCCAGCGCCCATTTACAGTGCTCCAGCTCCAGCTCCTATTTACAGTGCTCCCGCTCCAGCTCCTATTTACAGCGCCCCCGCACCAGCGCCCATTTACAATGCACCCGCGCCCGCTCCTGTTTACAATGCACCCGCACCGGCACCAGCGCCCATCTACAGCCCTCCCATCGGGCTGCCGGCGCCACATGCCGCTTATGGTGCACCACTGCAAGCACCGTTGCCGCAGCTCAGCGTCCCCGAATCGGCGCCAGCGCCAGCATTTAATCAGAGCCCCGTGCTGAGTTTGCCGGCGCCCATCGAGGAGCAAGCGCTGCCCGTTGGCCATGCGCCCGCCCAGAGCTATGGTCCGCCCAACTACTAAATAGATAACAGATATCAGAGATCAGAGATCAACAACAAGAGCAACAGCAACAGCAGCAACAGCAGCAGCAGCAACATAAGCCACTGGAGGCGTCCACATTCACCCACCAGCACCCACCTATCCACACACACATACACATGAAAGACCTCCACGAATCCTACTACTCGCGACAACTATCGACCTAATTTCTCGAACTCTTATTCTTCTTCTTCTGCTAAGCAACGCCATAAGTTATTTTAATTTTTTTTTTTATTAAATAGTTGTATTATTTTGTTTGTTTTGAAAAAAAAAAGAAATAATGAAAAAAAATGAAAATGAAAACTTGCATTGCTTAATTGATTTGAGAGAGCCTGATGTGTGCCAAAATACGACAGTCGCACCTCGTTAAAGTGAACTCAGATATCAGATGAGATCTGCAGAAATTATAGTTGCATTCTTCATTGCATAGAACTGTTCACTATAGGCTAACTTGACTGTATTTGCGTATATGGTCATTAAGACTACAGTCGCATATATTACATGTTCACTATAGCCTAGCTTGACTGTATTTGCGTATATTTTAGATCTATTTGCGATAGGGTTTATTGTGCAAATGCAACTAGCACCTGTCCGACCTCCAAGAAAATGGATTGGTTTCTCAAAGAGTTGCGATTTCGATCACAACCAGATAATCGGGTAGATGCGACTAATAAATTAGCACTCTTTTTAATTAAACTCATCTAAACTCACTCACTGGCCACGATGGGTCTGGGTTTGGAATCGAAAAAATATACAACAAAAAAAATTAACACAAAACTATAAAAAAAAAGAAGTTATATCACTAAACTTGACCTTGGCGTTGCCAGCTGCTTGGCTAACTGCGTTGCCAACGCATTTGCATAAATAATAACGTTAAATTTCACATTTTCTTGCGATGCATTTTCTCTCTTTTTTTAACGAACACACGATAAGAAACTAAACAAAAAACAAAAAAATAAAAACCGGAAAAAAAACAAAACAAAACAAATTGATGATATACATATGAATTGGGCTGTGTTGCGGTTTCGGGTGTTGTTGCTGCTGATGTTGATGCCGATGTTGCTGTTGCTGTTAAGCCACGGCATTATTACGATAGATATATTCGCTTTTTGTTTTATTGTTTCATAACAAATGATTTCAAATTTGTTATGACTTAATCATTTTACACACAATTGTTAAATATTGTTGTGGTTGTTGTTGTTGTTGCGGTTGTTGTTGTTGTAACGGTTGTTATGATGATAGTTGGTATTTATGGTTTTTGTATATTTCTTATTTTTTGGATCATTATTCGGCAGCTTTGACGAGCGCTTCAGCAACTTCCACAGCGATGGCAGCTTCCGCCTTTGCCTGCAGCACAATGAAAACAATGGAAATGTTGTCGCAACGCATTAAATATAAATGAATATACAAATATATATGGAGAAACTCAAACTTACCTTGTCGCTGCCAGCGGAGCTGAGTGCCGACTGATATTTGGAGAGCAGCTGTCTGGCCTCGGAAACATCAATGTCGGCCACATTGTGCGCCTCCTCGGCGAGCACCTGCACAGAGGAGTCCTCATTGACAGTTACTGAGCCGCTGGACACAAAATACTTTGTCAGTTTGCCCTCATTATCGATGACCTGGACAACGCCGGGCTTCAGCACAGCTGTGCACAGCGTGTATAGAATATACAATGAATTGATTAATAAATCACCAGCTGCATCATCATCATCAGTAGATCGCTTACCAAGTGTGGGCACATGCTTGGCCAAAATACCGAAGGAGCCGCTGAACGAGGGCACATCGATCTGGCGCACAACTGCCGCATCATAGAACGTCTGGTTGGCAGCAGCGAAGGTCAGCTTCATGTCGTCCGAATAGGAGCGTTTCTGGGCCAGGCGTGAGCCGCGCGCGGCCAGCAGACGAGCATTTTTCACGAACGACATTCTGTTCTGTGCAAAAAAAAATGCAAATCTTACATTACAAATCGAAAATCGTATTGATAACATTTTAAACATATACAAATTATGTAACTTTGTAGGTTAGACTGGGGCAGGGGACAAGAATTAACCAAACGCAAACAGCAAAAACAAACACAAATGCACTAAAACATTTTGACCTGCTTTCCAATTGAAAATATAATTGCGCACAGTTTGGTTTACCTTTAATTGAGTTGGAGTGTGGCGAAAATAAAGAATACTATGGAATCTGTCGTTCAGCTCGTAACCAGTGCCGCTCTTTAGAGATGTCAAACAATCAAACAATCGATTACTATCGTTCGCATTCCGGAATTCAAGCATTCGATACAAGTAAAGTTGTATCGATTCTGCAATGGCAGCGATAGTATCGAACGTGCATGTGCAAACATTAATAGACTGGCCTTCATAAACTATCGATACTTCTCCATACTACAAGTAATGGCGCAAAAATGGTCAAACACAATTAGAATTAAACAATGCGAGGGCTTGGATTTAATACGCACAAAGGCATCAATCGAAATATTGTTAAAAGCATACTTTAAATTACAAATAAATATTTGGCGATATATGAAATCGATGACCCAAACTCAAACATCGATTAATTAGTTACCAAAGTGAATTGCACAGGTCAATCGAATCGAATCGAAGCTAATCGAGTCGGCTCTCAATTATATCGTTCCTTGCTGTACGTATTTGTCGCGTATCTGTCTATATGAATATTTGTTTATTTGTTTGTCGTTTGTTATCGGCCAAACTCAATTGATAAAAGTCTCGAAGAAATGCATATTCAATGCCTATTACTAGGTGTAATTATAGTCTCGGTGAGGACGGCATTTTGCGGCCAGCCGCTGACCGATACCGTTTATTTGGCGCCGGGCACATCCGTTAATATCACTGCGAATCCGTATGGAAGCAATGTGCTGCGCACCTTCTGCTACCCGGCCAAGTCTCGTTCATTGGTCAGCCTGTTCGAGACGGTCGAGCTGACGCTCTCGATTGCCAACGATGACTATTCACAGTACGATGGCCGGACGCCAGAGGAGGTGCTTCAGCATTATAATGAACATCAATCGCTCTTCAGCATCACGCTTTTCTCACAGAAACGCCAGCGGGTGCAGCTATCGCCGTTTGACCGGCAATGCCTTGGCATTGCCTCCAAACAGCCGTACAACGTGGGCTTGAGACATGTCCAATTGGATTGGATGCGTCTGGTGCAGTTGAGCGTCGGTCTGATCATCATTTGGAGCGCCGGGCAATTGGCGAAGAACAGTGTCTTCTACTATCTGGCCGGGATTGTGGTGGGCATTTGTGCCTCATTTCTGGTAATCATTGCGATCACCGCCAAACTCTTTCCACGCCGTCCGATGATGTACGGCGTCCTGATCGGCGGTTGGACAGTCGGATTATATATTATCAGGCAGTTGGCGCACAATATTCGACTTATACTGGTCACATACCGCGACTATGTTGTGTGGTATTTGGCCATTACGGGATTGGTGTCGTTTCTAATTTGCTACCGCATTGGACCACCAAAAAATCCACGCTCCCAGAACATTATCAAGTGGGTGCTGCAAGCGATTGGCGCCGTAATTGCATTTCTTAGTAGCTGGCACACCAGTGCCTGTGGTGTCATCCTCGCTGGCACCTTTCTGGCCCTCTACTGTCCCGATTCGCTGATAAATTACGCACGCACCGTTTACAAGCGTCGATTTCCGCCCAAACGTCGCCTGCTCACCCAGGAGGAATACTACCAGGTGTCAGTGAATGCGACGGCCCGATCTCTGGCCGAGCTGCGTGAGTATGTGAACAGTCCGCATTGCCGTCAGTGGAATATGATGAGCACGCTGCGGGATCCGATGCGCTTTGCCACCTTTGCGAACGGTGCACCGCATTTGTATGACGAGGAAATCGAGGATTATTCGCGAGCCATTGAGGAGTCGATGATCGGCACCGATGAGGACGAGGCTGAGGAATATCTCAGTTGCAGCATGTACTATCGCCCAATCACGGCCAGGATCGGTTCTCAGCGACCAAATGCACCGCTTCCCCCGGCACAGCGTCCAATGCGTCACAATCGGCTCGCCGGACAGCAAAACAATAATGTCAACAACAACAATAACAACAATCAACAAATTGACGACAGCGATGCTGACGATGATGAGGATGACGATGAATTTATGGATCAGGAGTAAATCATACCACCACACATGTCCTTCATATCATCACCCCAGACACTAGTTTTATAAGCTCCATTCAAAAATTTCTGTTTCCTAGTCGAAGCCAAAAATGCGTTCGTTTTATATGTGTGGCAAAAAATCCATTTATTATAGTTAGCGTTAAGAGCATTTGTAAAAAGACTTACATTCATTCTCTGATTACTATAAATTATTTAATAATACGAATAATACAAATAAAAATAAGAGAAAACAGTAAAATTGCGAAATAAAAATAATAGCACCGCTACAACATGATTTCTTATGTATGAAATTAAATAATAGAATTAAAAATATAATATTTGTTTTTAAGACATAGCTTAGCCATATTCTTAAGTATCTCCTGGCATTTAATGATTTGAACGTTTACTGATGGATAGTCATAAGAAAGAATTATACCCATCTGATTTTTGGTTATCAATTTTATCATTGCTTGTTTTTATCTCATCATTATCAAAATAATGATATTAATATTTGCCAACTGCGGGCGGACGACGCTTGTGGCAACTGGAATTGCTTCATGGTTGACCTCAGTTCGGCAGCAGTAGCAGCAGCAGCATCGCTTCCCCATTTGGCTTCGCAGTTTCAGTTTGCCGCAAAGATGTGCTGGCAATTGATAAGGTATCAATTTTCTTATCGCCAGCAGAGAGATCATGGCTGCTGTTCGATGCAGCGACGCTTGGCAGCGCTGCTGCAGCTGCGGCGCAGCAGCGGCTCTGGGTCGTTGTGGCCACGTCGCTTCACACCGGCCACGCAGACAACCGTGATGCACTGCATCTGCTGTGCCGCATCCACGGCCAATCTCTGTGGCAACTCATGCTGCCGCGTCTCACGTCTCTCCCGACGCGGATGCGACACAATGAATCCGTTGTAAATATGCTGCAACTCATGCATTGGCAGCTGCTCGGCATTTGGGACAAACAATTCGCGCTGTGCACGGATTTGATTACTAAACAACAACAAATAATAGCAAATATTTGCTCACCTTTCTCAGCTGCTCGAGAACTTTGGCGCGTGTTGGCTCCTCCACCTGCTCCTGCTCATGCTGCTCCTGCTCATGCTGCTCCTGCTCCTCCTCCTGCTTGTGCTTGCGTGCATATTCCATGAGATCCCTTCGATGAGTGCAATATCTCAATTTACGCAGATTTTGGAGCAGCTGATTTGCCAGAGCTGCCACCTGTTGCGAATTGCTGTTAACTGTTGACGATAAGATAAAAGATAAAGATAACTCAAAGTTCAAAATATTCACTTTGTATTTTGTTAGCACATTAAAAATGAACTCTTTCTTTACACATTGTAAATGTTATATGGCAACAAATAACAGAAATGCGAAATGTTATCTAATTTTATAGGATTATTTAGAGAATTCTTAACTAAAATTCAAATTATATACTTGTATAAATCTAGAAGATCATCACGATTTCTTAAACAGCAATTTAGAAAATATTGTCTAAAATTTAAGCTTTCTCAAAGCTAGATCTGGCTATTTAATGGCCAAACTCGCATCACAGCACGATAGGATTGTGCGAGTGCGAAAGAGATTATCAATTTGCTCAATTCGCATTGCTCTCTTCTCGCCGATGTCAGTTCGCGTTGTGTGTGCGAAAGGGATAGATATTTAGGTTGAGTGTATTGTTTGTTTTGTTTGCGCTACTCTATTTCATATATTAAAATGCTAAAAAATCTATATAGAATTAAATGACGCCATTTTAGATATTTGTTTTAATTTGTTTAATTAGTTGAAATATAACAAATAAAATATTGGCAAATTAAAAAGACAATTTATAATTGTATTTTTCTTAAGTGTTTAGAGTGCCCCATTTAATGTGGTTTCTGTTGCAGTTTATTTACTGAATGCTAACAAATTCGGGTTTTTCAAAAAACTTATGCATGGCCATTATATATTTGCATATTCCATACTTAAACTGAATTGAATCTGGTTGATCGAAATGTCCGCCTTTCGTTCTCATCGCTGATCACATCTTGAGTCAACTTATTGGTTGAGATATGTTCATATGTATTCAATACAATATTTTTTCCTTAAGTGAGTATAAAGTCCAACCAGAGACGCATTGTGTGCTGGATAAACGGAGATCCCTGCACTGTTTGCTCTGGAAGATGTCGCACGGGTCTTTTGATCAGTTAAAAAAACTTGGCCATCTCGCAGGCATTTTCCACCTCCAATCTCAGAGAGGAGCAACGCAGTTGATTTCGAAAATAATTGTTTTGTCAATTCGATCTTCTGTCTGACAGCATTTAGATGATCTTCGCTGATGTGGAAACCATGTCCTGCCTGAAAATATAATTACAATTTAGATATATACTTTATTCTGACTTGTTTACTTACTGTCTGAGCTACCTAGTTGTATCCACATATTTTGGCTGTCCTCGTTTGCCGGATGTGGCAACCATGTTCTGTCTGAAAAAATATATTTTTATTTTTCTACTTTTGAGTGGTTTACTTACTGTCGGAGATAACTGGAGCCATGTCGCCGACTATTGCAATAATTGGGTATCCTACTTGTAGTGATTGTTTCGACTCCTCACTGAACTAAACGAATTGCTTCCAGGCATGCGCGTGGACCAGCTGCGTGTAGACAAATCCCATAAGATATGTCCTCCGAGTTCCAGTACTTCTTCGCCTTCTCGCCACACTTCAACTGATCAACTGCGTTCCCTTGAATATCTTGCCAAGTGAATTCATCTCCTCCAACTTCTGGCTTAACTGCAAGTTTTCCTGCTACATTGCGGATATTTGTTGTCTCATCCGAATGTTTTCCAATAGAATGCCGGCCTGCAACGTTTTTATTTCTTAATGAAAATCAGAAATCTCTGGCTTAAGGTATGCATATTTCCTTGTCAAAAGTCCATATCGAGCTGCATGAAATTAAAATAAAAAACCTTAATTTCTCTATTGATTTTGGTAAGAATTGGATGTACTTATTATAATAAAGGCTTAACTAAGCTATCGAAAAATATTAAATGGGAAAGGACATCACTGAATGACTGAGGTTAGAAGATAAAGCGTAAGATAAGATTTGAGGAATAAATTAACGTTTGCTTAGCCACATCAATTAGACGGTCTTCGAACAAATGCTCTTAAGTCACAAAAAAATATGCACAAATTTTACTGTCGAGGAGTGTATGTAAAAGTGAAGATTATCAAATTGATGGACTTACTCTGTATGCCCACTGCAATTCCTGAGATGCTCTTCCGGCTGTCATCAGATGTCGTGGAATCGCATCAAGCATTAGGCGTCGTTGCTTTGCGATTGATTTGAATTTCTTTGAGGCTTCCTTCCAATCGGTTGGTTCAAAGAGCTGCGGCAGCTGTTGCCAAATTGGCAATTTAATCCTTGGGCACATGAATTACTTTAATTTCTTTACCCCGGGATTGCAATACGGTAAATTGGGCAACATGGCATTTTAAAATAATAGCAAATAACCACAGATGATGTCAACGAGAGAATAACCCGTCCCCAAAACACGACACATTGACTGCTGCCAAGAGACTGGACTGACTGACTCGGTGTACATGAGAATTGAAAGCGCTCTCTCGAGTGACACAACCCTGAACGCTTGATGCGTGAGTAGTGAGAGCGCTGTTCCGGGCGATACAGCCCTGTATCAGTCAGTGTTCGCAGCAATTTAAAGTTTCAGTTAGAGTTGAACGAAAATTATGGATATTTTTCTAAAATTGCGAGCTTGCACAGTTTTTTTTTACGTAGATGGTTACCATAATTGGATCATTATGGTATACCAAATGTTTTATCGGCGACAAACTCAAATCAATATGTCTCATATATGCATGGTGAAATTATACATGTTGTTGATAAGGTATATATTTAACTATAGAAATGACTGTGTTTCTCATTTATACAGTACCAATTTTGGGATTCGTCTGGTTGAGGTTGGTCGTCAGTTTGCTTTTATATATATTTATTTTTGGTTTGGTTGGAAAATTGCATACAAATGTATACAAAACAAGGGGGAGCTATAATACGCGACTTGTAACGATAACATACATGTATGTATGTATGTATATAGAAACCTTATCATAGAAATCTTACCATATATACAAATATATATGTCTGTATTGTGATTTTTTTTACGAAATTTACTCGTGATTTCCATGTGCCACCCATCAATTGTTTATAGTATTTTTTTCCCCTATTCCCATGAAATTTACATTTATAAATTCCGTTTCGTTTGTGTGAAATTAACAATGTGACCAGTGAATGCAAACAGAATTTAATTTAAGTCCTGATGACAACGACCACACTGCTAGCAGTTAATCGATATCTCGATACAAACGCGAACGCGCGTACATTTAAATTAAAATATTAAAAAATACAACAACAAAAAAACCGTTAAGCAAGTCGAAGTTTTATGTTTGAATTGTGTCTGTATTTGAAACCAAAAAACAAAAAACAAAGAGGCAAATATAAAGGGCAATGCAATCAATACACATCACATGCATAAATCATTCCGTCTCGTTATATATATACACCATATATAGACACGTATCGGCCTAGTGCACTCCATTTGAAGTCTGCTGTTGTTGTTGCTGTTGCTGTTGCTGTTGCAATTTGGTGCTCTGTGAGAAATCGATGCAGGCACCCGAGGTTAGATCAATTTCCTCGGAATCCGACCCATCGGAACCCTCGTCAGAGTTATGGCCAAGTGCTGTCATTCCGCCCAGATCCATTTGGGTGACGCCATGCGCCGTCGACTCCTTATACAGCTTCAGTTCTGTGTAGGTTTTCGACAGCTTCTCGTGCTCGGACTGCGGATGCTGCTGCTGCTGTTGATGCTGGAATGCCGGATGCATCATTGTAAAATTTGTTGCGCTCTGTCCATTAGCAAGCGGCACAGCATCGTTGACGGCTCCATCGTTGATCAATGACTCTTTGCTAGCCGTTGTACTGCCCGCCGATAGATTTTCAGGCATTTGATTGTTTCCATTGCTGGCTGTACCATTATTGGCTGGCCTGTTCGCACCGCCTCCGGCTATGACGGGCGGCGTGCCCAGACTGAGGCAACGCATCCGCCAAGCATCCTGCAGCAGCTGGAGACGCGCCTGTTTGCGCCACTTGGCGCGACGATTCTGAAACCACACCTGAAACACAAAAGTATCCAAGTCAAAAACTGCTTACGCAAATCGCTAACAAATTGGCTAATTGAAGCATTCAAATAACTGTTTGCTCATATCTCAACTAAACTACATATATATATATATATAAGAATATGACTCATTTTATGATGATCAAATCGAGACCTCTTCAAAATCTGCAAAACAAAAAATGTTTTGTTTCTCATCTGGTTATGATTTAAAAGACTATTAATTTCCAAATACTAAACGTAATACAATATAACCACCCATCATATATAGTTTTTAGAAATATTATTTAGCCACAGGAAAAGCTGAGAATACTTCGCTATTACTCCACTACAATTATATTGATACATTTAAATAGTAATTTAATAAAAATGAATATAAAAATAGCATATTTAAGGACTTTAAATTTGTTTCCTAATAAATTTAATAACTCTACCAACTTTGACTATTCAGTATTTTCAGTATTGTTTGCTTGTATTTAAATACCATTTGCATAATTTTTAAACTATATTTTAAGTTACTTGTTTAACATTTTCCAAAATATGTGTGTGTACTACTATTATTTTGACCGCAGCTGTATATATGTATTGTAGTTACACAGCTCGACATGTGCATCAAAAATGGTGGAGCCTCACGGCAAAATAATTATTCGTTTTTTGTTTGCTGCTCTTTGATATATCTCATGTATAGCTTATTTAGCCCCACATAAAGTTAGATCGATGGCCAATCAAATAAATGCAATCTTAGTTCTTTTGTTTTAATCGAATTGATTCTCAAAAAATAGTTATGTTAAATATGGTGCCAAAATATTTGTTTTTTGGATATAGAATTTATCATATTTGAAAAGTTTTGTGAGAAAAATTCTATATCCTAAGTAAAAATATAATATAAACCTTTTAAAAGTAATTAAGTGTATTTTTAATTTTTTTAAGTACACAAACAAATTGAAACGGAAAGGATATTCATTTTGAAAATATTATTAAAGTTGTTGAATGTGTTTGCTTAAAAGTTATATTGCTATCCAAAAGAGACAAAAATGTATTGTTTTTTTCTTAAATAATTTTTATATTTTTAAGTGTACCAAAGTTACACAACCAAAGAAACAATCAATCAAAAAAATATCAAGTATTTTTCCGAAGCTTTTAATACGTATGCTACTTTTTGGAAAGTTAATTTAATTATCTTTAAAATCATATGAAAAAAATGAGGTTTATCTGTCAGAAAAAATGTTCGGTGTACGGCTTATTAGTGGCTTGGCTTGTGTAACTTTGGTACACTTGAAAATATATTACTTAAGTAAAAAATATGTAAATTTTTGTCTATTTGAATATGGTTTTTCATGGTTTCACATGGTAAGGAGCATTATGGAGATACTATACGGGATAGAGCGCTGATTATTTTTTGCCTTCGATTAGCCACTAAACTATCCGAATTCTGAGATGCATCTAGCTGGAGCTTGGCTGCCACGTGATTCACCTGGACGCGCGCCTCGCTTAGGCTGATGCGCAGGGCGACTTCCTCGCGCAGGAAGACGTCCGGATAGTGGGTCTTCTGGAAGAGTGCCTCCAGTTCCTGCAGCTGTTGTGGCGTGAATGTGGTCCGATTGCGTCGTTGCCGCCGCCTGCCGAACATGTACTCCGTGAGCAGATCGCCCGGCAGCGGCGATATAAATGGCCCCGCCATTAAATCAATATTTGCCACTCGATTCAAACACTTTTTATTTATTTTATTTTCCGTTCACTGTTTGCTCGCTAATCAATCAATCAATCAATCAATCAACCAGTCAATCACAGGAGCAGAGTCAACAAAAAAAAAACAAAGCGCATATAAAATAATTATGAAGACCGCACGCTAGATGGCGCTATATCCACACACACACACATAGACACAACAACAAAAAAACGTTGACTTTCGAATGGCGCGTTTGGCCAGCGACTGCGGAAATGCAGGCAGCGTCCTTTGGCTTTTATGCATAATCGCTGCCTCAGCCAACTCTATGTGTGTCTGTGTGTGGTGTGTGTGTGTGTGTGTCTGTGGCTGCGCCTGCGACTCGTTGCGTTTGTACGAATGTGCTCGTGTGCCTTGTGGCATAATAATTACAACACAATGCAACACATTGCAAACTTTTTGCTAATTAATACTCGCAAATGGATAAAAAAAAACCACAAAAACTAAAAATGTTGCTTGCTTTTAGGCAATCGCTTGAAATGTGGATTAGCAAAAATATATTAGCTTGTTTCTTTAACATAAATATGATTAATATGCTTTGAGAGCACCTCTATCTCTCTCTCCCTTTCTCTCTCTCTCTCTCTCTCTCTCTCTCTCTCTATGTCTCTCTCTCGCTCTCTCTCTCGCTTTCAGTCTCTGTAGCACTCGCACTCGCTCGTATACTTGCTCTGCCTCGCTGAATTCGCCGTTCGCCGTCTCGCTCTCGTCTCGGCAACCACTTAGAATGGCAGGTGGCAGCAAGGAGCGCGCGCAGCCTCCGTTCGTTCCGCTCGCTCATTCGTTGTGAAAACATAAACAAATATAACACACAACAATACACACACAGACACACAAGCACACACATAGCACTAAGTGCTCGGCTTTTAATGAGCACACTCTCCGCTTACACCAACACTAACACACAGACACATGCCATGTTGTTGCCGCTGTTGTTGTTGTTGTTTTGCTGGCTGCGTCGGCTTTTATTGTTTTCTCGTTTTGACTTCGTTAAATTACGGCACAAGCACAAAAACCTCATAAGCGCTGTTTTGCCTTAACGGGACTCTGGCAGTTAGGCAGACTACAAGCCATACCGTGGTATGAATACTGCTGAAAAGTATGCAATTATTTGAGTATGCAAAATACAGGTGCCAATTGACACTTTTATTAAATTAAACTTGAAACAAATAATAATAATATTATTATTATTATTATGCTATAGGGACTGTATAAGTTCTCAGTTCTCATTCTATGATAAAATTACTTATCTTAATTTAGTTTACATCATTTCATTAAATTTATGAAAAGTTTTTTTTTTATTTCTTCGGTTACCAATACAATAATCTAACAATAAAATTAAATCTAGATGTTTCGTTGAAGCTTAAAGAAAAATTAACAGTTCTAGGTTTAAATTGTGTTTAAAAATATTAAAAATGAATCTCACTTCATATTTTCATAATATGTTGGGTTAATAAGACACATTTTGTTAGAAACTAGTACTCATATTATTATTTTTAGTTATACAGCTAATATTTTTATTATTTAGTATTGAGTCAATAAATTAAAAATAATTTTATTAACTTTTCGACCTTTAAATTGATAATATTCATATCAATACATATACATATGTACATTGAAAAAACACCCCTAAGCAATTTCAATTTGAAGCTCAAGCTCAATTCACATATGTCGTTTGAATCGCTCTCGTTCCACTGTTCACCACTCTCTGAATTGTCCGCATGCATATATGCACACATACATACATACATGCATGCATGCATATGTGTGTGTGTGTGTGTGTGTGATGCACCTGTGAATAATAAAATTCAAATCACTTAGCAGCAGTAGTAGAAACAGCACCAACGTCGCCAGCTAAACAATAAGGCAACATCCCGTTCCCGCACACAAACATGCATACATATATAGAGAGGGAGACAGAAACAAAGAGAGAGAGAGAGAACGAGAGAGAGAGAGACAGTGAGAGATAGAGAAATGGAGGGTGAGTGAGACGGAGGGAGAGGGAGAGAGTGAGCTGTGTAGTTGTTCGCTTGTGTGGGTGAGGGGGACGGGCGATGGCAAAGGCGCATTTAAAATGAGGTTGCCACCACAGCTGATGCCACCTGGCAGCCGAGCCGCATACAACGAATACAACAATAACAACAATGCACATGCACATGTGCATGTGTGTGTGTGGCAAACAAATGAAGGGATGTAATTTTCTCATTTACATGCATTGTTTTCGTTGCTGCATTGTTGTTGTTGCTGCTGGTGCTGCTTGTGTTTGCCTGCGCTTGCGCTAAAATTATATTTATTTATTAATACTGAGGCATAGGCGTGGCGGCAGCTCCACCCACCTCCTCCCTCTTCCTGCTTCTCCTGTTATTATGTTCGTGTTTGTTTTCGTTGTTGTTGTTGTTGTTGTTTTATTTCATTTGCTTCTTTTGCGCCGAAGCCAATCATAAACGAGCACAGCTGTCTGCTTGTGTGTGTGTGTATGTGTGTGTGTATGTGTGTGTGTATGTGTGTGTGTATGTAGGGTTGACCAACGAGATGAACGTCAGTGTTGACAGCGTCTCATTGAAATTATGAAAATGATTTCGTGTTTGCCTTTTGTCTTTGCCTTCTCCCCAAAGCTGCTCCACTCCTCGCCCGCCATTTTTAATTTTGTAATTTGATGCTGTTGTTGTTGTTGTTATTGTTGTTACTGCTGTTGCAACTGGAATTCATTATGGCAACGCGCATTTCACCTGAGCATCGAAACAAGCATTTGTGGAGCTGGCGTCTTTTTCTCTGTTATGCTAATCTGTGTGCTTGCGCGTGTGTGTGTGCGTGTGTATGTGTGTGTCCATTGTTTTGTCGCGCTCATTGGTCTTTCACAGGCTACAAGTGCCTCTGTGTGCGTGTATATGTGTGTGAGGGAGTGCGCTCCTTTGAGTTTTCCTATCTCGCTTCCACATGCAACTTCGTTTTGCTGTTAATTATTTATTTTAGCGCGCCCCTTTTGTTGTTGTGGTTGTTCTTGCTGAATTTTGATTAAATAAGTTTTCAGCACGTGAGCACACACATGCACACACACAAACACATCGCTAGTAGGTTGAAGCAAAATGGCGTCTTCTCTGCTGCATATTATCCATTGCATACTTTTGGGGTTGTGTTGTTTTTTGCATTGGTTTGAGTAAATACGGACTAGATTTGTATTGAATAAGCAACTATCTTACTATCTATAGACTATTTTGTATGAGCCCTTAACTTAAGTGCAGATTCCTTGCGCTGATCGCAGTAATACTTATTCATCGGAAGCCGCAATTGTTTAAGAGGTATTTGAATGTAAATGAAATTAGTCTTTTTATACATATAATTTTTAATATTGAATATACAACTCATAAAAGGTAATAATTATATAATTACCTCTAGGTAGGCTTATGGTTTATCTTTATATCACTGCTCTCTCTGTGCATCTTATAACAAATGGTCATTCGATCCGTAAACTATGCTTTACGCATTGGCAAAGTTATATCGAATCAAAGACAAAGAAATAACAGATGTAAATATTAAATTAATAAAACTGAGCAGAACTGAACGATCAAAGATGATCGCTCTACTTAAACACTAAGCAAAATCCGTGTCATCTTTTTTTCTGTCATTTCCACGGCAGTGTCAATTTAAATGGCCAGGACTTCTGTCATTCTGTCATGTCAGCCACATGCTCATCTTCTGTTGCTCATCCGCCGCTCGCCTTATTCCTCACTCTCCTCCATTCGGATGTGAATATGTTTTGCGGGCCTCTGCACATATGCATGTTATCTGGCGAGGCGACGTAAGTGCAACTGCAACTGCAACTGCAACGGCATGTGGCAAATTAGCGCTCAATGTTAACATTTGCCCACATTGTTACGCTGTGTTAATGCATTTGAATTTTTCTTACCCGCTCCCCCCTTTCTGAGCTGACTGACTGCTTCACTGGCTGACAGGCCCCAACACAACTGAAAATTTTGCGCTACAAATTGTTGCATCTGTTGCGACTAATTACAAAACTGAACATATTTTTTGAAATAATTTACACAAATTAAATTTAAAATTTTAACTGATTTTAAACGAAAAATAGAGAACTTTTGAAAAAAAAGTTGGAATTGCATAACTTTAACGTAAAATAAACTAAGTATTTTTACAGCATTGATGCCAAATGCTAAATGCTATTTGTGGCGGTATTTAAAAATGGCAACATTTGTAGTGTATTTGTGAAATCGTGTTTGCTGCAAGTCGCTCCGCATTTGTTGTGCGGTTCCCTTTTTAATTACTTTTTTTCCAACTCATTTTCTTTTGTGGCATGCAGTCAGCCGGCAGGCTGGCAAGCGAGTCCTTGCTGCCAGGATTCAAGCAACGGTTGTCGTCATCGCTGTTGTTGTTCTTCTTCTTCTTGTTATTATTGTTGTTTCGTTTGCTTGGCTGCATTTTAGCGTAAATTCAGTTTCATCTCTTCTCCTCTCAACTCAGCTCAACTCAACTCATCTCGTTCTCGTCCTGTTCGTCAACGTTGCATCCTGACAGACAGACAGACGCCATGGGCATCTCTGTCTATCTCTCTCTCTCTCCCTCACTCTCTTGCTCCCACTCTTTGTCTGTCCGCCCTGCCCGCTTGCTGAAAATGACATTGTGACGATGCAATTAGTATTATGAAAATATTTCTCATGTTGTGTTTTCACTTTGTTTTTTCTTCATTTTCTTTTTTGTATTTAGTATGTTTTTGTTATCGCGCCCATTTAGAGAAATCCCCGACAGAGTCCAAAAGCTGCACAGGCGCCAACGTTTTGTTCCACGGCTTGTTGTTGTCCCTCCTCCCCCCCCACCCAACCTACCCCTTCTTCCTCTACCCTCCTCCCTCGTCGCATCATCACACGTAGCTAACTTCAGGCGCGCCGTGTTCTTTTGTGTGGCGCTGATTATAATTTTGATATGCCTGTGTTTTGCCCCTCCCCCTCCTGCCCGTCTCTATGTGTGTGTATTTTTTTATTTAATGCATTTTCCTCTTCTCTCCTCTCTCATTCTGTCTCTGTCTCTCTAACCAGATACAGAGATAGAGTCTCATTTTTACCTGGCATTCAGTGTTTTGCTAACTTGCTGTTGTTTCTCGCATTGCACTTGCCGCGTGCAAAAAATGTAATTAACTTAATGATTTTCATAAAGTGCGGTCTGTGCAGGCCCTGAATGAGACCGGCTGCTAAATGGGGGGTGGTGGGGGCGGTACGGTTTATAGGGTTGAGGTGCCTATGCTCGAGGCTGCTGATTCCCTTTCCGCGCCAACATTATTATTGGGGCAATTAAAATGATTACAAAATGCAGCGAGCTTTCAGTTTTTTCTTTTTATTCTTATTTTTATTATTTATATTTTGTTTTTTTTTTGTTGGCAGTCCTAGTTTCATGCGTAATATTTCGTATCCAATATTTTGATTGGCATCCGCATCTGCATTGAGCTCATTTTGTCTGCTGTGTTTTGCTTGTTTTTTTTTTGTGATTTGATTGTGTTTTTCTTTTCCGTTTGCAATGACAAATCATAATTAAAAATTGCAATTAACCATCGTGTTTGGCCAGAGAACACGACTCCGCCTCCGACAGCTCCTCATCGTCCTCATCATCAATCGGCATTCATCAGCATCACCATCAAACACGAATTTCATTGTTGGTTTTTCAGCCCCGAATCTTTGGCTTTAGCCTGCGTCCCTTGTGGCATAAAAAATGGCACGGAAATCTGGTATGAGATGTATCATCAAAATCCACGTATTTTGGACGACCTGAGTCGGAGCTATTTAGTTTACCAAATTCATTGAGGATTTGAACATAAAGCTAGATACCTTATAAGTATATATATACATAAGTATATATATAAATACATTTTTAATCAATATCACAAGCAAAATCGGAGCACCATATCATCATATATCATCTAGTTGCCACAGATCTCCATCGGTCGAATGATAACTTTTGAGTTAAGGTATCGATATATGATCGCTATATCAATATTGTATTTCTGATGCAATATATATAAAGTCTATAAGAGTATGTAATCTTCGGGGTGCCAAACATAACCGTTCATTGTTATTTAGTTTAATCTTAACTTGAAGTTAATACAACTTATATCATCTTAAAGAAAGTGCTGGGGACATCAAACTAATATTAACATTAATGTTTAAGCCATAAGCTTGATCTAATGTAAGCAGAGATTTCAAACACAGTTAAAACTCAGCAATGATCAGCTAGAGTTCCTTTTTGAAAAACAATCTGATCTTTTTAGAAGAATCTCAATTAATACAAAAAAAAAAAAATCACCAAATCAAGTACAAGAATTTTTAAATTTATGATAGACGTTGTCGTATATCTTACGCAGACCAAGCATATTTAAGTTTTTCTCGTAAATATCGATAAAAATCGATTTCAGATAGCAATAAAAGACACCATTATAGAGGCATATCCCTTTAAGAAATGTACAAAATACATTGACATATTATTGACAAACCGTGCAAATTTGATTTTTGAATTATTATACATTGAAGCAATTACCGAAGTTGCAAGAACTTTTATTTATTTATTTGTGTATATTTTGGGCATTTTGGCAAGCAAATGTAAGCATTCCCTGTCCAATATAGTTTTGATTTGTTTGACTTAAACTTTACATCTATTGATAGATGATGTTGAATGATAAAGCTGCAGCTGGCATTCATCGCATGCTATTCAATTACCAAAGTCAAATGCCGTTCATGCTGAACTAATCAAATTAGCCCCAAAAACCGTAGTATTTTCGAGGGTCGTTATTCAAAAAGCATTAAAATACGCCTGGGCTGGTTTTGCTGTATGGGATTTTGGTCCAATAAAATGCATATTGAAACTCAATCAAAATTGCAACAAAATGCATTTTCATTATATTTGATTTCGGCATAAAAAGGGGCAACCTGGTAGGCGGTGGTGGGCGTGGCACGCTTTGCCGCAATGCAAATGCAATCAATATAATTGATATATGTGTGTCAGTATGTGTGCATGTGTGCATGTGTGTGTGTGTGTGTGAGTGTGTGAGTGTGTGTGTGATTGTGTAAAGATTAGAAGTTCATTGTGGATATCCAGTGAGAATTGCCAGGCTTGCTTAAAGTATAAAATGCGTTATAATTTACAAAATTGGTTTGCAAAATGGAATTCTGTTTCCTCCCTCTCTCTCTCTCTCTCTCTCTCTCCCTCTCTCTCTCTCCTGTCTCTCCTGTCTCTCCTGTCTCTGTCTCTTCATCTGTCTATCTGGCTTGTGTTCATTGTTTCTGCTTCTTGTGTTCAGTTGCTCTGTGTCCGCCATGTTGATTTATTAAATCTCAATGTGGCAGCATCTTCGTTCCATTTGTGCCCCAGCAACCCCCCCCCACCCCCTTCACTCCACACCCATCTTGCCAGCTATGTCTCTATACCGTTATTACCATGGCACGAGACAATGCGCACCGTCAGCTTTCATTGTTTACCGAAAGCGAGCCGTAAAACTACTAAACAAAACAGCCACGCCCCCATTACCCCGATCCCCCGCCCCCGCACCCGCCCACAGCGACAGCAACAGCGCAAATGCAGTCAGGCAAATGCATGCGAGGGGCGGGAAATGTTGGGGGGGGGGGGGGGGGGGGGTTAGGCTAAGAGGTTGGGAGAGTTTGGTGGCTGCGGCAAAAATTAATCAAAACATTGCATAAAGGCAGCAAAAATAATAACAATAACAATGTAGAGTGTCAGGCAAAAAGAGCCGACAGCGGAGAACGTTGACAGAGCGCCCAACCCACCCAAAAACAACCCCAACCCCAACCCCAACCCCTAACTGCCACGTTCGCCCCTCACCCACTCCATTCCCTTCTCTCTTTCTATCTCATTGTAATGATGATGCCACTGACACAAAAGCAACAAACAACTGTCGACAAGGATCTCATTTGTTATACTGATTATGTTGGCGCCTTGCGACAAGCACAACAAGCACTAAGCAAGACAGAGAGACAGAGAGACAGAGAGAAAGAGAGAGAGTGAGAGAGAAAGACACAAAGAGAGAGAGAGAGAGAGAGCGAGAGCGAGTGAGGGAGAAAGATGGCTAAGTTGATGTGGGCGGGAGAAGGAGGCCTAGACTAAAAGAAATAAGGACAAGACAATTTATAAGCAAACACTAAATACTAAATACACTGAATAACATGATGCTCTTATTCAAATAGTAATTAAAATAAAAGCGATTATTTTATTTAACATAAAAGTAATTATATTTTTGCATCATATTCTCAAGA
Organism: Drosophila engyochracea; assembly: GCA_035042385.1. Lineage (NCBI taxonomy): Eukaryota > Metazoa > Arthropoda > Insecta > Diptera > Drosophilidae > Drosophila > Drosophila engyochracea. The sequence goes on from JAWNLK010000167.1 coordinate 4,769,316, forward strand.
AACAAAATGTATAACTCGAAATTGATGTAACTCTTTTCAAGTTGAGTGCGTTTAGCGAACTCGATGCTGATTGGATTTAAACAAAAAAGACTTCGTTGTAAATAATATGATAATAAAATATAATCAAGTTTTCAAAGGCCAGAGACCAGACTTACAATTGCGGTCAACATAGCAGTAAAACTATGACTCATTTTATGGTGCTAAAATCGAGATCCCTTCAATATCTTCAAAATGAGCGAAATATTATATTCCACACAACAAAAAAAGTTTGGTTTCTTTTCTGGAGTGGTTTTAAAATACAATTATTTTAATTAAATAAATGTTAAACGTAATCAAATATAATTAGAAAGCTTCACTACTATTGTAATAATAAATTTAAATAATAATGTAATAAAAATAAATATAAAATAAACATAAACAGAAAAATCACAAATTTAAGTACTTAAATTTGTAGGCTAATAAATTTTGTAGCTTTTTAATATTTACTTATCTTCAGTATTGATTGCTTATGCTCAAATAAAATTTGCAACATTTTTTACCTATATTTTAAGTATTTTGCTTCAAATTCTCCAAAACACAGAAGTAAAAGTTATGCATTGGTTTAGCTTTTTTTGGCAATCGGTTTCGTTATGGCACCATATATACTAATAATATTATAAAATAAAATTTATTGAATTTTGGGTCCGGTTGTACGTCAAATATATTTTCAAAATTAATTTGGTTCGTTTGGTTTTTCAACAAACCCAAAGTAAATACACAAAACACAAAAAATGTTTAATATTGAATTCAAATAATTACACACTTTCGGCATAAGAGGATATTTCTGATGAAACAAATTGTTCAACAGGTGCCGCCTGAGTCCCGTTACAAATTCTCTGAGATGTGTTCAAGTAACTGGTGAGGTAGAGCATTAAGCATCCGCATCCACGCAATCTGAGATTGAGGCAGGCAGTCAAGTTTATGCTAGTTGGCAGCCCATCCGGAACAACTCAGCTGCTGCCCTCAGCAGTCACCCCCAACCCCCAACCCACCTCCCCCATTCCTCTCTCTCTCTCTCCTCTCTCTCTCTCTCTCTCTCTCTCTATATATATAGATATATCTGCAACTCTCGAAAACATTTGATGTTGTTTTGTTTTTTGCGTTGTGTGCTTCGCTGTTGAACGTTATTTCATTTTCTTCGTCTTGGTAAATATGAAATCATAATATGTAATCAGAATTTCTGCTCGGAATTCTGCTACCTACCACTGCCACCCAGTCCCCCTACCTCTGCCCCTGGCCCGATCCATGCTTATATTATCATTGACAAGCAGCGGAAGCTATCAGAAGGCCATAATTTGTACTAAATATGAAATCAGTTGCAACATTTCAAGAGACATTTGAAATGTCAATAATGGATTTGTTTTTAAAGAAATATAAAATGCACTTTTCAATTGTTTTTGTACTTATATATTTGAATAAGTCGAAATAATTTTCTTCTACTATAATATGCTAGCAGTGATTTAATTAATGTCTTCAGTTTTATTTTAATCAGCGTCAACACTTTATAATTAGTCAGCAGTTTCTTAGAACAAAACTGAAGTGTTTTCTTTATTTCTTATTTTATTCATTTATTCTTTATTGGCTTCTTTTTTGGGCTACACTGGCTTTCTATCAAGTTCTAATTAATTATTCTTCAGTTGGACAGCTTTAGCAGCTCGGCTAAAGTTCAAAAGAGCTGCTGAGCTCAGCTCGCCTTGAACTTGAACAACAATTGTCGGGTAATGAAATCAAAACTCAGTCAAAAACAAAAAACAAAAAACAAAAAAACAGAGAAAAGAGGAAAAAAAACCAAATAAAATTAAAACAATGCCAAAGCAATGCTCGACAAAAGCAATGTCGAGGGGTAAATGTTAGTGCAATTAATTAAAAAACTAGATGCTCACACACATGTGGTAAAAAAAAGCAAACAAAAAAAATTTAAAAAGCTCTGTTTTCGGGCATAGCCGACTAAGGCTCTCCTTAAAAAAAGTTGTTGTTGTTGGCATTTTAAATTAATATTGGCGAAATAAAATAAATAGTTGAGTTTTTATCCACATATATTTTATGGACGAGATTTTATTTGTTGCACAACTCGATCATATGTACTACCCTCTTCAGTTACACTTACAAAGCTGCTAGGGTATATAAAGAAAAAACAAAAAAACAACAAAAAAACGGTGCACAAATTAAAAAAAAGTTAAGCGTGGTGGCTGAGGCCGATTTTGATTTAGATTTCGATTCTCTTTTCTCTCTTGCCGTTTTTTTTGTTGTATTTTGTATTTTGTACGGTTCGTCTGATTGAATTGAAAACATTTTATGCATTTGATTTAATCAAAAGAGAAATTCAATGCGAATGCAAGCTCTGTGCGAAGACAACAGCAGCAACAACAACAACAGAAACAACAACAAATCAAATGCAAAATGGCATTCATTCATGCAATTTGCATTGTTTGCGGCACAACAAAAACAACAACAGCAACAACAACAACAAAAAGCGAACGAAACACGACAACATGTGCATCGAAAGCAACAACAACAACAACAACAACAACAATAGCAAGTAAGCCACTGTAGTAGGGCTTCCCCTATCCCTATCCCTATCCCCTTCCCATCCCCACCCAAAAGAAAACACTGTGAAAAATACATGCTTACCTAACCGGAACTCAAACTTTAACCGATCAAAACTCAGTAATCAAAATCGAAGCCAAAACTGAACATTTCTTTAAGAACCAGTCTACGTCGATATTATCAGTTCGTATAATACAATTAAAAATATAATTCCGCTTGACAACAAAATAAAAAGGCAATTTAACAATATTAATTAAGTAGATTTTTTTCCAAATTACAAAAAAAAAATAGTAAATATTATTTCTAAAATGCGATTTACAAGGAACATAAGTTTTTTGCTGAGTGTAGCTAGCTTGAGCTACTCCGCTCGAAGTTTCTTGCCGTTGCAAGTTTATTCTACCACCTGCACCTGCACCTGCAGCACGGAATAAACGCTACGCCAAAGCATGCATGTAGAAGAGTTAAGTTTGATTTGATTTGATTTGATTTGATTTGCTGGTCAACTCAGTCGTAGCAGCAGTTGTTAACCCGTGTGTGCTTGAAACAATGCAGCAACTAACAATGGCAAACAACAAGAAGATTCACAGCGACAACAGGATTACAGGCAATTCACACACACACACACACACACATGCAGTTGTGGCAGAGTCCTTGCTTTGTTTATATTGTAAACGATGAAAACTTAAATAATTACACATATATCAAATTAATATAATATAAAAACCACAATGAAAAACATCCAATTCAATTATACATTTTTTTTATTTAAAATATCTCAATTTCTGTTAATCAAAATTTATTGTATACAAATAAAATATTTCAATTACTTTCGTAAGATATCGTTAATTTGAATTGGAAATCCAGAATCAGAATCAGACGCTTTTTGCTTACGCATAAAAATATATTTCTGAATTTGTGCTGTGTAATTTAATTGATTCGGTTATATTTGTAATATTTATATAAACATATTGAATAACAGCAGCTACGATTACTTATTTATTTTTTGTTAATAATCTATTAATAATCTATAGTTCAAAACAAATACCAACAATTTATTTATTTATTTTTTATTTATTTATTTTTTTTTTTTTTTGTTGCGTTATCTTTATTGCTGACCTGTGTGTTTTCGGTTCAGTTGCTAATCAACTTTGCCATAAGTGCCGTTGCACAATACAACGTACAAGATGACGGGGGCAGGACATGCCCATCTGATATTCCGGCCGCTGAACTCTATGGTGTTCCGAAGTCCGGGGTCCGGGGAGTCGCCACGCCCATCGCTCCGGGTTTTTTTTTTTTGCGTTCAGTTTTTGTTTCTGCTCAGTTTTTTTTTTTTGCAAGCTGGCTTTTTATTTTGTAATTTATTTGCCGTTTTGCTTGTAATTTGTTACAGCTTTTTAATCTCGCATTGTTCTAAGCAGCCGTTGACTGACAAACTGACGGACTGAGGAACTAACTGACGGCCTGACGGACATGCCCACTAGGCGGTGGACACCACTCATGGCGTGCGAGGGTCGTCAGAGAGGGGGGGGAGGGGCGTGAGAGGGTGCGCTGCCACAATGTAATCAACGTCATAATCAGTGGCGGTTGGGGTTGCATCTGCATTGTCCTGCAGTGGACCAAGACCAGAGCAGGAGCAGGAGCAGGAGCACGAGCAGAAACAGGAGCTGAGAGTTTAGTCGCAGTAGTTTTCGAATACGGATTCTGCAGTCTGCAATCCGTGCCCAGAAAGCCAGAAACTGTTGAGCAAATTCATTTCGCTCCCACATGTGCACATGTGCGTGTGTGTGTGTGTGTGTGTGTGTGTGTGTGTGTGTGTGTGTGTGTGTGTGTGTGCGTGTCCCTAGAGATGGACACGAATGAGTCACGCAGAAGTTATGATTGACCGAGACCGAAATTAACCGATTGAAATTCTGAACTGAAATTCAAAATTCATTTTTTGAAGCAGCAGTTACCAGAACCGATATCGATTTGAAACAAACAACAAACATTTTTTATTGAACAGATATGTAGCAGTACCGTTAGCTACCAATAAGCAGAACCGAAATATGTTTCGGTTAAATAATATTAATATGAATATGAATCAATATTAATCGTAATAAAAAAAAACATTTATTTTTTTGAGAGTTGTTTCCACTGCTAAAGATTGCCATTATTTGAAGCTAAGCAATCCTATTACAATAACAATTAAATCTCACATTTCGTTTTTATTTAGCTTAACTAAACTGATAACTATTTCTTATTTGATTAATTTAAATTAATTTTTTTTAGTTGTTGTATTTTTGTATCTACTCACTTTAGTTGACTTTAAATAAAAATTAAATAAATAAATAATAAGTAAATAAATTCTTTATAATGCACTACATTTACTTATGTATGTATGTATGTGTGTATATGTGTAAGTGTGTGTAAGTTGTTATATTGCAGCCGAATGAATACTTTAATGGCACTCGTCTCATCACCAATTATTTTTTGCTTTGGATGCTGCCTGCCTGGCTTCGCTATGCACAACTTTTTAATTATTCTAACTGCATACTAACTAAGGCACCCACACGCACTCGCACTCGCACTCACATCCGTATTCACACTCACACTCGCACTCGCACTCATGCTCGAACTCTGAGGCGGCAACACTGGCGCAACAACAACAGCACCAGCAACAACAACAATGGGCCAAGGCGGCGCTTTCTCATAATTCATTTGAAAGCGCACAAAAGCGCACATGAAATTGAAATGAAATTGAAATACATATAATAATAATAAAAAGAAATAATAATGAAAATGAACTGTGTGTGTGTGTGTGTGTGTGTGTGTGTGAATGGGTGCGAGTGTGAGTGCAGATGTAAATGCCGAATACAATAAAAATAATAATCAACAATGCCCACACACACACACACACACACACACACACACACACACACACACACACACACACATGAGTTCACATTTCAGTTTTCAGTTTTCAGCTCATGGATTTGTGCTTTTTAATTTGCTCTCGACTTATTCTTTTTGATTTTGGTTTATGCGAATATACTAACATAATGGAAGAGGGTGTAAAATATGCGGGTGATTTTCTGAATAGAATAACCGAAAACAAGCAAAAAATACAAATAAAAAAAAACCTACTCTAATTGAGATCTCTCTCGTCTAAGGCATATTTCATAGTATAATCAGTCAATATTTTAAGCATTCGTATTCATACTTATATATTATCATTTTATTTACTTTTTATTCAAAATGATATCATGCTTATAAAAGATTCTAGTGGAAAAAAAATAAATATATATATATATATATATATATATTTATATATATATATGTAAATCAGAATGTTTGCTGCTTAATCACTAAAGTGATTTTTTCCCATTATGAGGTAATTTTCTTAAGTGAATCCCAACTTTGAAGCGGACATTGACTTAAGGCAAGCCTTGATATCACAGTACAGTAAAATATATATATATTTTTATACTATGTATCTATATTTAAATGCAAGCAAATATATACATGGAATTCACAAACTGCACTAAGCCGTAATTATTATTAATCAGAGGAACCCCATTAATTTGGTCTGCATTGCACTCGCTCTCCACTCTCTGACTCTGCGCTGGGATCTTTTTAAGTATTACATAATATTATCGTATATAGAGTACAAATGTACAAAAAAGAAGTCTAAAAAAATCATTGAAATACAATTGAGGGGCTTAGTAAATTTCTGTTTCAAACACATTAATATTGATGAAAATTCCAAAGTCAAAAGTGACTTTAGAGCCATATAAGAAAGAAGATCAGAGCTTAAAGCAAAAGTGTTTCTCTGTGAAAAACTGTGATTAGACTATCTACTCATTGACTCATAGTAAATAAAGTATCCAAGTAGCAGTTTTGTGGACTATGACTGCAACATCGTTCGCAAGTTCGTTCGGTTTGCCACTGCCACCAGCTTATTAGGTACCGTTTCAAGTGATTTGCATGCAAGTGCAAAATTTCTCATTCGACTTTGCAATCAGCAAACTTAACTTGTCCATTGACTTTTTGGCATGCGAATCAGTTTTGCGCCAATTTGGAATACATTTTGATCCATGTTATGGCTTTCCAATTCTCGTCTGCTCATCTACTCTCCATCGGGCATATCAACTTAATCATGTCTCTTAAGCACTATTATTATTGTACATAGCAAGTATATCTGTATAAAAAGCTAAGTGCCACCTATTATTAAACCTTATTCATATAGTATTAGTGGTATTTTAATTCTATAAAAAATCACATTTAAAATCTAATTGATATTATTGCTAGCCTTTATTCATATAATATTTTATTTCTTTAAAAAGTCTAAGTCAAAAACAAAAAATATTTGCTTTTAAAATCGAATTACTATTTTCGGCCAAGTTGTGGCTTTTTCTCATTCTGCAGATCGCATTTATTTTAAATTCAATCACGGAAAATAATGCTGTGATTTTAAAGAAAGTGCATGTGAAATTCGGACTGAATTTTGAGGAAATTTTAAAGAGTTTTGTTAATTGTTGTTGTTGTTATTCAGTTGCCATTCTTTTTATCAGGTCGCCCTCGTTTGTGCTTGTCCCAGATGACAGCGGGAAAGCAGCAGCAGCAGCAGCAGCGGCAATAACAGCAACTGCAAAACCAATGTGATTGCCTCGCCCTCACCCTTCCCCTCCCCCACTCAACAACTACTATTTCCCCTTGCTAATTCCCCGCATCGCACTGCAAAGCATAACAGTAACAACAATAACAGCAACATCAACAGCAACATAATTTCGCTCTTTGACTCTGCCAACTTGACGAGCGCAAGCCGACGCAACGCAACGCAACGCTTCAACGCCGACGCGACGCCAGCGCGCGCTGCTACAAAAAATAAGCTCAACCGATAAGCTAGTCTTTTTTCAGCACTTAATTTAGTTTCAGTTCGGTTTTTGTGCTGCGCCCATTTGCATGCGCCGTGGTCATTGGTGCTGCATGCGAAATTCGCAGCCAGGTTTGGTGTTCTTTTGCCGTAGCTTGCTTACACTTAGCGGTTATCAATTGTAGTGCATCATAGTACATAGAACGGAACAAGCGGACCAAACGGTTACGAAATGCTCATCAATCGTTTCAAGCATTGTAATCTCACGCTCTTGCTCTGTGCAGCGCTCGCAGCCTCTATCGCAGTCGCAGTCGCTGATGATAGCAGCGAGAGTGCCGACAGCAGGTTTGTGCAAATGCTAAACCAATTTAATCGAAACATAAATGCTCCACAGGATTGTTTTTTTTTTGTGTTATTGTTTTTTTTTTTTTTTATACCCCGCGCAGATCAAGTTTGCTTCGATATCGATAACTACATCCGTTTCTCCAATATCGATTTATTTCGATTTCCGATAACAATTAAAACCACAATTTTATAAGCAGAGGCTTCTTATAAATATATTTTTTACATTGACATATTATTAAACAACTGTGAAAATTTCAATAAGATCAAATTAGAAACGTCCAATATATAGTCGAAAATATATTCTCATATTGATATCATTAATATCAACAGGCGTAAATATATTTCGACTTTAAGAAAAGAGCTCAATATGAGAATTAATTTTGGATTATAATAGAACTAGAAATTATTTAACAGCAGGGTATATCGCAGTCGAGCTCAATCAATTACTGCAGTCGTAACCGTTGTAAATCTGTCAATTAAGTGATGCAGCGATGAGTTTGCCTTATGCACGAGAGTAACAGCCATTGAGCTGTTAAATACGAGAATAACAGCCATTGAGCTGTTAAATAATTGCAATTCTGTAAACGAAATTCGAACAAGCAGACGAAGACAGTTAAATATTTTTATGAAACTGGGGTAAAAAGGGTATATTAGTTTTGCGCTTGAGTATGTAACAGGCAGAGGGTAGCATCTCCGACCCCATAAGGTATATATATTTTAGTGCTGATTCGAATTTCGTAATTTACTTGTAGCAAATGGGTCTGCGACTCGACCGATCTTTGCCTGCCCGAGAAGGAAGTGCTATCCGCCGCTGTGGTGGAAAACAATCACCACCGTTTTGAGAGTCAACGGGATTGTCGGCTATCCTGTGGCAAATATGGCTCGATCTGGCCAATGCCCACGGTTGAGTGCAGTCTGTCCAACGAGCGGGTGCACTTTGATCCGTGGAAGGTGCGGTTCAATGTGGTCGCCCCCAATCCGGTAACAACCCAGTTTCTACGCGAAACGAATCGCTTGTTTGTGAGCAATCTGCTTAAGGAATGCTTGCGCAATTGCACGCTGGGCAGCAGCAAGGAGGTGCTGGTCAAGGCGACAGTCAATGATAGCAGCCTGCTGCTCGACTGGACCACAGACGAGGGCTACATGATGGTCGTGCGCACCACGGATGCCGTCACCTTCGTCGACATCAAGGCGTCGACGGTCTACGGAGCGCGGCACGCCTTCGAAACGCTCACCAATCTGGTCACGGGCAGTCTGTCCAATGGACTGCTGCTGGTGAGTGCCGCACGGGTGCATGATCGACCCGCCTATCCGCATCGCGGCCTGCTCCTGGACACCGCTCGCAATTTCATGCCGCTGCGGTATATTCGGAACACCCTGGATGCGATGGCAGCGTCCAAGTTGAATGTACTCCACTGGCATGTGGTGGACACGCATAGTTTTCCGCTAGAGATAACGCGTGTGCCCGAAATGCAACAATATGGTGCATATTCCACGAGTCAGACGTACTCGCACATGGATGCCGTGAATCTGGTGAAATATGCACGGCTGCGTGGCATACGCATCCTCCTCGAAATCGATGGACCCTCGCATGCGGGCAACGGCTGGCAGTGGGGACCCTCCTCCGGCATGGGCAACATGTCCGTCTGTTTGAATCGGACGCCGTGGCGCAACTATTGCGTCCAGCCGCCGTGTGGCCAACTGAATCCGCTGAACGAGCACATGTATGCGGTGCTCAAGGAGATACTCGAGGATATTGCCGAGCTGGGCGCACCCGAGGAGACCATCCACATGGGCGGCGATGAGGTGTACGTGCCCTGCTGGAACCACACCGACGAGATCACCACCGAAATGAAGAAGCGCGGCTATGATTTGAGCGAGGCAAGCTTTCTGCGCCTCTGGTCGCAATTTCATCAGCGCAATCTTCAGGCATGGGATGAGATCAATCGTCGCCTGTTTCCAAGTGTCAGTGCGGCGAAGCCGGTGATTTTGTGGTCCAGCCGCCTCACCGATCCGGAGCACATCGAACAGCTGCTGCCCAAGGAGCGTTTCATCGTCCAGACGTGGGTCAGTGCGCAGGATCCGCTCAATCGGAATTTGCTGCAACGCGGCTATCGCCTACTCATCTCCACCAAGGATGCCTGGTATTTGGATCACGGTTTCTGGGGCAGCACCAGCTACTACAACTGGCGCAAGGTGTACGATAATGCGCTACCAGTTGCACCACGCGCTGCCAGCAACCAGTTGCCTCAGATGGATCAGCCGGCTCAGGTGCTCGGCGGCGAGGTGTGCATGTGGAGCGAGTATGTGGATCAGAACTCCCTAGGTAAGTAATTTCTCACACACAAACAGATCACACACACAATCTCTCTCTCTCTCTTGTAGAGGCGCGCATCTGGCCGAGAGCGGGTGCTGCCGCCGAGCGTCTGTGGTCGAATCCGAGATCATCCGCTTCCTTGGCTCAACGCCGATTCTATCGGTATCGGGAACGGCTTATCGCACGTGGCATCCATCCGGATGCTGTGGTGCCGCACTGGTGTGTGCTGCACGAAGGACAATGTCTCTGAATCAATCGACTCGATCTAATTGTACCCTGTATCATAATTAACTCACACATACCTATTCAAGTGCTCGATTAGAAGTCAGAAATCTATTTTTAAGTACAAATTTTACATAGAACAAACTCAAATTTTGCTTTGATCAAGTTGCTTTCAATATACTTAAATATATATCTGACCCATGGTTAATGGTTTTAATTAATTATTCAACTTAAATTGTTTGAATTTAACGCCCAAGAGTCGTCTGTCATCGGTCAATTGCTACGAAACGCATATCAGCATCTGACAGTGACTACACAATCCACTAGAAATAGAGGGCGCTAACTAACTACACTGACTGGTTGAAGTCATGGATGGACATATAGAAACATCACAACGCATGACTAATGCAGCCAACATAAACTGTTGCCCTTTTTTTGATATTGACTGATGCAACAAATGAAAAATAAAGTTTACTGCGCCAAAGACTTTAATAAACGTAAAGTTGACTGCAGCACTCGTGTAGGAACGCATCTCTTTCTTTGGAGGTTAGCACAGTATTCACTCGCAGCAATTACACAGATTAAGTGGCGGCATAGGCTAATTTGCCCTCAAGCAAGAAAAAAGAGCACACAAGCGACAAGAAAATAGGTTCTAGCTCGACCCATCTTCTTGTCGATTTTTAAAGGATATGATGTGCGTTAGTCACAAAGAGTAAGACAGAATAAATCCATTTGGTTATTCACAACCGTTTTCATTCGAAAATATGGCAGCGTTGTTTGCCTTAGTCAGCTGTTCGCAAAATCTGGCAGCCCCATCACTTTGTATATAAAGCGAATAAAACAAAAACACAACGAAAAACAAAAAAAAACCGGCACTGTTGAAGTTCAGAGCAAAATGCGTCTTGTCAGCTGTGCAGTTTATTTGATAAGCTGCTTGTACTTTGGCCTTGCCAAAGCAGAGAGTGGCAACAGCAGCAATGGGAATGTCCTGCCCGTGGTACTGTGGCACGGCATGGGCGACACTTGTTGTTTCCCCTTCAGTCTGGGCTCCTTCAAGAAACTGATCGAGGAGCAAACAAATGTCAGCTATGTGCGTTCCCTCGAAATCGGTGCTAACATTGTGCTGGACTATGAAAGCGGCTTCTTCATACATCCCAACAAGCAGGTGGACTACGTCTGCAAACAGCTGGCCCAAGATGAGCAACTCTCCAATGGCTACAATGCCATTGGCTTCTCGCAGGGCGCTCAATTCCTGTAAGTTGACAGTGGACACGGATTTGCATTCTTTTCATTCTTCTTTCTGCTCCGCTGTAGTCGAGCGGTGGCCCAACGCTGCCCCGTGCCGCGAATGCGAACGCTGATCAGTTTGGGCGGACAGCATCAGGGTATCTTTGGCCTGCCCAAGTGTCCAACGCTGAGCGTCAGCAGCTGCGAGCACATCACCCGACTCCTCAACTATGCTGCCTACGAGAAGTAAGTAATGCCAACCATTTGCATACAGTTGCAGTCAAAATAATAGTGCGCGTTGTGGGAAATGGTAAAATATTGTTGAACAATTATAAGAATTTCATTTAAATACAAGCCATCAATACTGAAGATAAGTAAGACATAGCTATGAAATTTATTAACAATACAAATTAAAGTCCTTGAATTGATTAGTTATATATTTATTTTTATTAAATTATTTATATTTCTCATTATACTAATAGTAGAATAATAGTGAAGTTTTCTCAGCTTTCCCTGCGGCTAAATAATATTTAGAAAAACTAGATATGATGGGTGGGTATATTTGACAACGTTTAGTATTTGGAAAATAAAACCTTTTTTGTTTTGCCGAATTGAATTTTTCTAAATTTTGAAAAGTTCTCGATTTGATCACCACGTTTTTACGCAATGCTTTGAGAAGCAGCAGTACTATTATTTTGACCGCAACTGTACAAAATTGATATATAGATATATATATATATATGCAGATGGGTACAAAATGATCTGGTCCAGGCCACATATTGGCACGATCCTCTCGACGAGAGCAGCTATCGGCTCAAGAGCAGTTTTCTGGCGGACATCAACAATGAGCTGTATGTCAACGAAAGATATTCGGAGAATCTCAACAAGCTGACAAGGTGAGAGGCGTGTCAATTATTGACATTCCAATTGATGTGTTAATGAATGCGAATTCTTGGCAGATTTGTAATGGTCAAGTTTCTCAACGACACCATTGTGCAGCCGAAGGAGTCGCAGTGGTTTGAGTTCTATGCACCTGGCCAGGACAAAACCATATTGCCGCTCAATCAGAGCAAAGTCTTCCAGAATGTAAGTTCCCCGATGACATTCGATATATGTGTTGAAATTGCATTCCATTTAATATGAATGCCTGCCTGCTTGCTTGCAGCTTGGACTGGAGCTAATGAATATACGTGGAAAACTGCAGTTTCTCAGCATAGAAGGCGATCATCTGGCCATAACCAAGGAGTGGTTTGTGAAGCATCTGGTGCCACTGCTGCTGGAATCAGAATAAGAGATGATGGGCCAACAAAGAAAAGCTATAGTAGCGCATATACACATGTGCTGATTAACGCACGATATGACATACATATATGTACATATATATGGTGTATATATATGTTGTATGTATATATATATATGTATATATATATTATATTGATAGTTTCGAAATTCAGGTTTGCATACAAAAAATTAGGTTTGCTTAATTTAAAAGTTTATACATATTCAGTAGATGGGTGTTTTTTTTAAGGTTGTATGTAATAATAATTAATAAATATTTCCGAGAAATATTCAATGCAAGGCAGTCGCTTGTTCCGACTATGATTCGCGCATTGTAATCACATTAACTACAAACGCTGATATTTAGATGTAAGTATATGTGTGTGCTTAGCTATGTACATGGGGCAGTAGTTAACAAAAGCTTATTGACAACCATCGAATTGTAGAATTTACATTTAACATACATCCATAGATCGATTTACAAGTAGTAGGCAAAAAGCAAAACATTAAAAAGACAGAAAGAGAAGAAAGAAAGAAAAAAAACAAAACAAGTAAATAAGATAACCAAAATCCGCACAGAATCACCATGGAGCCGGACTTTGACGAGGTTATTTCGGAGTGGAGTTGAACTTCTAGTTTTTTTGGTAGATGCACCATATACATCATGGCAAATTAATGACAGCGCGACACGACAGGACAAGCACATCATAATTTGGACTTTGTGTTTGTGTTGCGCGCAAAGAAGATCTCTGGATCCTTGTGCGGACGCTGAATCTCACGATAATTGCTGACTATCTTCTTGGACTGATCTTTGGGGCACGACTGCAAGTTGCGGAACACGCCGACCTACACAAAACAATGCGCAATTTATTTGGATCAGATTTGGTGGCGATATTGATATGTGTAGTTTACCTGGCCACGCGACACATAGATGGGCGTCCGGTAAATTATCCATGTGACACTCTCAAAGTACGGCGCCGTTGTCAGCGATCCCTTGTATGTATAATAGTGTTTGCTTAGCTCCTGCAGACCGATCCAGGACAGGCAGTCTATTAAATTTCGAATGATAATGATTCACATACATATCTAATTATTGGTTAGGTTTTTTGAGTGCATACCCGAGTCGAGGGAGGCGCTTGTGTGTATCTTTTGGACAATGCGTATGCCCTCGGTGATCTTCTTGAATTCGGGGCAATCCTTATCGCCACATGCCTGTATGAAGAATGCGACAACAGCGAGTCCGTCCGGTTTGTTCTTTGCCTCGGTAAAGTCCTTATACTTGGCATTATAGTGAACGGCATGCGCCTCCATCGAGTACTTCATGCCTTCCAGCGTGTGCTCGCAGCCAGACTCGTCCGTGTCGGACCAATGGAAGTGCAGCTGCTCGAACATGTACATATCCATGTCGAGGGCGCCACCAATGATATACGGCTGTTGTTTGCGCTTACTGAATGTGACCATGGCCGAGGTGCCAGTGTTTTGAACGCGTGCAACGCCCACCGGCTCCCAATGGCCATGATATTCGAGCGGATCAACATCGTCGATATGCTCGATGGCACGATTGCTAATCTCAATTGGTGACTGTACGGGCATGCTATGCTTATCCACTATCCGCTATCCTCTGTCGTCGTCTTTGCTCTGCTCCTGCTCCTGCTCCTGCTGCTGCTGCTGCTCCTGTTGCTGCTGATGATGATTGGCTGCTCGTGTTGCTACCTAATCTATGTAATCTATGTGATGTGCGCTGCGTTCAAGTATTTCTTCTTCCTCAGCTTGTAGACACGCCCGCGATCGACAGCGCTGGCGTCGTCCAAGTGCTCGGGTGACAAAGGTGGCGCTTGCGGCGGCGACGTCGTGATGGCGACTGTTCTCCTCGACTCCGGCGTGTAAGTGTAAGTATAAGGATGCGACGGCTCTGCCCCCAAGCCGTCCGTTTATCACTTCAGTTAGCTCCGACTCTGACCTTGTTCACTGGCTGAAAGAAACGCAAAGCGAATACAATTGATTAGTATGGCATAGAATATGGGCAAAGCAAATGACCGTTGTTTTGTGTATTAATTGAAGAAACTCTTGACGAGCAATAAAATCAATTGAATTGAATGCGGTTGGTTGGTTGGTTCAGTGTGGTTCGGTGTGGTTGCGTGACCAATGCAACAGTCTGCCATCCACTGGCTACCGGCCACCAGGCACCAAGCAACTCCTCTATTTGCAATGGAAATTGATACACCTCCAATGCACCACCAGCACCAACCCTTCCTATAACCCCCCCGTAACCCAACCATTGAGAAATGTTTGATTAGCCATTTGAGAAATTGAAATGCGTTCAAGGTGGTTCTGAGTGTGAACGTAAGTGTTAATCGAGGAAATGACTTCTACTTCGACTTCGACTTCTCGTACCACGACTTGTTTTTTTTTTTTTTTTTTAGATATTCAGCAGCCTTATTTGCTTATTTGCACCTCCATTGTTTGAACCGGTATCGATTTGTTATTCTCTTGCATATTGTATAAGATATGAATAGATAGGTCACAATTTAGTTATTAGCCATAAATGTTAATGGTTAAAGTATTAAGAACTCCACAAGCGAGAGTCCTTGTCAAGGATATATGTATATATATATATATATATTTTCAACACCAACAACAACAGATTCTACAATTTGACACACAGTAAACGTATAGCGATTAACGACAATAAATACATACAATATTTGATGAACTTTTTAATCAGGACTAGGATCCGATATGGCATTCATATATAACAGAATATAGAATTCTATGCAATTTACATCAACAATAAATAACAATAAATAGTGGCTGATTTACCACTCTGGTTTTCCATAGGCGCAATTACGCGAACAATTAACGAGTCGAGGCGAGTCAATCAATTAACAAGTGTTATTGGCAACAACATAAGAGTTTGGCCATAAACCATTCTTTTTATATGGATAGTACACAAGTGGTTGCGGAACTTTACCATTGTATATGGTATGTACTTATTTATATGCGATGCGAAGTTGAGATTAGCTAGCGACTAGCATTTATTAAGCCAAATACGATTTTAATTGACATTTATATAATACCCTAAATTCACGTGACAGCTGCAATCAATGCCAGTCGCCGGTCACCGATCGCCGGTCGCCGGTGGCCCACTTGGAACCATTTCAAACTTATCGCCAATGGCAGACAGGCCAGAAATCTCCACGGCGGTGAACTTATTGCCATTATACTTAGTATATATTGTGTATAGCTTGTGCTCATATCAATGGCAATTTACTGATAACAAAAGGCAGGTCAAAATTCGGCGACAATGTCGGCTCTCTGCTGCGTCCAGCCAAATCAATCAACTGGCATACAATTGTAAATATAACGGCAATACATAATCGACATCAACATCATCATCATGAATTGGTGCGCTAAATTTTCCGTTTGCCGTGGGCGTGTCAAGCATTTTGATCTTTGGCCCCGTCCTGTTTGTTGGCCAATCGTACCTTTTGTGAGTTGTACACGTCGAACATACTTGTTGCTGATATCTTATCATCATATGAAGCAAATGCATCAAGATTATACACTATATATATATATATATGTATATGTACATATATCTGCCGCTAAATGCGTCATTTGCAGTAACTAACCTTGTACAGTCAGTAGTACTGGTATTTGACAACTTTTAAAGAGTTTGATAAGTGCAAGTTCTTCCAGACGATTAAATACTGTTTGTTTACTCCTTGCTTTGCTTATTTGTATTAGTATTATAGCACCAAGCATAAAATGTATGTTCTGCTTTGGGATTATAGGCAGTGTTATCAGTGTTATCTTGCCAAATGTTTTACTCTGTTGCATTCCTCAGTTTCCTGGTGATTTTCATCATGATTTCTGCACCTAAAACTGAACAAATTAAATTAAGTATATCTTGTATTTCGCTTAGGATATTTCAATTACTTACCTCACAAGATATCGTCGAGTCTGCTTCAAGGCAACTTCTTATCTGTTTGAACTTACGCCACAGTTAATCTCTCAACGGGCAAAGTGCATGAATATATAATATCTGTTTTTTCCCAACCTTTTTTGTTGTGCAGCAATATTCTTCATTATCATTATCAGGCAAAAATCAGGAAAAAAAAACTTACAGCTGAATAAACATTGAGATAAACGGAAATCACGTTTTCTACCAGCATTAAATATATAGCCTGCATATGCCGATCTGATTGCCGAGTGAAACGATGTGGAAAATGAACAGAACGCATTCAAGTGGCGTTCCAGATAAATATATATATATATATATAAATACATAGTATTATATAGTACATATATATCTATGTTTAGGTCATGTGACGGCAGTCACTAGCTGCTGATTGATGGATGTACCGGGCAGCTCAAGAGTAAAAGGTTGTGAATTGATAAGAATCTGCTTATCACAATCATCATCATGTGCTGTCGACATATACATAACACACACACACACACACACACACACACACACACACACACTAACATACAACACTTGACCGAGTAATTACTTAAGTACTTCAACCCATATATAAATCTTATCGCGTTTGATCCATATTGAAAACAGAGTCCATGTAATGGGGCGCAGAGCGAAATAGTTAAGTAATGACAAATCTGCGGCAATTGAATTTTGTCCACGAATACAGAACCTTGCAGAAACCGGGAAGTAAATAGTAGATAGCACATAGCACATAGCATAGAATGCTAATTTGCGAGCTACGCAACGCAACGCAACGAATGACCTCATGCATTATTTATCCAGGTATTAGGGGCAAGCGTACGTTTCAAGTGTACCTCTTTGTGTGCGTGTGTGTGTATGCGTAGAAGCAACAGGAGCCTGCCGCCATCGACCAAATAACAACAAGAGTCCAGGTTAGAGTCAAGGCTATCTCTCTCTTTCTATCTTTCTCTCTCTTTCTAGTTTTCTCCTTACTGGTTCAGTGTCACATTCGATAGGTGGCGCCACAATGTACGCTTTTAATATTTGTTAACAGTGCTGAAAACGTCCTTTGAAACGTAATTATATTATTTTTATTATTATTATTATTATTATTCTTCGAACGAGAGCTACAATTCTAAATTCTAAATGATGTATATGATTGAGACAAATATCAAATAAAACTTGCACATAATTAAAACGTTTTACTTTAAGAAAGACTCGTCTCGGGACAATGACAATGGCAGTTGATAAGAAATACTCAACAATTATCATACGTTTTGCACCGAGGAGTGTTGAAAATAATGTTGACGTTGGACAGCTGTTATTGTTGTTGCTGCTGCTCCCAAAAGCAAATCAATAAACGCGCGGCAAGTGCATTGTCAGCCTTACACTACATAGCTGACCTTGACAATGCCAGAGGGGAATATCTCTCTATAGCCATATTATATTTACAAAACGTACACAAAATTGTCAAATTTGCAGCGCAATTAAATTGCTTGCACAGTCACTGTTACTGTCACTGTCACAGTCACTGTCACAGTCACTGCCGGCGTTGTGTTTTTTCTGTTATTTTATTAGTCAGACAACGATTATTAATAACTGTGAGGCCCTGACTGACTTGGAATAACACTTCACTTCACACATGTATATACATATATATGGTTGTAGATATATATGCATTGTATGTGTACATATGCACTTACATTTATATATGTATGTGTATACAATCATATATATATATATATATGATTGTATACACAGTTGTCTGAACTAATTGTTCGCATTTACCTGTTGATTTTGGTTTTACTTTTGGTTTTCGTTCTGCACGTAGCTGTCACCGCATTAAATGTATATATGTATATGTATATGTATGCAAATGCCAAAAAAAAAGAAGAGAAAAAATTGTTGACACACGCGCCCGCAATTTTCTTATTTTTTTGTGGAGTGGGGGTTTATTGTTTATATATGTCTATGTTTATATTATTTAATCTCAACAACAAATACCACATTGTCAGCAAATACGGTCGCGTAACAAGTTAAAAAAAACTATTCACTGAACGACGACAAGGGACAACGCAGTGTTGACAAAAACTCAGAGCAATACAAATTAAATGTTAATTAACAGTTGCGATAACTTGCACAGTTCTCTGTTAGCAAATAAATTACATTCGGTTTGTTAACAGTGTTTCTGCAGCTTGAGTAACGATTACACAAACGCAGTGTCGCTTAGCTATCGATATATTGATATATTGCTTGTATTAGGCATTCAAAAAAAAGACAGCAAAATATATGTCGAGGACTAGGGAAATTTTAAATAAATAAATAAAAGAAAAAATTAAATAATCGAAGCAAGAAAATCTACAAGTGGACACCGCAAAGAAGACCAACTCAAACAGAGTGATAGCGTTTTTCGTAAGTTGACTTTGGTTTACTAACCGCCAATTAAAATGAAATTGATAAGCATTCTGTAAATGTTTAGTGTTGTGAAACGTGGAATTTGTGCATATGTAAATCTTTTTTTTTTAATGACCCAATAAGAACTATTAGGGATAATCCCAGATATAGACTTTCAGGATATCCGTGTCTTCAATAATTTAAATTTGTTGTTATCATTGGTCAATGGCTAGTGCCAAAATGCTGGGAATTCATTAATGTAATTAATTCGAAATTTATTCTAGTGATTCATACAATACAATAGATTGAGTTTCAACGTTTTACAACTCTGGCGCAGGTAGACTAATCGATTAAATGCAAAACGTACATCGTAATCAGATTTCGTGTTTCTCTGGCTTTACTGAATTTCAAGCCTTGCTAAAAGCATAGACACACGATCGCTCCAAAACGCTGGAGCAAATACGTATCAAAATTCAAAATAAAACTACCTGATTCGCACCGACTACGCTGCTCATCCTCAAAAACCTATCGAGTCTCAAGCAATTAATATGTAATTGTGGTAAATGTGTGTCATAAAGAAAATAATATGATGCTTTTTGTAGAGCGTTTATGTTCAATATTTCAAATTTAGATGTTGCACACTATAATGTGTGTGTATGTGTTTGTGTACATTGTATAGTTATCCAATGATGGAAGCATTTTTACAGTTCTTTATGCACACACACACACACACACACAGCAAAAGAGAGACAGAAATTTATGCTATCCTTATGAAGAGTTTTTCTGCTCAACACGCAAGCTTTGTTCGTGCATAATATGTATATAATAATAATATATATAAACGATTTCGCAGACCAACATGCCGAACATCAAACTGCAATCGTCGGATGAAGAGATATTCGATACGGACATACAAATCGCCAAATGTTCGGGTACAATTCGAACTATGCTGGAGGATTGTGGCATGGAGGACGATGAAAATGCCATTGTGCCCTTGCCGAATGTGAATTCGACAATTTTGCGAAAGGTTCTGACTTGGGCCAATTATCACAAAGATGATCCGCAGCCCACCGAGGATGACGAGAGCAAAGAGAAACGCACTGATGACATCACATCGTGGGATGCCGATTTTCTCAAAGTTGATCAGGGCACATTGTTTGAACTGATTTTGGCTGCTAACTATTTGGATATTAAGGGCTTGTTGGAGCTCACCTGCAAGACTGTCGCCAATATGATCAAAGGCAAAACACCGGAGGACATTCGAAAGACGTTCAACATCAAAAAGGACTTCACTCCTGCCGAGGAGGAGCAGGTGCGCAAGGAGAACGAATGGTGTGAAGAGAAATAACCGATTTTCGCCACGAGATCCTCGAATGGGAATCAAATCAAAATACAGCACTTTGATGACAATTGAGCAAAGGATCACAACAAACCCACAGATTCCGTGAATGGCACAAGAACAAAATGAACATTTAACATTTATCTAGCTTATAAATAAACAAGAAAGTTAACAGAGATATGTAAACACATAAAATATTTGTACGCAAAAATCAAAATTAAATACGTATACTCATCAGAAGAGAAAAAAACCAAGGAATTTCAATATCAGGCAAATTAAACTAATTAATCCAAATGTGCTTGGAAAATAGTGCAACGTTCATTAGCAGGGAATTATCATTATCATTATCCAGTTTTAATGACAGCCGCATCCTGTCCAGCAAACAAATCACCAACATCGATGGATGCGTTAGCAGACATTGCCTCTATTTATTAAAGTTTATTTTGCCAGTTCTTAGAGAGTGCATTGCAATCGATTTCAGTAAACCACTGGGAATTCTCTCCGTAATCACATTGTATATTTTCTGTCTATCTGCTATGAAGATAAACTGCGGCAGCAGGAATCGGCATAGCACACCAGTGTCATGAAAAGGAATTCCAAATGTGCTCCATTGTGGCCGAATTTGCCAGTTGCTTTTGGCAATTATTAATTCAAGTTTCAAGATTGCGTTTCCTAATTTGGCTTTGGCAGTTTATAGACGAATGACAAATTGTTTTAATGCTCACAAAATGATTTCCAGTGTTCGCCAGGACCTTGGCTCTCATTTTTTTACGGAATTCAAAAATTGAAAATTTAGTGGAATTCACTCTCTCTCTCTCTCTCACGCACATTCGCTTAAACTGCGGCTATCCCTTTCTGTTTGAGGGCTGAGTAAGTTAGATTTGTTGTTTACATATTTAGTTGGTTTTTAATTTTATTTAATTGTTTTAAACACTACAATTAATTTGTTAAAAGGCCATAAAACAAAATTTTTGTTTTGTAATGTGTATGTATATGTATGATTGTTTGTGTGTGTATGTGTGTGCATGAGTGGGTATGTTACGAGAGAGTTGTGCATGTATTGTTTGCTAATTTTGTAGTTATTCTTCTGCTTGTTTCTGTCTGATTCGGTTTACAATATGCGTAATAAATTTGTGAATCTTACAATTAGAATGGCAAACAATAATATTTTCAATAAGTTTTTTGTTTTTCTTGTTGCATAAGGATGCGATCATGTTTAAAGCATTAATGTTGCAAAATCAAAATTTCTGCATATTTCTGTATTGCATATTTTAGTATATATGTTTGTATGTATGTGTGTGTGAGTGTATGTGTGTGTGTGTGTGTAAGTTGTGTTAGTTGTCTCTTCTTTTTTTGTGTCGCTTTTTTTGTTTTTCATAATTGTTTGTTTGCATTTTTTTTTTTTTTTTTTTTGGTTGTTTTTGAAACGATTTTCAATAAATTATTAATAAACAATTGAAAGGTGTTTGAAATAAAGATGTGCCGCTACTTTTGCCGTAGTTCTTTTGTTTTGTGTTCTTTCTTTTGTTTCTTGTTTGCTGTTGTTGCTGCTTCAGTTTTCTGTTTCTGTTTTACTACTGCTTTTGCTATTATTCATTCATTTAAGAAGGACGTCAATTCAATGAGGGCAAATATTCATGCCAGTTGACCTCAATGTTGGGCCACTTGGTCTGCAGGCAAGTGACCATCGGATTTGAAGTGCATATTGACTTGAGATCACCTTCCAGCAGTATGGCCGAGCCACAATAGTAACGCACCTGTAAGCAGTAAACAGCAACATTTAATAAAAATATGTGTCATTTTATCAATCAATGATCAAATCCAGACCTCTTCAAAATCTTTAATATAGGGAAAAATACGATTATTTTCGAAATACTCGAATACTTTTACAAATAGAAAGCTGATAAAACTTCACTATTATTCCACTACCATTGTAATGATAAAGCTACAAATAACTAAATAATAATGTAATACAAATAAATATACAAATTAATAAATGTCAATCAAATGTTCATAATTTTTAAACTGTTTTAAGTTTTTTTTTTTAGCATTCTCCAAAATATATGTGTGTACTATTATTATAAATTATGCGCACATGCTACTATTATTTGGAACGCAGCTGTATATGGGTAAGAAATTGTTTATTTCAAAGCGAACAGGTGCTTATAGTGTAATCTGATTTTCGGCTAGTTTCTATGGCAGCCTTAATATAAACGTTCGATCAGAACCACCCCGATGTGCTATCTAATCTGGATGGAATTTCTTGAGTTTACTGGTCTACGGCTTGAATATCATATTTCGAGTACATCTAAAGCTCCAAGAGTAGAAAGTTTGCAGCTGATTCATGGGATATTTATAGAACTGTTTACGCGATGGTATATATGGTGAATGATGCCTACCTTGTTGCTATCATTGGAACCGGGTATGCCATTGTAATGCAGCAGGTCGAATGTGTCCGGCGTTGAGCGGCGCTCCAAGGGAAAGAACTCATCCATGAAGCCGTTAAGGAGTATAATACCGAGATTCTCTGGATCCAAGCGCTTCTGCATGAGATTGACACTGTGCACAGTTAAGGAGGAGATGGGTTGGATGGGGAGGAGGTAGGAGGTGCAATTAGACATTGGCTAAAGAGCAGAGTTCAGGACAAACTTACTATCCCGGCTCGCTGACCAGATTCAGCGCGGCTAGCACATCCCGCAGCAAGGTGCTCGATATGAAATTGTTACCCTCCGGATCATATGACTTGAAGATCCGACGTCCCGTCTCAGATGGTGTCTCTGGCGAGACGAGCCTCTTTTCGTTGCTAAACAAAACTGCGAAAAAAACAAACAACATTTTTTATGTAAACATTGTTATTGTAATTAGATGACTGCAATTGTTTACCAGTTAAATGCGTATCGGAGCCCATGACCCAAACTGGAAAGCGTGGATTCTTGAAGAAGGAGCCGACTGTGCAGTAGCGCATCTGTTCCATCAGTGTAATGAATCCGATGTCGCTCTGTTCGCAGATGCCGCGCAGCTTTAAGCCGCCCACATCCTGCTCATTGTCCCAGACATGCGCCACGGCGCGTCCCGTTAGCATCAAATTGATTAGCGACTGTGCCCCATAGCCATATGTGCTGTGTATTAGCGGCTCCGATAGATCCGATATATCCGCTGTGACCAGTTCGGTGCCCTTGGTAAGGAATACCGAATACATAAACAACAGTACACCATACGTATTTGACAGCTGACTATAGTTATCCAGATAGTGGCGTGCCACATCCTCAACATGCTCGAAGTGCAGTGTGTGCAGGCGCTCATGAAATTGTTCTGGTGTCAGATCCAAATTCAAGCGATTCCCTATACCCAATGCATGTTTACTGCTGCCAGCAGCAGCAGCAGTCGGATCAGCAGTCGGAGAAACAATCGAAGTAACAGCAGCAGTCGATGCAGCATCCGCATCAATTCCTGTACCAGTTGACTCCTCCGCCTCGGTGGCCGCCTCAATGGCATCGGCGACGGTGGGAGGCGTCAGGCGACGCTCTTTGGTTGATCGCCGTTGCAGTGTGACAATCTTAAAGCGCGGCGCACGGCAATTCTTCAAGATGTTGCACAGCGCCTCGATGAGCAGTTTCTGGCATTTCTCACTGGTCAGCTGTTGCAATTTTTAAGCGAATCATTTAAAATAATTGTATTATGGAACTGGATTTTGTTGGATTACCTTTGTTAGTTGAATACCTGGCATATCCACAATAATTTTCTTAAGCAAGTACGCCTGCACGGGCGCTATCACAGCACAAGGACCGCCCTGTTTTTGCACCAATGCCGAGGGCTCCACATCACTAAACTCAAAGCCTGCAATATATACATACATACACACACACACACACGCACACATGAGTGAAAAGCGCGCGCTGTTTGAAGGGGGCGGGAGGGAGTGCAAAACTGGGTGTGGGTGGGGGAGGAGTTGGTGGGTGGCTAGTTGCATAGACTTACCTTGAGACCAACGCTTGAATACATCTTCGCGCACACTGGCGCCCCACAGCAACTGTTTAATTTCGCGCAGTTCACGCATATCATGCTCATTGCAACGCACCAATTGTTGTTGTTGCTGTTCTTGCTGCTGTTGTTGAGGATGCCCAGCTGTCGCTGATCCACTGGCGGTGGCCATGGCTAGTTGCTCTTGTTGCCGTTCGGCTGTTGTCTGCCTTTTCGGTTCCAAGGCTTTTGACGCCAACTATTCGAATCACAAAATAATGTATTCGCCTTTATCGAAATAGAATTACAATAAACGCAAGCCAACTATTTAGGTTGGCATCTTATTTGGCTGTGCAAATGCAACAGTGTAGGGAGATGTACAAAATATGGGTGCATCAGTGTCTATCGATAATTTGCAACACTAGCGATGACACTCAGTCAATGTCAATTCATCGATGACGTTCACTAAACCATTTTGTTGCACCTTTAAATCGTTAAATATTTAGTAGATAAGTAGGGAACTCATCACATAATATCAAATATTGCCATTAATTTGACAAATTACAGACACATAAATATCGTGTTAAATATGGATTTATCGATAGGTCGACAACAAACTATCTGCATATAAATACTTTTTGTGTTTGGCGCACAACTTAAATATCGTATTAAGAATCGATATATCGATAGGCTGACAACAAACTATCTGCGTGCAAATATTTCAGTTTTCGTTTTTGGCGCTATGGCGCCGGCCAAAAGAATATTACCCAAAAGCGCCAATACTGAGCGTGGCACCCCCGCATCTGTGGCAAGTGGCAAGTGTCCGTCGGCTGCTGGACGCGTCTACCACTGTCGCAGCTGCCTGGTGAGCTTTCCACGATTCGTGGCGTGCAAGGCGCACGAGCAGCTGTGCGCGGCCCGAATTGCCCGGATGTTCATGTGCAACTACTGCCTCACCATGTACGGTGATGAGCAGCTGCGTCAGCGGCACATGCAACGCAAACACGCCGACGGCCGCTTCATGTGCCTGCAGTGCGGCACAGCCGGCAAACGCTACAGCTCCTCCATATTCCTGTACAGGCATGTGGTCTCGTGGCACGGTGAACAATCGCTCTTCTACTGTGCTCTGTGTGCCACCAGCTGCAACGACGCGCGTTCGTTTAGCTGCATGGACGGACTGATGGGGCATGCGGAGAGCGAGCATGGTCTGTGCCTTGGTGGCGATGGCCAGAGCGTTGTGGACGAAACGGAGGATTTAGAAATGCTTGAGGAGAATATCGACGAGCTGTTGCCGACGGTTGACTGCGGCGATGATCTGACTTTTGGGTGGCCCATGGACCTCGACAAGGAGTCGTGCATCTACGATCCGCAGCTCAAGCCCAGTGCGTATGTTTGCCCAATTTGCGCCAATGGGTTCACCGGCAGTATCTGTCTGCTGAAGCATGTGGAGCTGGCGCATCATCGCAATCCGCTCGACTGCATCTTCTGTGGCAAGGTGCACCAGAGTCGCGAGGCAATCCGTGCCCATCTGCAGCGACAACATGTCCTGTTGCGCGCCCACATCTGTGAGGTGTGCCAGGCAGACTTCACCACCGCCGATCATCTGGCGAAGCACACGAAGAGCCGGCATCTGGAGCGTGCCCACATCTGTCCCGAGTGCGGCAAATCCTTTGCCCAACTCGGCCATCTATCGGCGCACCTGGTCACCGAAAAGGGCCACATGACGTACACCTGCCATCCATGCAACATGCAATTCTTTCGCTACATCGATCTCACCCGCCACAATCAACGGAAGCACTCCACAAACTCTTAAATCAAACAACCATTAAGTAAGTTGTGAATTAAGTATTCCTATACCAAATACTGTTTTTATTTTATTTTATTTTTTTTATAGATGTTTTCAAACTTCTTTTAAGTCGCTGTAAGAAAAACATTAAATTGGTAGTATTAAAGCAATAGTTTTTTAATTTCTGTAAAAAATGAGTTCGATTTTCGCCTAGATAACAGTATTTGAGCTACCGTATGTCTATTTAAAAAGTGGTTTGACTTTCAACGTTTTGCGTTCTGCGTGAGCACGCACTGTTAATTAACAGCGCACCTGCTGCACCCATCGCTTGCACACGCAACGCAACGGAAGCTTTAACAGTTACTGTAACAGCAAGAGTCGATTTGATCGCAGCAGCCGCGCGAGCGAACTGAGAGCGTCGGAGCGCAACAGCGACAAAATGTAAACGTTATTGTCATTTAAAGTCTCACTGATGGCCAACACAGAGGACAGTTTTTAACGAATCGTGCAAGTGCTTGGATTGGTTGACGCCGACGTTGCCGTTGCCGCCGACGCAGCTGTCGAACAGTTAAAAAATACTTGTTTTGTGTTGATTTTACGTGCATTCTGTTAAAACTTAAAAAAATACAAACTCTTTCCAAAGTTGCTCATCTGTGTGTTAAGTAACTATTGAGAGCTGAAGTTTCGCGTAAGTGCATCCACTAAATATACAAAATTCCAACTTCAAAACAATAAATTTGAGCTTAATTCACCCAAATACAAATACAGTGGCGTTTACCGATCCGGCGACCCTCAGCAGCTAACAACTTTTTGTTATTGTCTATTGTTTTTTTTTTTTTGATCTGAATTGTTTTTGGTTTTGTTTTTAAATTGTTTTCCATTTGGGTGCTCTGACTAGCTAAAAAGCTTTCGTTGTTTTTTTGTTTGGTGACTATTTGAAACCAAAAGCAGAACAACTTTTTATCAGTCATCACACCGAACTGTAACTGTTGTTCTTAATTTCCTTGAAAGTGAATAAACCCGAAACCTGCAAAAAAAAAAATACAATAACAATAACTATATATATAAAAAAAAACCCGTGCAAGTCGTTACGCTTCGCTTATTTTATGCTATTCAAAGTTGATTTTAGATCGGCAGCGATTTGAAATAATTTATTTACAGGCAAACACCGGTTGTAAAGTGTGAATTTAATTAGCCAATGTTAATGTCGGAGAAAATAACGAATAAGTTCACTTTGCACACACAGTTTCCGATTAATTCCGATTCTGCCCAAGGACGTAAACAGGGGGAGAGGAGTTAAGGGGGTTGTTATGGCAAACTCATCTGAAATTAAGTCGCATTTTCGTCCGAAATTGTTTCGATCGAATTTGTTACGATATAAATGTGTGGTGGGGGTTGGGGGCTGATCCCCCTTCCTACACCTGCTTACGCCCATGACTGGTGTTGATCTCAAATGTGTCAAGCTTTAATCTCGTGTAATTATAGGTGTAGAAAAATTAAATCTGAATCTTTTACAACTTAAAAAGATAAAAAAAAACCCAGACTATAATGTAAATGAAGCTATATAATTTCCATAGCTTCAAATGCATGGTTGCTTTAATCGTAATTCTATAATTTTGCATTATGATCGGCAAATCCTTTACACTTTTTGCTCCATCTTTTAGTAAATGTTTCCCGTTGGCTTTTGCTAAATCGCCTTCCCGGGTTTTTTTTTTGCCCTCGACTAGTCGGGAAAGGAGCACTGATCAACATCAGAGTGATCACCAGCGAGTTAACAGCCATTTTAGAGACCAATATCACCAAATCCATAATTTATTTTGTCAAATTGCTGCATCAGTCGCCCGCCGCTCCTCCTCCTCATCCCCCACCACAGATGAATGTTTGTTATTATACAAAATATGCGCTCTTTTCTTGCACATACAAACAAATTCCTATTAATACCCATTGCTCGTAGTATAAAGTTGTGCATTTCTTTAACGTGAATTATCATTTCTCTAAGTTATTTTTATATAAAATGTATATAAAACACGTTATACACTTTAATGACAATAAATTTTGATTCGATGAGTATAGATAATTGCGTAGGCTAATTAAATAGTACCTTCGGCGACTACAGGGTATCTGGCTACGAGCACTGCTAAAAAAATCACTACTTATTTCCATAACTGTATCTGACTTGCCGCTGCCGCTGCATCTACCTCCGTCATTGCCTCTGCCTCTGTCGCTGCCTCCAACTCTGTCAGTGGACCTTTTTTTTGCTGTTATTACTGTTGGATGTTATTATCCCAGCAGCGCAGCGAAAATACACCATTTCGAATACGATTCGTATCTATTATTTGCAGGCATATACTTTTCCATAAGCACCTTACTTTTTAATGCAGAGAATAAGGTTTTTATGTGGCTAACAGGCTCGCATACCTTGTGTGAAGGATCATAATTGGAATACTATACGACTCCATCTACCAAGATCTACTATTGTAATGCAGCTCCAAAAACGGAAAAGTGTTTTAATAAGAACATACCAATTTATTTTATTTTTCACTACACAAATTGCATATCCGTTAAAAAAGAGTACTTTACTTAACTAGAATAAGCAAAAGGCACTAATTCAAAGATATTGTAAAATAGATAAGAATCCAATACAAATAAGCGCTTGACTTAGACTACATGCAAGACTGAAGTATTTATATTTATTTATTTAATGTCAACTAAAGTCAGTCGACACAAAAAAAAATACAAAACTAAAAAAATTTATTAAATCAAAATAAAAATGAGTTTAAATTAAAAAAATAAGAAATATGTATTCGATTACTAGGTAATCGAGGTAATTAGGTAATTAATTACATTCGGTGCATACAGAATGCATTCTGTAAAGAAGAAACATTCACTAGTTCGCAGCTGGGCATGTTATTGTTCTTGTTGATGTTGCTGCTATTGTTGTTGTCGCACGCGGCGGTAATAGCATGACGCATCGCTAAGCAATGTCTCTCTCACTCTCTCCATCTGTCTCTGGGAGAACAGGTAAAACCGCAGCGACAATCAGAAAGCACATAACGCATTGTTTTATTAATAAAAGCGTGCTTAATTTGTAATCTGTACCCAGCCAGAGTCGCCATAGACGTCATTGGCATGCGCGACGGCGGCATTTGCTCGTTGCTGCTCTCTGCTGACGAAACCCATGACTAAATAACAAACGGTTTGTGATAAGCGCATTGGCAAATTAATTCACGAAACATACATTTGCACGTACAGACTAAGCCTTAATGAGCATTTAACCAGCTGCATAGGTAAATACATATAAATATATTTATATATTATATTATATTAAATATGGCAACAAACAGACTAGCTTCCTGCTAGCAGAGGCAGAGGCAGAGGCAGTACCATCAATAACCTTGAGTCACACTAACAGTGCACTGTTAACTGACTCACGCAGGTGAACAACATACGTACGAGCGACAACAACAACAACAAACAGCAATTCTGCCATATCAATTAGCATTTGTTTTCTCAATGACACCGAAGAGAGAAATACATGTGTAAGAGAGAGAAGGCTGGCTCATGATTGTCGTTTGTGTCTTGCTGATTGCACAAATAATCACTTGCACGCGTGCGCATGTGTTTTACAGTTGCATACAGGCATAATCAGGCGTTTATAACTGTACACAAATACTTATATGTATGTGTATATGTATATGTATTTGTATATACAGCTGTATTTATGTTATTATCGTTTAAAACAAAGCTTTTATTTCTGAAGTTTTATGCAAACTTCCCTTACCGTTAGACTGTGCGTCTGTTGTTCTTTTAAGCTCGCAGCGCAGCCAAAGCTATTTTTAAACAAGCTGCGCATACACACAAACTTAAACGCATACACTTTTACACCCGCGCAGTATATCACGCGTCGTCTTCTTCCTTCTGCTTTATGCCTGGAAGTGAAAAATGCCTGCAACTTGTGGGGGGCCATTTTGCATTTAGCATGCTGAATTTATGAATGAATTGCAGCGCATTGTTGTTGTTGTTCTTGTTGCTGTTTTTGCAACTGCTTTGCTGATAAAGTGTCTTGAGCTATGCGGTATCAGCTATCAACGCGCATGTATTTATTTACTGTTTTTCTTATGCATCGCATCGCATTATTATCGGCAACAAGCAGCAGCAAACTGAAAGTAAAACGCGCTCACTGACCTATAATAAGAAATTTCATATTTGTGCATAAATTTCGCATCAAATATGCATACATATGTATGTACATACAAATAAACAAAAATTGTATTCCAGAACTTTAATTAAAAAAATAATTTCATACTTCTGAGTTTGGGTTAACTCTTGCAAATAAAAAATGAAAAAACAAGTAAGAATGTTGTAGTCGAGTGAGCCCGACTACGATACACCCTGAACCCAGCTGTTATATGTATATATGTATTATAGTTTTATTGCGAAATATATCATATATATATCATATATATAAATTGTAAATACCTTTAGTACTCTCGCTAAAAAGAGTAGTTTTTCGTTCTGGAATCTATTCTATGTCAATGCCAATAACTTGATATATGTATGTGTGTACTTAAAAGTCCACTTTGATCGCGTGCATTTGTTCTAGTTTAATAATCAACTCTGTAACAAGCGCGTATTTAATTTGAATTTAGTTATATGAAAAACAAAACACAACAAAATAATCAAAGTAATTCGTTAATATAAATCACTATATACGTATAATTTATAATTAGAAAATTGCAGTATTTCCTGATCATATAAAAAATAAATAATAATCTTCTCTTTATTTATGAGCTTTATGAATCAGAAATTACAATTTCCCCTCGAGTCATACCCTGAGCCTTTCCGCTCTCAGGAGTGTGTAGAAGAACAGTTCCCCCAATGTAAATGAAATGGTCAGAATTTGGCTTTGCCGGTTTTTCCCTTTGGGTTTCAATCGTTTCCTGTCTACTTGTAAGAATTCTTGCTTTTGGTTCAACTTTTCCAGCTGATTTACGGGTAAAGCAACCACGTTAACAAAACAAACATTGTCCATTCATGGCCAAAGTTATGAAGTAAGCGATTGACTCGCATATCAACATACCCAGTACCGGTACCAGTCCACCAAGGGCATATACACTTGCTTGGAGTATGACAGGCCTACTTAATGACGGGATCAAATAATTTCAATTAGTGATTTTGGTTTTAAATTCTTATTAAATGCAATCATCGAATATATGTACATATATAGTAGTAGTTAATTGCACACGGAATAAAACCATTTTTAGATCTATATATTTTTCCACTGATATTTATAACCTGAACCCATTGAAAATGGCTAAAAAGAGTATAATGCCCTTCTGCTTAAACATGTAACATGCAAATGGAGCATATTCGGCCCCATAAAGTATATATTATTGATCAGAATCAACAGCCGAGTCGATATAGCCATTTTCTTCACTTTATGAATAACTGTCTTCGTTTCTCGTATAACGATACATTTATATTTTCGATAGCAATAAAAGCCAGAGGTTTTTAATTGATATATTATAATATACAGTAACATATTTCATCAAAATCAAGATCGGATAAGAAACGTCCAAGTTATATCGTAATCGAGTACATCGGGTACTCGAGTCGTACTCGACTGCAGCATTCTTACTTGTTTTCGCATACTGAGAATGCTGGGTATTTCAAATACGATCAACTATTGTGATTTTGAATTGCCACGCAATCATTTTAATGATGTACTTATTGATATGCCTGACGCATGATTATTAGCCCAGACACACACACACACACATGTATAGAGAGAGGGTGTTTATTTATGATAAGACTGTATTTGTTGTTGCTCTTGCTGATGCGTGTACTTTTTTGTATCAATGTCAAGTTAACCATTTCAAAAGCTTTTAGACATTTACAGTTGACAACAAATACAAATACAAATACAAAAACTGACCCCAATTCGTGTTGCGTCGTCTGTATGCAGGTATGTGAGTGGCTGTATGTATGTGCGTACGTGTGAACACCTGTTGGGCGCACACACACACTCACAAGCATATGCAAGCACCCACATCGCGACTGACGTGACTTCTCGCTCATTATAAATTTAGCTATAAATCAGAGGCAAGACAGTTGCATGGTTTTTTTTTGTTTAAAGCTTTAAAAACAAACATGTTAATTAAGTGACGTATGTAAATACACTACCCTTTCCCCGTCCACTCTCACTCCCACTCTCACTCTCTTTCTTTTTCTCTATTTGCAGACAACATTTGAGTGACAGCGATATCGCAGCGACGTAACAGTACAGTACGTACGTTAACAGCGAATCAACAACCGTTCACACCGCTAACATCAGCAATGACACAAACCCAGCACACAACACGCAGTTGCAGCAGCAGCAGCAGTAGCAATGATTTAAAGCATGCGCAGCAGCGACGCCGCCGTCAAATGTCAAGGCAATTTAATATAGTGCTCCTAGTGCTGCTGCTGCTGCACAGCTGGATGGGAACAGTTGCAGGAGCTGCAACGGCGCAGTCGCGTTTCTTTTATACGGCTGTAGAGACACAGAAACAAACACAGACAAGCGATCCGGCTGCTGCCGAAGTCGCCGCAGAGGCAACCAGCTGCTGCCCGAGCGCAACCGATGAGCCTGTAACGGTGAGCCAGCAGTGCATTAAGAGTAAACATTTCTCAGATGGCGCCAATGCTTTGCATATTTGGGTCAGCTTTCAGCTTGTCGTCTATCACATTTCTTGCACCCATCTGACTGTGTTTGCTCTGTGATGTTCTGATAACGTCACGCGAATAGACAGAGGCGCCGTCTATCCCCCTTCTCCACCACCCACCCCACATTATGTCGCACTACGTCGTTTTTTAATTAGGCGTTACTCATTTTATTTTTGTAGCTCGCATTTGTATTTGCTCAGCAATTGTTTGCGTTCGTCGCAATTAAAAGATAAATCCCAAGACTCAAGCTTGCATAAACAAAAAGGCTCAAAAGCAGCATACGTAGCGGAATTGATATTAACTGGTATTAATAAATAAACAAGGATACAAATCCGTATACAAATACAGGTATACAAATACAGTTAGTGCAAAACAATGGATCTTATTTCGCTGCTTATCTTTTGCAAACGGTTCTTTTTTCTTTACCGATCAAATTACGTCCGGAAATTGTTGTTCTTGTTGATCCTATTGCTGCTCATTCCATTATAGCACACAAAATAGGTGCGGAAAATCCCTTTTGGAGAAAGTTGTACTTTGAAGTTGTGAACAAGGCGGAAGTTTTAATTATAATTCCTATTTATTCTTGGCTACTTTTCATTCAACTTACTTTAATAGCTGTATTGAGATTAGCTATATTTAAGCATTAATTAATTATTTTTATTCAACTTTGTTGTTTTTATTATGAATTCAAAAAGTCACGTAAATTTCTCTGGTGCCAGTGAACTTTACAAGCTAATTATTTAGCGAGCAAAAAGTCAGCCCTGAAACGGAAGTTTGAAATGGCGCCACCACCAAATGAGTCATGTCCAACGCACGGCAGTCGCAGCGACTTCAATGCCGACGTGTTAACCGGTCATTTGGTCAATTGGTAAATTAATTAATCCGACTGACACCAAAAAGGCACGTGCATCGGCGCCCCAAATATAATGTGTAGCATTCTGTTTTTCAGTAACTGTACCTGCAAAAGTTGTATCCAAATCATTGTAAAATTGGATGCGATGCGCGTGTTTCTTGGAATTTCTGCTCTTGAATCGAGGCGCGATATTTACAAACAGATCTGTCTGCGACCAGTGACTAATCAGCTAAGCTGCCTTGGCAACTGTAGATTGTCGCAAATATCATCTATGTGCAGGTGTTTCTTTCTTTTATTTCCATGCTTTTGTTTGCTTTTTGTTGTTTTCTGCAAAGTGAAATAATGATAATGAGAATTATGGCAGGCATTTTCTCTGTGCCATAAAACTTTCTCATCTTGCCACTATTTTTACGATTGTTTTTTTTTTAATTTAGAAAATTTACTTTTATCCTATGCTATTTTTAGGAAAGTATTTGAAGCGTAATCCTTTTCAAAGAGTCAGCTCAGCAATCGTTGTGCATAAACTAATAAATGTTGAACTTCCAAAGTCAAATTTTTTAAGATCCAAATGTATAATACTACAATAGAATAATATATCATCAAACATTCCACAAAACATTTGCATTTTGTCACTTACAAATCGATGTTTTTTTCGTTTCACATTGCCAAATTGATTTTTATACTTCTAAACACGTGATTCTTCTTTGATACGGATTCAAAATGGATTCCTAAACGACAGTTGACAGTTTTATTAATCAAATTTGTAGGAATTACATTTTAACTGATATTGAATTTCGTTCGCACAGCTTACGTGGGATTTGGGCAATATAACAGCTGGCTATGATGGAACAGACGGCTCCGGCGAGTCCAAGGGTATGCCATAATTGGAATAGATCACATTAAGCCACAACAGCTAATCAATTCCTCTATTCCAGAGATCTTTAAGCGCAGTGTGAAACGTCGTAAGTGCAACACACACACACACACACACACAAATACAGCTGCAATCAAAATAATAGTAGTGCTTAAAAATATGTTTTGGAAAATGTTCATAGAACAAATACTTCAAAAATATAGTTAAAGAAATGATAAACATTTTACTTAGACACAAACCATCAATGCTGAAGATGATTTATATTCAATTATTATTTAATATAATTATAATAGTTATGAAGTCTTCTCAGCTTTATTTTAAAACATTCCCAGATGAGAAAGCAAACATTTTTCGTTTTGCATAATTGCATTTTTCTTTGTGTTGAAGATTTTGAAGAGGCCTCGATTTGATGATCACCAAAATGTTATTTATTGAAATGCTTTGAAAAGCAGCAGTACTATTTTTTTGACCGCAACTGTAGATGCTCGGCCAGTGACTAATTGATTGGGTTTCTCTCATTCTCTCTCAGGCATAAAGGATGCGGTGTCGGCAAGCTGCTCACCGCAGCCAACCATTGTGGAACTGCTGCCGTTGGCGAGAGAGGCGGACGAGGAGACCTCTGCCAATGTGCATTATCGGCCGCAGTGTACGCGAATCAATAGATGCAATGGATGCTGTGGCGTCGCCCTCTCGTGCCAGCCGACGCAGACGGAGATGGTGGAGATGTGCGTAAAGAGAACGCACACAGAGACGCCCGGCAAGGTGACCTGTGTCATTGTGACTGTGGAGAAGCATTTGGCGTGCAAGTGCGATTGCCGCAAAAAGCCCGGCGATTGCAATCCGTACCAGGAGTACCGCAAAGATCTGTGCCGCTGCGAGTGCACCAATACGGATGCGCGCGACAAGTGCCTGGAGCATTCGGATCTCAAGTATTGGGATCCAGCCAATTGCATCTGCGCCTGTCAACACAATCAGAGCTGCACCACCGGCACTGACTTCGATGAGGCGCTATGCAAATGCACTGATGTGAGTGACGCCCCCGCCTCCGTGCTCGACCCCGCCACCGACATACCACCCACAACAGATATATAGATTGATTGATAGAATCATTAACTTAACACGGTTTCGGTTCCGGTTCCGGTTTCGGTTGCGGTTCTGCATCTGGTTATGGTTTCTGGTTGTTTCTTATTTATTTTTTTTTTGGCTGGTTAATGGTTTGTTTGTTTTTTTTACCCATCTACAATGCAATTAGATATATATATATATATATATATATATATATATATATATATATATATATATATATATATATATTTGTATTCTTTTCATTTGTTTATCTTGGCTTAAGTTTCATCGCATACTTGTGTCATTGTCTAAAATTTATTTAAATTGTACTTTTGTTTTATTCTCTTTTATGTCTAATTTTAGATCAAAAGTCTCGAGTATTATTCCTAGAATAAACATAGATCCGAATGTTTGTTGTTGCAATTGCAAATTCTCGAAAAAAGGCAGCTTTCTTTGAAGAAATTTCGGAAATTTCTGATTATTGTTGTATACCATTTTATATAGCAACAACAAACGACTTGAGTCAATCAAAATCTAACCAAACAAAATTCAAAAATTAAATGTGTGAAAAAAGCAACAAAAAAAATAATATTTTGATCAATAATGATAAGATTATAATAATTGGAAACCATATAAATGAAAATGTTGTTGTAAATTGAAAGTTTAAAATCAATGTACAAAAAAATTAGGAACCTTTTGATTTGAGCCTGATTTGAGGCCATAATACAACGTTATTTTTGTTGCATTGTGTGAGTATTTGTTATGTTTTACCATAGAAATAACGCCCTAATCCTTAATTTCCTGCATGTGCTTCAATTGTGTGTGTTTCCCAATTGTAATCTTCCCAGCTATAAATCCGCATATTTTTCCCATTTATACTAGTTAACGGCAATTAGCATATAGTATAAATATATATATATATATATGTATTAGATATTGTATATAAACATGCACTAATTATCTCAATATTTCCACATCTAATCGCAGCGATCGGCATCTGGCAGCAGCAGCAATATTGCGGATCGGAGGCGCTTCATCGTCCAGGCCGTGGCCTTGGAACCGGACAATAGCACCCTGTACAGCGTTTAGGGAGCGGATAATTCAACTAGCGAACCTGTACTGAACGTTTACACTAAAGCATGCCTATACAGAGGTGCTTTATATTATTTATAAAAACATATAGCTTTATTACATAATCTAGCTACACTCACAAAAATTCCTCATTTTTCAGTATTCCATCTTATTTTTTCTCTTGCATTTCATTTGAAATGCAATTTTCATCTGTTTATTATCTAAGGGATTTAATGTGTAGCTTCCACACAACTTGTCCTCGTGCATTCCATTTAAATATATTTTCAATGTTTTTTTTTTAATTTTTTTTTCTTTTTTTTTTTGATTTGGCCCATTAAAGATTGACAACTTTCTATGATCATGCTTGTTAGTGTAGTTTAGATGTAGGATCTGATTGATGTGTGAACTAATTTTAAGCTGCTTATTATCAACATTATCAACATTAATATTATTAATATGTATAATAAATTTGTTTCTTTCGTTTTCAATGCATTCCTGAAGCGAGCAAATAAAGTTGAATTTATGTACGCGATTATGTTTTGTTTGTTTTTGTTTTTATCTGGACTTTTTTAAACTATAAAATAAACTTGCTTCTGTAGCCATCAAATTGGTTAATATATATTTATAATGGGAGATGGACGCATTGGAGCAAGGCAGTGGTAATAATATTGATAGTGGCTAATTGATAACAATAATAGAGTTATAAATTGCTCTGCTGAATGTCAGGCGATAAGATATTTGCTACTCAGCTGTAATCGCTTAAATCGGAACATGTTGCTTGGCTTATCAGCAATTATGGCTTCGGATAGTATCGGCAGTCTATAAAGGCCGCTAGTTGGCACTGACGAGTCTTAGTCTTAGTCTTTTAGCCACAATGTTGTCCAGTTTGGTGTCTGTGATTGGCCCGATTGTGCTTTTAGCTGCCATTTGCCAGGCAGCACCCAATCCCATCGATGGCCGTATTGTTGGCGGCGTCGATGCCAACAAGGGCCAGTTTCCGCATCAAATATCGCTGCGCAAGGATGGCTCCCACAATTGCGGTGGCTCGATCATCTCGGCCAACTATGTGCTAACTGCGGCGCATTGTGTTAGCTACGAAAACAATGGCGAACTGGCCCTCTATTCAACAAGCCAGTTGACGGTTCGCGCCGGCAGCAATGATCGTTTCCAAGGCGGCGTTCTCAAGCAGGTGGCGGCCATCAAAGTGCACGAGGATTATGGTAATTTTTTGAACGATGTGGCCGTAATACGTATGGAGACACCCTTCATCTTCTCGGAGTACATCCAGGCAATTGGATTGCCCAGCAAAGATACGCCAGCGCACGCTGATATCATAATCTCTGGTTGGGGTCGTCTACAACATGGTGGCGATCTACCACGGTATCTGCAATATAATACGCTCACATCGCAGACGCTGGAAGAATGCGATGAAAGTATTAAATATGGCTATCCGAATATGTTGTGCCTTATCCATGAGGCAGACAATGGTGCCTGTAATGGAGATTCCGGTGGCCCAGCCCATTACAACAACGAAGTTGTTGGCATTGCCGGCTTTGTCTACGGTGGCTGTGGCCGCAACAATCCAGACGGCTACGCACGCGTCTATTATCATGTTAGCTGGATCAAGGCGAACACCGATTTGTAAGCCAAATGAATTACAACTTGGCTTACCCGAACTATGGCCAAAAAAACGTGGTTCGAAATAAATTGCTTATTATCCACATGAATTTTTGTTTTTGTTTTTATTTTTTTGGATTGAAGAAAAGCACATTTAGATTTAATACACACACAAATATGTGATCCATTAATATACATCAATATTATATAATTCGATAGCTACACACAATGCCGACCAACTGAAAAGGAACACAACGAAATCATATAGATCTCAACTCCTATTGCACATCTGTACACATCTTTTGGCCTATATGCTTCAAATTGAATTCACTTTGCTTCGATCGATATGTGCTCGATAAATGATTATATATCTGATATAGGTTAAATATATAATGACGCCAATTCGTTCATTTTCAGCAAATACTAATTTTAAAGTTAATTCGTTTATTTTTACCAAACGGGTGAATTATTGCCTTAAGTCACAACGTACTTATTCAGTTTAGCCAATATTAAATCAATAAGAAAATGATGTGTGGAAGTGTTTTGAACCTATTCACTTGAACGGCACTGTATGTATACACACACACATATATATATATATATATATATATATATATATATTGTAATCTTGGACTTAATTAAGGTAATTTTGGTGAAGCCGCGGAACAGTTAACATCAGCTGCTATCATCACCATCGTCTCAGGTCATCATCGTTTCCATTGTCAGTGTTCACATTCTCGCCGACTGAACCATCGTCCAGGCCATGGGTATAGATTTGAAAATCAAGTCTATAGCTGTACGGCTCGAGTCGGCGTTGAGTGATCGGATCTCATTTGACATCGAGCGAGCGCTGGAACATATTCCGGGCCAGCGAGCGCAAGCCATCGCTGACCAACGGCACGTTGCGCGGAAATTCGCATTCACGGGCTGGCAAGCCGCATAGCTGGCGGCGCAAGCGTAAATCCTGTCGAGCGCTGAGCGCCCGACTGCCCGGGCCGCAAACGTTGCCAACGAGACGCCTCCGTTCGGCGGCCACGCTGCGCAAACCCATTTGGACGCAGGCCAGCGGCTCCACCGGATCGCTACTCAGCAATTCGCTGTAGTCATCCAAAAGTGGCAATTTGCTATTGGCAAACGGCTTGTGTTCCGCCGGTTCCGTCTTCACCACACCCACATCCACATCGAATTGATGATAGTGCTGCTGCTGCTGTTGCTGTTGTTGTTGCTGCTGCTTCTTTTGCTTCTCTTTTTGCTTCTCGAGCATGAGCTGCTTGCGCGAATCCTCGAGCACCTGTTGGGCATACTGTTCGCCGGCCATCTCAAAACTAATGCCCATGTCGAGGAGAACGCGATGCGGCTGCCAGCGCTGCTTGGCCGATGTAATGCGCTCGACACCCTGCAGTGCGGCATGATCCAATGCCTGCTGTCGTGTCTCAGCAATCAGGCCCTGCCAGTCCACGCCCAGCGCATCGCCAATGCCTGCAAAGCCACATTAGCGAATTAACAATTTTTCAGGTTTGTTTCATTTTTTTTTTTTTTGCATTGCATTGCATACTCTGTACCGAAAGTATTCGGAGTATATTGGTGTTGTGAAATGTCCGTCTGTGTAAGCTAATGCGGTTCTATGTCCACTAGGAGGCTAGGAAGTCGATAAAATCGATCAAAATCGATAATCGCAAATCACATATCTCCCACAATTTGAAAACTTCGGTCCCCAAATTTAGTTGGTAGTTTCTCCTCCAAAGATCGGAATATGGCACGCCTACAGCCGCCACCCCCAAGCTCCCTTTAGGCTGATAACCTCCTTCAAAGATTACTAGAAAGCCCCTTCAAAGATCGGTATTTCTTCCCTACAACCACCCACCCACCCTGTTTACCAGCTGCTATTACTGGAATTATTGGTATCAGAGTATTCCGCAGTCGGTTACGTCCGACTGAAACGTTCTCCCTTTGTTCAGTTTGCCGATTTTAGTTTAATTTTTTTGGTTGCTTTTGCTGCTGCTGCTTACCCTTATTCCTGGCGTCCTCTTCCAGTTCACCGTCGGAGATCTCCTCAAAGTCGAGCACCTCGTCGATCTCCTCGCTCTTAATGCTCGACTGTGTCTGTCCCTCTGCCTGGGCCGGTGACACTGGATTCGGATCCGGCTGAGAGTCCACCTCGCTTTTGATGGGCTCTTCGCTGGGGGAGAGTGCATCGGTTGATAGCTCCTGTGCGCTAGCCAGCGTCTCCTCATCCATTTCCAGTTCGCATTTGGGCTTCACCTTGTCGGTTGTGTTCAGTATATCATCATCACTATCGCTGATCTCGCTCAGTTCGCCGTTTGTCTTTGGCTCCTGTTTCACTTGGCGCAGCGACGCATCCATCGATAGGCTCTGTTCCGAGGATGCCGGCTCGACGACACCGCTGCTCGTGCTGAGCTCTGGTGTACCTACCGAGTCCTCGGATGCATCCTCCTGCTTAATGTTTGGCAGCTTGCTAACCTGTGCCAATATGCCCGGATTTGTGGTCGCATTTGCAGCGCTCTGTGCGGCCGCCTTTGCCGCCGCTACCGCAGTGGTTGCCGCTGCCACAGCACTGGCCTGGGCTGCCGCATTGGTCGGCTTGGCCTGGACATGCACCGGCGGCTGTACAGTGGACACTGTCACAGTGGCTGCAACGGGCTGCATATGCGGATGCTTCTTGAGATAACTGCCACCACCGCCACCGTATGGCATACGCTTGTGGAGGAAGCCACGCGAACTGCCGCCATGATAGCCACCGGGTGGCTGCACCGGCAATGTCATCAATGGCGGCGGATGTGATCGGAAGCCACGTTCGCCATGATCACCATGATTATGACCTGGTCCGCCGCCACGTCGAAAGCCACGTCCGCCGCAGCCGGCGCCGCCACCACGCTCTCCACGCGGATGCACATGATGATGATGATGTGGCGAGGCTTGGCTTGGTGCATGATGTGGCGACGCACTCGGTGCATGATGTGGCGTCGCCTGCACATCAATACCAGCAACATTGCTGCTCCGGCCAAAGTTCGGTTCGTCGCTGTCGCGCCAATCATTGCTGTTGTTGTTGCTATTGTTGCTGCTGCTGTTGTTGATGTTGCTGTTGTTGTTGGGCTGCTGCCAGGCACGCGGCTTCTCGCGCTGATCGTGCTCCAGCCAGGCGGGCTCGTTCTTAATCACAGGCACACCACCAGCGACGCACTCCTCCCGCTCATCGGCATCCCAGTCGGGCTCCGATGCTGAATGCTGCTGCTGTTGTTGTTGCTGCTGTTGTTGTTGCTGCTGCTGCTGTTGCTGCTGCTGCTGTGCTGTTTGCTGGATTGGCGGCTTCGGCCGTTTGGGTCCGCCAATGAAACCGCTGGCACGTCCAGGTGTCGCATTGTTACTGGCAGCCCCAGAACCAACGCCAACACCAACGCCGCCAGCAGAGCCAGTATCCTCATCCCATTCCCGCTCCCACTCAGCACGATAATCACCGCGCGATGGCAATCGTTCGCGGTCTCTCTCCCGCTCCCGTTCTCGCTCCCGTTCCCGTTCACGCTCACGGATCATGCGCTTGCGCTCATCGTACAGCACACCCTCGACATCCAGTTCACGATAGTCGCACATCTCGTGCGCCTCCAGCCACGCCTCCCGCTCCCTGGAATAACGCTGCTCCATATACGCACGCTTATAAGCCCTGCAACACAATTGATAATGATTCCAATTCAAATCCTATTCCACAGATACACACCTAGACAGTAAAAGAGATGTGAGGAGTGAGCTTTGAAGCTCCAAGGGACAAGGAACAAATTGACAATTTACTGCCGAGGTGTGTATATATGTGAATACAGGGTATACGCGAGTATCAGTTGCATATATATATATTTACAGGGTACAATTGCCAACTACAATTACCGAACAGAATCGTAGATGATTTGCTTTATTGGGTTTTCGGGTTTACCTTTCGCGCTCCTCCTCCGAGTAGATTTCGCGCGGATCGCGCAGTCGGCCCGGATAATGATCGGGCGGCAGGGGGCTGAGATCGCGACGTCTTTGGCCGCCGCCGCCGCCGTAGCGACGCATCTCATCGAGAACGAGACCGTGACGCTCCGCCTCGATGAACTCCTGCTCCCGTTCGTAGGCATCGACCAGGTCGCGTTTGTCGCGCACATGTCGTCCGGGACGGTCCACAGCTTCCAGCGAACGCTCACGACTGCCGTACGGCATGGTCATGGCCATGTCCAGATCGCGACCAACGCCAACAACGCTATATGGTTTTTTGCCGCCGCCCTCTTCCTCCTCCTGGCGACGCATCTTCTCGCGCGCTAAGCGCTCACGCTCCCGTTGTCGCTCTTGGCAACGGGCCAATGCCTCGGCACGCTCCTTGTCCCTGGCGGCCTCACGCTCGGCGCGCTCACGTTCGCGCTCACGTCGATCTCGCTCGCGTTCGCGCAGCGACAGATCATCGTGCCGCTGCAGCTTGTGCTCGTGCTGTCGCTGCCGTTCGTGCTCCCGTTCCAAGCGCTCGCGCTCCCTCTCGCGCTCGATGCGCTCCCTTTCCCGCTCTCGCTCCCGCTCCCGCTCCAGCGACGGCGTACGTCCGCGCGCCCTCGTCTGTATGATGATCTTCTCACGCGACATCAGCGTATGGTGCATCCGAGCAGCGGGCATACACTGCGGACCCAAGCCCAAGCTGCTGACAGAGCCTGGACTCTTCTGGCGCTTGCCTACATCCTGATGGATGCGTATCTTGGTGGTGGTCGTCGTGCTGGCCAGGCCCGTCGGCGACCGGCTGTTGCCCAATCGATGATGATCTCGCTCCCGTTCGCGATGCACACTGCGCAGCTTCTCGCGCTCTCGTTCGCGCTGCTCCTTGCTGGCGGCACGCATATGCTTGCGTTCCGCCAGCTTCTTCAGCTTGGCCTGCGTTGCCGGCGACAGAGCCCGATGTCCGTGGCCGCTGAGTGCGGCGGCTGCCCGCTTCTTGAGCCTGGCCTCCTTCAGCTTGCGCTTGATGTGATTGCGCTTCGCCACGAGCTTCTTCTGCACATGATCTCTGTCCCGGTCACGATCGCGATCCCGATCACGTTTATCCCGTTTGCGACGCTCCTCGCCGGACGATGATGGGCTGCCCGCTCGTCGCGAGCTCTTCTTCTTACGATGATGACGATGCTCCACAACGGCCACCCTCTGATGCGGATGTGGGTGCGGATGTGGATGCGGATGCCCGTGGCCATGATGGTCGCGTTCGCTGTCGGAGCTGCTGTACGAGCTGCTACCGCTCTCCGTTTCTGTGCTCGAGCTATCGCTGCTGGAATGCGTGTGCCGCGACTTTTTGTACCGACGCATTTGCTCCTTGGCCTTTTTTTCCATTTCCATTTAAATGCACATGTGCGTTACACACACACACACACACACAGTCGAACACACTCGTTTTCCCGCGTCTTATCTGGTTTATGTGTCGAATGTGGCGTCGTTTATTTTACAATTTTCCAGCTAAAATATATCTGTCTATTTATTTTTCTAATTTAGATTTGCATTTCAGACAATTTATCGATAAGTATACAGCATTCGCATCGATGTATTGGCAGTGTTCGCAGCGTTGGCCGCATTGGCAGCACTGGCACTCAGCCTGACAACAGACTGCATGTAGACGAAACACAGATGGCGCTAATGCGGCAGGTATAATTTAAATTTACACATATAATTTCAAAATACACATACATCTTAACAAGATGTGCAAAACTTGAAACTTGGAACATATACTGATCTGTATGCGCGTCAAAATGTCAAAATTGGGGTGCTACATCCACTCGGAAGCTGCGATATCGATAAAATCGGTAATCGTACTTCGATAAAGCCACATATCTCCTACAATTTTGAAGCTACAGTTACAAAGTTGGTAGGTTGTTGGCAATGTTCTTCAAAGATCAGAATCGAAAATTGCGTAGCCACGCCCACACCTGCCCCCATTATCGCCAAAATCGATGTCTGAAAGCGTATATCAATAAACCCGCATAACTGCCACAATCCTGCAGAAAATGCACAAAATTCTACACTTACCGCCATTTAAAAGCCAA
The DNA here is from genome assembly GCA_035042385.1 of Drosophila engyochracea. NCBI lineage: Eukaryota > Metazoa > Arthropoda > Insecta > Diptera > Drosophilidae > Drosophila > Drosophila engyochracea. The sequence goes on from JAWNLK010000167.1 coordinate 4,813,815, forward strand.
GATTGGAAGGTAGATTACTAGGAACCTCCTTTACAAGTCGCAATTTATTGGCTACACCCATCATGTTGTGTGGCACCCGTTTTCAGCAGGTATCTCTTATTGATACCAGAATATTTCCAACTCTTGTTTTCGGTTAGATTTGCGCTACTTGATTTTGCACTGCTTGCGGGCGCTCCATTAACGATTTGCAGTTATCTTGCTGTCTTCTTTTCTTTTGCTCCTCACTTTTTGAGCATTTAATAAGCAGTTCAATTTAATTATGCGTAGCATAAGCAGCAAAATCATAAAAAAATTTAAAAAAAAAAACATTAATATTATCTCTGCCTTTTCGATTCTAGCCTAACAAATGCAATATGGCTATGCATACAAAATATAATAAAAAATCAATGAATTTGTTCTTTTTTCAGTTTGAAATATATATATGTGTGTGTGTGTGTATGTGTGTGTGTGTGTGTATGTGTGTGTGTGTGTGTGTGTGTGTGTATGTGTGTGTGTGTGTGTGTGTGTGTGTATGTGTATACACACCTGTGTGTGTGTGTATGTGTATACACACCTGTGTGTATGTGTACATATATATATTTGTTGTCGTATATTTGCATCATTCCATTACAATTACATTAAACTTAGATTTGCTGTTTTTTCTTTCCTTATATCATAATTTAATATGCCAAGTGTGTGTTTGTGTGTGTGTTGGATGGTGTAGCGTTTTATTTTTGCCAGCGCCAGTGTGCACACACGGACAGGACAAAAATGTCAAATTGATCTACTTTAAAAAAGCGTCACGTGTTCGCTAAAAATTAGACAAAATTCATTATACGACTACACATATGCACATCAATTACGTTTCCCTTTTATTTGCCAATGCTATGCGTGCGTGTGTTGCGGTAAAAAATAATAATATCCGCGCACGCATTTGCATATCAAGAGCATACATGCACCCTCTGCCTGAATCGCGCTTAGCCACAATTAAAATACACAATACAACTACATGCATACATACATTGTGTGTATGTGTGTGTTTACCGTTATCATCAAGGCTATCTGTGTGTATGCATGTCCGTTTCAAATGGTTTTGCATTGGCTTTTACAGTTATATCGAATTTCGAACCTAACTCACTTATCCTCTATTTATAAGGTGTGTTTTTATCTCTTTCCTTTTTTCCTTTTATAACTTAAATTGCATTGGATTTTGTTATGCTTGCTTCTACTGCTATCATCAATTATTTGTTGAATTGGTTTTTTTTTATTGCTTGTTCGGGTTTTGATTGTTTTTGTTTTACTTTTTTTACATTTGTTAGTCTATCGAACAAAACATAATTTGAAACCTGTCTATGTGCGAAAGTCTTTGTTTGTTGTAAAAGCGTTTGTTTTGTATTTGAAACTTTTTTTGTTTTATTTCTGTGAAACTTTATTACACAACGCATTATGTATATGTAATATAAACAAAAAGATAATAAAGTAAAATAAAATTAGGCCTGTCGAAAATGACAAACCGGAGCAGTCAAGCAGAGCTCACATCTATCTCTTTATAAAAAAAAAGAAAAAACCTAGTCGAATGTTGTTCAATTTTTGTTATGCCAAAATTACAAGAAATTACAGAATTATAAAATGAGTTACGATCATCTCAAAACGGTTGCACGGATAAAAGAAAACCTTTTAGAACATTAATTTTTCAATTTCCATACATATGTGTAGGCCATAATGTATTGTGAACAAAATTACAACGTAAATGTATTTAATAATAATCATAATAGTATATATAAGCTTGCTTGGTTTTTTTTCTTGTTTTTTGTTGGTTTTTTTTTATCTTGCACTGCGCTTTGCTGCTCTAATCGAATAAATTATGCTATGCTAGAAGTCGGCTACAATGATTAATTTTCACTTAAATTGTAGATATATAATATAAGGTATAAACTTTTTGCTAAACGAAGATCAACTATAAGTATACTTTACACAAAAAAAAAACTATAATAAGAAATAAAAATAATTGATTTTCTCTCTCTCTCTCTCTCTCTCGTTACGACATAATTATACAACATACAAAAATAACGTATTCCGGCGGTTTGGCTATATATATATATATATATATATATACATATATATATACATACATACATACACATACATACATATATATATACTGATACATAACTTTCTATGTAAGAGGGGTGTATATGTCTGTGTGTGTGTTTGTATGTGTCTGTGTGTGTTTGTGTGTGTTTTGTATGCTTTAACTGCTTGCTTGCCACTAACTAAATTGCTGTCAAGTTAAACTTCAGCCTAGTTCAAAAAGAAATCACCAAGCACTTGTAAATTGTACTCTGTAAACTCTTCGGCAACAAAATATTGTTGTTGTTGATCCTCTTTGCAGTGGCGACGCTTTTTATACTTTGATACCGAAGGAGGTGTCATAGTATATTGGTTTTGTGCAATGTCCGGCATGCTGTCTGTCCGTCTGTATGAACGCCACTTTTTGCGACACCGTTAGAGATAGGGTCTTGAAACTTGCAACATATACTAGTCTGTGCCGGCGCCAGACAATGTGTAAAAATTAGAGTGCGCATATCTTCTACAATTTGTAAGCTAGTGACCAAGTTTTGAACGTATGTTCCTGGTAACTCCCCTAAAAGATCGATATAGAATTGGATGGCCACGCCCACTACGCCTCCCTAAACCGATACACCTATTTGTGTAAATTGAAAAAATCATATTTCGCACACAATTTGAAAGCTAGTCACCCAATTTGAAAGGTATATTGCTAGTAACACAACTTAAAAAAAATCGGGAAAAACAATTTTGGACCACGCCCACTCACTCCCCCCCCCACACCACTAAAAACGATAAAAGCCTATATCTCCCGTAATTTAAGAGCTAAGGTTACCAAACTTGGAAGAAACGTTACTAGCTTATATCTATCGCAATTTGAAAGGCAAACTTGCACAGTATTTCTTGGCGACACCCACCCTTTTATTTGCTACCTGTTATCAGCTTTTATTACGTATGGTATCAAAGTATTTCGCAGTCGGTTACGCCCGACAGCATTGTTCTCTCTTGTGTTCTTCTAATTGTAGCTGTTGTGTGTATTTTCTTTATATGTATGGGTAGTAAATTGTTTACTTTTGTATATATATTTTAAAAAACAATCGTTTGTTTGTTGTTTGTGTTGTGTTGTGTTTGTTTGTTTGATTGTTTTTTTTTTTAAAAACGATAGTTCTCATCGGCCATGTGTATGGCCCAAAGAAATTTGGTTCTTTGCGTTTTGTTAAAGATCTTCTCAATCGGCACGCCGTTCTTTTTACACCTGCAAAGCATAATTGATTAATAGATATATATATAGAGAGAGATTATTAATTTGATATTACCAGGCAACCGATATGCGTGGATCGAGATAATTTAGTTTGGATGTGCTCAGCGCAATGGTCTTATTCTCGTCTCTATCAGTCTCTTGTAGTTCCAATTTCTTCAGTTGATCCTTCAAGCGCTCCAATTGTTTGGCCTTCTTATCGGCATTCACTTTCTCCTTGACCGAGCCGCGCTTGGCTGCTTTCTTCAAATCCTGTGTTACGAATAATAACATCGACATTACCAAATAACACAATGCAAACATAACGTAAACGGTTGCCTTTAACATATGGTGGACAATGCAGCTGCTATGATTTTTGTTAACAGTTGCTAGCGATGAAATGGCAATTTAATAATTGCATTTAATTGCTACAATCTTTAATTGCAACTATGGAAATAAAATATAGAGTTGCATTTGCATTATTGTGATCAAACCGAGAGCTCTTCTAAATCTTCAAAATGAAGAAAAATCCCATTCCATTCGGCAAAACAAAAAATATTTTGTTTCTCATCTGGGAATGTTTTAAAGTGCTATTAATTTCCAAATATTTAACTAGTCTTTACAGCCTTGTCTAGCCTGATACAACTTCACTACTATTCCATTACTATTATAATGATAAATTTAAATAATTTAATAAAAAGAATAAAATTAAGGACTTTAATTTGTTTTGTTAATAAATTGAAGAGTTATTCCAACAAATGGGGAGTGATGAGTGATAGCCTGCCAGAAGCTACGACCAAATCAACCAACTTACATGATATTCGGCCTCGCAGTCATCAATGTTGTCGCGCTTGGCGCGTATCTTCTCCTTCAGATTATCCATTGACTTCTGGTGTCCCTTGGGCACCGATCGCTGATGGTTACAGAGTATGGCGACGGCCCGGTTGGCCCGATTATAGGCGAGCAGTTTCTCGGCAACGGTTGCACTCCCATCCGTGAGCAGATCCAATTGGCTTTGCAGTGTCTTCGATGCGTTATATGTGCGAAATACTTTAGCCGTGAGTCCTGCGAATACAGCAAACAAAAGAAATCAATATTCGATTAAAGGTATTATGGATTATTATGCATACCTTCCATCAACTCTTTGAGATGCTCGTTTAGCACTTGGGTGTTGAGACGATCGAAGAGATCGTCGCCCTCCTTCTTGTTCTCCATGAAGAGTTCGAGATTCTTGAAGACGCGCTTCTCGACCTCGACCTCGTTGTAATAGCGTATGGAATCCTTGCCAGGAAAATCGAATACGACTACATTCTCTTTGCAGTTGAGCTCCTTGTGCAGCTGGACATGCTCGACGCGCAGCGAACAGCAGCCGACGGTATCCGCCTGATCCTCGTCCTTCTCATTTCCCGCTCTCAGCGCCAGCTTATCGATGAAGTAGAGGGCAACAGCCCGTTGCCGGACACGCATTTCCTTCGACTTCCATTCGTCGCGATATGTAGCGCGTATCTTGTCGATGACCTTGTCGAGCCGGCGGGCTGTCTCGTACTTGATGTGATCCTTTTCGCCCTTGAGCTTTGACGATGGATTCAGCATTATGTACTTGACCTGTCCCTGCACATTCTCCGTCCAGGAAGCCAGCCAGGTGACTGTGTTGTCGTGACGCACCTCCTTCCATCGTCCGCCCATCGGCGGTTGTGGTACCTTGGACTGTTTGCCACAATTGATGGAGACATCGGCGGCGGCAATGCGACGCTTAATCATGCCCATTTTGGGATGCTCGCCACGACCACGAAATAGACCAGGTGGCTCCAAGCGGAAATTACCGATCTTCTCCTTATGGCCGTCAATCATACAGAAACCGTATTCCTTGACTAACGCCTCGTTCTCATTCTTTTTGAGGAGTTTCTCCTCTTTGGTGGCCGCTTTCCGTTTTTCCGATTCGGCTTGGAAGAATTGAAACATTTCCTGGAAATTGCACTTGCGAAAATCTTTAATGATCTCCTTCTCCTTGACGGTCATTGTTTTGCGGAAATCCTTAAAGAAATTAGTATTGAATACATCCTTGGTGCAGTAATCATGATTCAGCATCTTGGCATAAAATGTTGCCGCCTCCTCCGTCTCTTCGCTCAGCTCCAACGGTTTGCCATCGTAGAAGAATCGCACATTTTGCGGCACACGTTCGTAGGGCGGCGCAAAGACGGGTCCCTTGTGCTCCAGTGTTGTCCATTTGACGCCATCGTCTCGCCTCGTCTCCTCCCACCTGGACAATGACAATGATGATGCATCAAAAATACGTTTAATTTTTGTTGTCGATTTTCGTTTGCTGTTCTTATTTGGATTTTTTCTAATACCAATGGCCGAAAGTGCTGTTGCTGCGTTTCGTTGCTGATGCTTGATAAATAGAACGTTTAGTTCACGTTTAGCAATCAGCAACGATATCAACAGCGACATTTGTTTCTCTGCCTGTGCCTTGCTTTCTTTTATTATATTATTTCTATTATTTTGTTATTTGTCAGTCATGCATTACGCAAATATGCCAGGCAGCAAACATAACCTCAAAGTCGATTGTTGTGTGCACAGCTGACGCACGCGCGCCCCGGCGAATGGGCAAAAATCAACAAAGAAGAACAAGAGAAAAAAAAAGCATTGCTCACTACTCATTTCGATGTCGTCGCTGCCAAATGTGACTTTCAAAAATATAGGTCAGTGACATTCAGACTTAATACACACATACAGTGACAGAAGCAGACACACACATGTATAAATATATGTAGATATGCACAATTGCTTGTTTTGCTTATTATTAATAATATCGTCGTTTAGCATCATCATTTTCGATACGTTTCGATTTTCTAAAGTTTTAAAATATACATTTAAATGTTTAAATTTTAAACTCAACTTAAATGAAAAACTTTTTTTGCGTAGCAAGCAACAAATTCTAATTCGAATTACAAAGTATGTCGAGTTGAGGTTTTAAAGAACTTCGAGTATTTAGTCAGACATGGGCAAGACTTGAGTTTCGATATCGAATTTTCTATAATTTCAAGTTCGAATTGTAATGCAATTTTAGTTTCGAGTTTATGAAGAATTTCGAATCTGGAGTTATAAACGAATTCGAACTTTGTATTCGAGTTATGAGTTAATTCGAATTTCTAGTTCGAGTTATAAAGAAATTCAAGTTTTAAATTATAAAGAATTTCGAGACAATATTATATATGTTATATTGTCGATGGCACTCGAGTTTCGCGAGACGTTCGAAATAATTTGTTCATTAGATATTATTATTATTATTATATTTAAATAGTAGTAAGTTATTTACCATCGCCACACTTCCTCCTCTTCGTCCTTTTTGATTTTGCGCGAATGTTTGGTGGGTGAAGCGTGCTCCGCTTTGATCTCATGCTCCTGCAATGGAATCGATTGAATAGAACAAGAAGAGTTGAATGATTCGGCATTTATTTTGCTGCTCTTATTTTTTTTTGATTTACCTTTTTAACCTTTTTCTTTTTGGACTTGAAGTTGCTGCCGTAGTCATCATCGTGCTCCTCCTTGAGTCGCTTCTTCTTGTTTTTCTTCTCCTTCTCTTTGTCCTTTGTCTCCTTCTTGATCTTTTTACGCGCCAGCAAGGGAATGTCATCATCATCGTCATCATCTAATCCATGCATCGATTCATCGGCCGGTTCCTGTTTCCGCTTACGCATTGCCAATGGCACATCTTCATCATCATCGTTATCGTTGTTATTGCGTCCATCATCGTCATCATCATCATCATCGTTCAAGGCGCTATCTTCCTCTGCATAGCTGGCCTCCTCCTCCCGCTTGGAAACAACAAACGAAGGCTCGTCGGATCGAAACTGAGACAAAGAGTAATCACACGAGCTCGCTTGCGATAAATCAAAGTTCTCCCTCGACTCCTCCTCCTTTTTGACATCCATGATGTGCTCCTCGTAGCCATTCTTATAGCCATTACATGCAGCCTGCTGTTGTTGTTGCTGCTGCAACTGAAATTGTTGTTGCAACTGGAGTTGTTGCTGTTGCAGTTGCAGCTGCAATTGTTGCTGTTGCTGCTGCTGCTGTTGTTGCAGTTGCAATTGTTGCTGCTGCTGTTGTTGCAGTTGCAATTGTTCCTGCTGCTGTTGGTATTGGAGTTGCAGTGGATCATCGACATGTTGTTGATGTTGATGATGATGATGTTCATTTGGATGTGGCTGCTGTTGTGCAACTGGCTCTGGCTTAACAAAGACACCATCATAGCTGGGATCTTTCGTTGCTGCTGCTGAGGAGGATGAGGAGGAGCCTCCATGTCGAGAACTCGAGCTGGAATGTTTGCTTTTCGATGATGAGGAGGAGCTTTTGTGGCGCGAGGAGCTCGATGATGATGAGGATTTGTGCTTGTCCCGACTGCTGCGATGATCTTTGCTCTCACGACGCTCCTTATCCTTGGAAGATGAGCGATTGCCGCTGCTGCTACTGCTCTTGTGATGATGGCTCGATGATGATGATGATGATGAAGACTTGTGCTTGTTGTCCTTATCGCGATGAGTGGACGAGGATGATGATGATGAACTTCGGTCCTTATCCCGATGCTTGCCACTTGAGGAGCTGCTGCTGCTCTTATGTTTATCCTTGTCCTTATCCCTGCAAATTTTAAAGATAAGAAAATGAAGGGAAAATCGAGAGGAGAGAGGCGAGAGAGAATATTTACCGATTACTGCTGCTACTTTTATGTTCACGGGTTGAGCTGGAACTGGAGCTTTTGTGATCGCCCCCTCTGTCCTTATCACGATGCTTATCCTTGCTGGATGATTTATGTTTACTGCTGCTGCTGCTGTTGTTGCTGCTATGATGATGGTGATGGTGTCCATTTGTAGTTATTACACCATTCCATTGCACTTCGCAAGTGCCGCCATTTTGCACGTGTAAATTCTGCAAGTAAAGCTAATTTGAGAATGGATCATAAAAAATACATACACACATACACATACAGAGACATATGCTTGTATGTATGCATGTAAATTTTACACATCTCTAATTGACATTTATGCATGCGTGCATGTATGTGTGAGTGTGTACATGTAGTTGTAACTGTAAAACAATATGAAGCATTCTTCACTGACTACCTGTGTGATCGTATGTGCATGTGTATGTGTGTGACACATTTAAGTAGCAACTCTGCACAAGTCTATTGTCAATGATTTGTACAAAACAGCTACGTATTCGTATATATGTGTGTATGTTTCATATGTAATTGAAACATAGACATAGACACACACACATACACACACGCCACACCACCACCACGTGGTGAAAAATCAACCCTAACAACATTTGAAATGTATTTTATATATATATATATATATATACATATGGGCAAGAAGATACATATGATGACAAAGGTAGACAATAGGAGGGGGGATGGGGTAATGACCGACGTTTACTCTCTGTTGTTGTTGTGCATAATTTTCAACGTGTGAACGGTGTAAAAACAGCAGATCAAGGCTGTTATTATTTTTTTTTTTTGCTGCTGCGTACATATGCATATATAAGTATGTAGGTAGATATGTATGTATGTGAGTAGAAATGTACGTACACACATGTGATTACTTTGGTAAGCTGCGCAGTGTGACCAATTCGTACGATCAATAAAATATCGCACTTCCAAAAATACTACAACACAATCCAGACGAAATATAATCGAAAACTAAACATCATTGCTACTACATACATGAAGGAAAACGTGTACGATTTTCGAGACATAATAATTGCAGTGACAGAGAGAGATCTGTGTTGGATTGCGAGTGCCAATCAGAAAGATTAAAATATGAACCATTTTGAGCAATCAACAACAACCAGGCAAGCAAGCAAGCAACAGCAAAAATGCACGCAAAATACCACGCTAGTATTTAGAGCAGCGAATAATCGGTCACACTGTGCTAAATACACATTGTCGGCCTGCCGTCTCATGTCTGCCTCTGTCGTTGCCGTGTCTCTGCCTATGCCTACTACTACTTGCATGCATTGTCGCCATTTTCGTAAATTACCAAAGGCCTTTTACTCTTTTATTGCAATGAGACTGCGACGCATGATTTGGGCGCAGGTCTATCAACACTTGCACTGACGACTGCTTTTGCTTTTGCTGCTACTTTTACTTGCCAGCGGAACTTATGCATTTCATTTCAAATTAACATGTTTGCACCGTGTTTCGTCAATGCACTTGCAGACACAGACGGACACACAACAGAGATGAAAAATTACATAAAATATATTTGTGTCGCAAAATTACTTACATTTTCTGTAGCCACATCCCCACTCATTTTGCACAATTTCTCAGTAGGCAGTGCGGCGCTCTCGGCTTTTTTCCACCAACTTCACTTTTTTTTTCTTTTTCTTTTTTTCTTCTTGCTTAAATTCACTTCTATATATTGTCGATTAATATACACTTATATATGTATATATATATATATATATATTAATATATATATATATATATATATGTACGTTAGTAGTAGACGTTAGACTCGATTGCTAGTGGTATTTGTGCTTGAGCATTTATTGCAAGATACACAAGAAATTAATTTTTTTTCAAACGTTCCTAATATATTAACACTTTAGTCTTTCCCTTTTACAACAGCGCGCAGCGGCCACGCGAACACGTTCGTATGGAATCTACTTCGAACTGTATGCGGCTCTAGAGATGTACATTCCGCACAACTCGATAGTTTTCGCGAGCAGCAACAACAATTACATCGATAAGTGTCGCTGTATAAAGATATTTTAGTATTTTTTTTTTGTTGTTGTTCTTGGGGTTTTTTGCTTGCAAACGTAAGGTGCACACTTTTTCACATTTATACACAATAATATTCAGATATTATAAATATAGCATAACAATTACACAAAGCATTTTTAATTTTGTTTGGTTGACATTTTTTGTGTTCGTTCGAAAGAAGCAAAGTGCAAAACGCTAAATGGCCAGTCGTGGTGCAGCAGCAACTGTGATCACGGCCACAACTGGCGTCATTCAGACCACGCTTAACACGGCAACGGGAAATGGAACAGGAACGGGAATGATAACGGGAACGGTAACGACATTGCAAACAATCAGCAATGTACTCACTGTGAGCGCCCTGCACTCGAACAACAGCGTGAACATCTCTAACAACAACAACAACATCAATGTCAACAGCAATAGCAGCAGCAGCAGCAACAACAACAACAGCAGTAGCAGCAGTAACATCGTAAACAACGATGGCAACACTGGCACAGCGACAGACGGCGGCGATGCCGTTAAGCCAATGTATCCACGTCTATTTAATAAGATTGTGCTGACGTTGGAGAACAGTTTAATACCAGAGGAGAAAATCGATGTGACCCCATCCAGTTTAGATGGGCTCGATCATGAGACGGAAAAGGATTTGCGCATTCTTGGCTGTGAGCTAATCCAAACTGCTGGCATTCTGCTACGTCTGCCCCAAGTGGCAATGGCCACCGGCCAGGTACTCTTCCAGCGATTCTTCTACTCGAAGAGCTTTGTGCGTCACAACATGGAAACGGTGGCCATGAGCTGTGTTTGCCTTGCCTCCAAAATTGAGGAGGCACCGCGTCGCATCCGAGACGTCATCAATGTCTTCCATCATATCAAGCAAGTGCGCGCACAAAAGTGAGTATTCCTTCTTGATATTCTCTCTTTCTTTTTCTTTACCTTTTATATATTCTGTTATCGAAGGTTATCAAAAAGCAAGAGTATATTGCTAATTGAGGCTACCAAATCGATTAAAATCGATCATTTAAAATCGATAAAACTGCTAATCCTTCTACAAAGCTAAATTTTCGTTGGTTGGCTGTATCCTTCAAAGATCCCACCCCAAAATGGGAATGACTATATCTTCGGCAGTTTTTGCATTAAAGCCTTTAAGTATCAATATCAAACTTGGAAAGTAGCTTGCTGGTCGGCAGATAAATTTTCAGACCACGACCACAACTGCCGCCCCAGGAACATCGCCTGTAAAAATCTTAAATGGCTGTATCTTCCTCAATTCTTAAGCTGCAGTCACAAAATTTTGAGAATATGTTTATAGTAATTCCCTTTAAAAATCGATAAAACAATTGGCTAGCCACGTCCATTCCGGATTCCAAAACCGATATACCTGATGGTGTAAATCTCTCTCACAATCTGAGAGGTAAAGTGACCAAATCTTAACTGTATATTGCTAATAACACTCCTCTTCCGCAATCTAAGAGCGAAAGTAACCTTAACTTTGAAAGGCAGACTACTAGGAAGCTTCTCCAACAATTTCTTTTCGGTCACGCCGACTATTGCCCCAAAATTCTCAAAAGCGTATATCTGCAGAATTTGTATAGACAAACTTGGGCAGCTAACAAGGAACCTTCAAAGATAGGTATCTCCAGGCTACACCCACCAATATATTACCCATTGGAATTATCTATTGGTATCAGAATATTTTCGCAATTAGTTCTGTTGACATTGCAGAGAAATCGCATCGATGGTGCTTGATCAATACTATACGAACCTGAAGATGCAAGTGATTAAGGCGGAGCGTCGCGTACTAAATGAACTGGGCTTCTGTGTGCACGTGAAGCATCCGCACAAGCTGATCGTGATGTATCTGCAGGTGCTGCAGTACGAGAAGCACGAGAAACTGATGCAGATGGCCTGGAACTTTATGAATGATTCGCTGCGTACGGACGTCTTTATGCGTTATACGCCGGAGGCGATTGCCTGCGCCTGCATCTATTTGAGTGCACGCAAATTGAATATATCGCTGCCACATAGTCCGCCCTGGTTTGGCATATTCCGAGTGCCGATGGCAAACATCACCGACATCTGTTACCGCATCATGGAGCTGTATACGCGTGCCAAACCGATGGTCGACAAACTGGAGGCATCTGTCGAGGAGCTGAAGAAGCGCTATATCGATGCGAGGAACAAGACCAAGGAGGCGAATACACCGCCCGCCGTCATCACTGTCGATCGGAATAATGGCTCGCACAATGCCTGGGGCGGTTTCATACAGCGTGCCATTCCATTGCCCGCGGAAAAATCGCCCAAGAAGGATTCACGCTCTCGCACACGTTCTCGTTCCCGTTCACGAACGCTGTCGCGAACGCCGCGTTCGCATTCGCGCAGCCGATCGGCGAGTCGGGAGCGCAGCAAAAAATCCCATCGCGATCGAGACAGGGACAGGGATCGGGATCGTGACAGGGATCGAGAACGGGAGCGTGAACGTGAACGTGATCGTGAACGAGACAGAAGTCGCTCCTCGCGTTCCCGTTCACGTTCGGCGCCTAAGCACAAAAAGAAATCACGACACTATTCGCGCTCCCCGACGCGCTCCAGTTCACCGCACAGCAAACACCGTAAGAGGTAAAATCCAATGCCACTTTCATGATCCTACTTTCCCACTGTAATCACCTAATCAATCCAATACTTGCCATCTGTTCAAAATGGGGAGTTGATTTAATCTATCCATTCATCTGTTTGTTTGACTGTCCGTCCGATCTCAGAGATTTTGGGAACTAAAGAGTTCAAATTGCAAATTTAGCTTCTCGTATTTATTTCATTTTTATCAAGCGAATATCGATATTTTTATTTTTACGTTTTTTAGTTTGATTTTTCAAAGATATAACTTTTTCAATTTGGTTTGATATGTTTGTAAATTATTTTGTCGACTTCATCAAGACCTTAACATTATATTGATCACTTACACATTAACGTTTTTACTTGTTTTCTGTTTTTGATTGATTTGTTAATTTGTTTGTTTATGTTGGATTTGTTAGCAAGAATCACACTTTTGTGTGCGACGCATTCGGCAGTCAAAAACGGAGTGTGTACATAAATGTTGAGAGATTAATATTTGTGTACATGCGAACGAACGGACAATGCTAAACTTAGGATAAGCTAAACGAGGGTTGCCAGATTGCTACATTGCAAACATTTGAGTCACATTTGCAACAGTTTATAGCATAAATAGTTATATGCAACTAAAATTCAATGTGCTATTTGATTTCATTGCGCAGGAAATCGTCGAGAGAACGCTCCGATTACTATATAAAAAAGGATCGTTCCAGCAATACGACGGGTACCAACAACATTAGCGATAACGATAAATACCGCAATTCCGGCTCCAATTCCGGCAAGTCTCGCTACTCCTCAAACCGTAACAGTGGAGGAGGAGGATGGTGGTGGTGGAGGAGGAGGAGGAGGTGGAGTAGGAGGTGGCCGTGGTGGACACAAGCATCGCGATAACATCAACGAACGTTCCAGAGATCGGAAACGATAATCACCACTTTTTTATATATATATATTTTTTTTTAAATTGATATATTTATTTCGATTTCGATACAGTGGAGAAACTGAAATTGATACTTCAAATACAAGATTGTATCAAATTATTGTTGAATCGAATAAATGTACAATTCTATAAAGAGGGCATATTAATTGTCATTTTAGAACACAATAAAAATAATATAAGTTAAATACCCGGTTTGATAATTTTAATTTTGTTTTTCCGACAATTTGTGTATGTATTTTATGTTTATAATTAATAATATAAAAATTTGTAATGTCTATAATCGATAAATAGTTTTCAGTTATCCGCAAACAACAAATTATAAAAATGCACGCTGAACTTCAAGCCAAGCAAGTTATAGGGGAAAGCGGGAACGTTGCAATGGAAAAAGTTAAATTTTCGTACTTATTCCGGAAAATTCATTTTTTTGAAATTAGTTTATCTGCCAAACATTTAAGCAATTTTCGTTGTAAATAATTCCCGCCGGAAAATAGAAAAATATACAATAAAACTTAATAAAAATAAATATCAAAACTATTAAATTTAAGCAGCTAAATTTTATTTTTGGTAATAAATTGAATAGGTATGCCAAATGTTAAGCTTTACTTATCTTCAGCTTGTGTTTAAATAAAATATTCATAATTTTTCAACTATATTTTAAGCATTTTAAACATTACCCAAAACATAGGTGTGCATAGGTTCTATTATTGTGACCACAGCTGTATATCAATTTAGGTGTTCACGCCTGCGCCAATTGCCTCTGGCAGCAGCATTGAAACGTCTCTCTGACAGAGCATGTGGCAGGCGTTAACACGTATTTCTGTCAGCCTTTTTGATTGATTTATTTTATTTTTTAATTAGATGTCGATAGGTTGACTCCCGCAGTCCTCCGATGTATGTAATCTCTCTCAATTTTCAATATACAATTTTGAAAACCTCGAAATTAAGTTGATTAAGATTATAATCAGAGATTTATTGTGTTGGTGTTTTCCATGCAAATCGATGTCTGACGTTGTTTGGCTAAATAAATCACTTAAAAATTGTTGCGACATTTATTTGAATATTTGCCAATTTTGGATTTGATATCAACTCGAGTGCAGATTTATTTATAAGTTATTGTGAATCGCACCAAATAAGCAGGAGTTGGATCGCATTTTTGACCATAAACGGTCTGTGTTTGACGTATTTAATAAACGATACATCTTGGTACTTAGGCAATAATTTATATCAGGATCAAGATCAGGAGCAGGAGCATTAGCTCTCATATCCTTGGCACATCATTTTGAAGATGAGCTCCCCCTGATCTCAGCTCTGCGTAAGGAATATATCGACATAGCAGCTCATTCAGCACAATAAATATCTACACTGTCATAGTGTAGGAGAGCAGCGAGATTTGCGGATGGTGCAGCGAAATGTCCCGAAACTCGGGCGTAAAGCTCAGTATGAAGAAGCTAAAGATTGTCGCAATAATCCATTCCGAGATGGTGCTAACCACATGATAATACCAGCCACCGTCCGACGGATACCTGCAAAATAGAGAAATTCAATTAATGCATGTACAATGTCAAAGAAAACATGATTCACTTACCACTTTCGTGGATTTTGGCCATTGAAAATAATGTGGGACATGACACCCGTCACGGCCAGCATTATGAACAATATTGTGCAGCAGACGGCCATCGTCAGACGAATGTGCGCGGTGATTCTGGTGCCAGCCATCGGGTATACCATGTACGTGATGAGAGCCTGCATCCAAAAGTATAGGGTGCCACAGCCAAAGCAACAGAACGCACCAATGAAGTGCACAATACGCACATTCGTCTCCTGGAAGTTGCCCACAAAGCTGATTCCCAAGCAGGAAAAGATGCCGAACCAGAGCGCCAGCCGATTGTGGCGTAGCACAGCGGCATCTAGGTCCGGATGATGTTCGTACAATTGCAACACATGACGATATCGCACATAAATTGTGATTCCCACTAGTAAGAGAGAGAAATAGAGAGATAAATAGAACAATGACAAGTGTCTATGGTGTAGCACCAAGAGATACCCTGGAGCACACATGAATGAAATGCTGCTCCAATCCTAACATTTTTTTTGTTTGTTATATATAAATGTTCCAACTGAAAAATATATATACATAAGGCATATCAGTATTAGTTGGCATCAGCCAATATACCCCGCTCGCGGTGAGTACAGGGCAAGATGACAGTGCCGTGCTGTGGATAATTATCAATCTGTTTATGACTCACGCTCCAATATTTGAGCTTTGATCGGATTCTGGACGAAATGAGGCTTGCAACTTACAGAGAACGCTGCCAATGTTAATAAGCTGACCGAAAATGCAGCTTTCCGGCGAATAGGTGGCCGCATCGCTTATGTACGGCACTGTGGGCACCACATGTCCCTCCAGCACGGCCACAATATAGCTGTAAATACGCCGCAAAATATGTAAAAATTACAAAAACAAAAACAAAACAATAACAACTGCGTTTTCTTTTCTTTGTTTTCTTTTTAAGGACTTACGTGCCCAGGAATGTCACCTGAAAGATGAAAAAGGTGGCAACCGGCAATAAGTAAATATTCGACATAATGTGAACAGATCAAAAAGAAAAAAGAAACAGAAACTATCAAATGCCAATCGTAAGTCAAGTATTGGAACACAAAGATAAATTTCAGTGTTTGGGTTCTATCCGCAGTGCTGCCAACTTGTTTTTTGAGTGTCGAATCGATAAAAAAAATCGGTTGCTGCGCATCTCTGATTGTGTTTCACAAGTCACATTTGAATTACATTTTTTGATCTCAGAGCAAAACATTAATTAAATAAGGAATTGTTGGCAAAAAGGTATTTAAGAAAAAGTAACATAAATATACATTTACTCAATAACGTGTGAGTGTGAGGATTGTAGACAAACTGGCCATGAATAACAGTGTTGTCGAAATCGACGGCTCCTTCTTGGAGGGTGGTGGTCAAGCACTGCGCAATGCACTCAGTCTGAGCGCAATTTTGAAGCGTCCGGTGCGTGTATTTAAGATACGTGCCAATCGCCCGCAGCCGGGTCTCTCGCATCAGCATCTGCACGGCGTTAATCTGTTGCGCGATATTACCAATGCCAATGTGACTGGGAATCAATTGCGTTCCACAGAACTGCAGTTTATGCCCACCACCATTTCTGGTGGTTCATTTAAAGTGGAAACTAGGACGGCTGCCAGCATTACGCTGATCTATCAGATGATTATGCCAGCCCTACTATATGCCGATAAACCCTCACGCACCACGGCCGATGGGGGGACAAATGTGTCATTTTCACCGCAAGTGGAATATATGCAACAGGTGCTGCAACCGAATCTGAAACGTTTCGGGATTTGTTTCGATCTCAAGGTACTCAAGCATGGCTTCTATCCGCGTGGCGATGGTCGCTGTGAGCTTGCAGTGGAACCATTGCGATCGTTGAAAGCGGCCGAGCTCATTGATTTTGGTCGCTTCAGTGGATTTGAGGGCATCGCATATTATTCCGGCCGACTGCTGAAAAGTGTTGGCGACGATATGCAGCATGCGGCCAAACGGGAAATACATCGTCTCTGGTCGAATTACGATTGCACGATCGACGTGATCAAGTATAAGACGGCTAAACAGTGTGAAAATGGCGGTGGCATTCATATAACGGCCCGAACCTCAACCGGCTGTGTTCTTGGCGCCGGCACTGTCGGCCGGGAGATCATAAAGGGCCATTTGATTGGACTGAATGCGGCCTGTGAACTGTCCGGTTACATCAAGAACGAACTGTGCGTTGACGACCACATGCAGGATCAGCTCATCATCTATATGGCATTGGGCAGCGGCATTTCACGCATCCGCACCGGACCACTCACCAAGCACACACGTACCGCCATCTATGTGGCCGAACTGATGACTGGCGTCAAATTCAACATTGATTATGACACATCCGGACGGATTCTGCTCAGCTGCGAGGGCATCGGACATCGCAATGCTTACATCTAACATCTAATCAGACAAGCAGTCCAAGCCTAAGGTATATCCAACATCTAAGTCATTGCCCAATCATAAATTCAATATGTATGTTTACGAAGTGTATATAATTGTCACGGAAATATACGCTTTCATATATCTGTATATTGCACCGCCCTAGATGCGGCGGAATATAGCCAAGAAATGATCTCCCTTATTGCGTACCACCTTGGCGCCTTCCTCGCTGCTCTGGTACAACTTCGGTGTAATCGGATCCGCTTTCTGCAAATAAAAAACACAAAGCAATTAGATTTGATTACAGACTTCTTCATATTATAAGTATACAATATGAAAATTCAATAAAGATTGCATAGGTATTTGGTTATTTATGTTCAAAATTGTTTGAAAATACTATTATTTTGCACATACTAAAAGTAGTCGTTAAATATAACCAGCCATTATACCTAGTTTTTAGAAATATTATTTAGCCGCACGGAAAACTGAGAAAA
The DNA here is from genome assembly GCA_035042385.1 of Drosophila engyochracea. Lineage (NCBI taxonomy): Eukaryota > Metazoa > Arthropoda > Insecta > Diptera > Drosophilidae > Drosophila > Drosophila engyochracea. Next base: position 4,831,881 of record JAWNLK010000167.1, read on the forward strand.
CTTGACTTTATGGTGATAAACTTAAATAATAATTTAATACAAATAATAAATTAAAGGACTTTAAGTTTGTTTGTTAATAAGTGTAAAGCTGTGCTACCTTTTAAAGTTTACTTATCTTCAGTATTGATTGCTTGTATTTAAATAAAATGTTCATAGTTTTTTAAACTATATTTGATGTATTTTTAACATTTTCCAAAATATATGTATTATTTTGATTATTGATCACCTGAACAAACTTCATAAGGATTTGATAAGAAATATACATGTTATACTAGGCAGAGAGCAATTCCATGCAAAAATCTTAGAGGCAAATTTGTATGGCAAAATTGAGAGCTTATTCGACTGCAACATTATCACTTGTTAGATTCAAAATGAGAGTGCCCCTTTCCGTGTTGCATGCTAGAGTTAGTTTACTCACAGTTGCTTCGTCGCTGAGTCGTTCGTACAATGGATGCTGCGTCATGTGAGAGACAATCCACTTATGGAGATCCTCCACATCCGTCATTGTATATACAAGACCCTACGGCAGGAGAGAGGAACAGATTGGGTATTTGAAATACGATTGGGTCTAATGACTTACCCCCGTGCGCAGCACATAGGCATATTCGGAGAGCAGGGCC